>OY744477.1:169684731-169953110 GCA_963556175.1 Tipula confusa
ACTATAGAGTTTATATTTTCAGGTTCTCTTTTAACTTCAGATTAAAAACTGTCAACAATTAAAATAAAAAACTAATTCCATTTCAAACTGAAACTGTTGCATCTTTTCGAAGATTTAAATTTAGCATTTTTGAACTTATTTTTTATTTCGGATGTTTAGGCCAAGTTGATTGTCTTGCTTGAAGAAACGAGGAGCCCGACCACCATAATTCTAAATGATGCATATTTAGACGGCTCGAATTTAATTCGCAGAAGTGTGATTTCAGAGTCGGAACAAAGCCTAATATGTTGAAACTGCATATTAAGGCTTTCAATTAACTTAATTAAGGTTTGAGCTAGTAGCAAAGCTCCGCTAAGCTCTAGGCGAATAATCGTCTGTCTTATAAGTTGAGCTTCCTTTGACTTTTAACAAATCAATCTCACGTAATTTATATCTTTATTATCTGTGATTCTCAAGTAAATGACATATCCGAACCTTTTTTCAGAGGCGTCTGAAAAACCATGGATCTAACAATTTTATTTTGTTATACTAGAATCCAATTGTGATTTAAACTCGAATCATCAAATCCAGCCATAAAATCATTCCATTCATAATTTTGTAAAGTGTCAAGATCGTTCGCTTAATGATTTTAGCAACTAAAATAATAAGCAAACACAACCCCAGGGGGTCGAATTACTGACATATCACTGACAGAACATTTTGTTTGGTACATGAAGTTTCTAACAAAAATTTCAAAGAATCCACTTGAAATGTATCTTGAAAGGTATTCCACGAAAGTCTGAGAGCTAGACAAACATTAGCACTTTTAGTGGATCTGGCGGATTATTTCTGCCTCAGATGCGTTATGGAGTTTCGTCGATTAAAATTTGCCTATACATTTAGAAATCGGCTTGGAAAAACAATTTTAAAATGATAGACAATACATAATGAAGCTTTAAGCGAGGTGAATACGAGGAAAGCTGCATTCAACAATAACAATGTGGGTAATTTAGCTTTACAAGCACGAAAATATAAAACACAAGACGTGAAAATGCATATGGGCTATAGAATAATGGTCGATGTGACCTCTACTAGAACCTGAAGGCACCCATTATCAACTCCAACATAAGCAGTAGCAGCTCGATGCAATGTGACACAAATTGAGCAGTTACAGGAAGAAATATTAATAGATGTAACTGCAGAAGACGAAATAATGATGCCCTACTTCTGCCCTACTATACTACTCAGTATTAATCAACAACTTTGAGATACTAAAATCCACAGATTGAAATTCCTCACTTTCATGGCGATCCCTTGAAATGGGAATCCTTTCATGATGAAATGGGAATCTTTATTTAGAAGAATCATTGATAAGGAAAACGAGATAAGTAAAACTCTTAAAAAGCATCAATTAGGAAGTGCTGGCTCTTAAAAAGCATCAATTATAAGCCGCATCTCAAAACAACAGGTGATAATTATAATGACACATGGCAATATTTGGTAAACCGATACCAAAATAAAAGGTTCCAAGCAACCATACATATAAACATAAACACGAAGCTAAACTTTCTAGTAATACAATCAGGGTCAGCAACATCCATAAGATCACTGCCTATTGTACATCTAGTGGTATAGACCGCCAAGCAAGAAGAAATAAGAAATTCTACTCAACTTTTGATTAAACAGGCACAGAAACAAAATTATAACACTAAAATTCGCGATCTTATAAACCAGAAGAATTTAGAAAAATCGAGTAAAATTAAATCTTTGTTCCCATTCCGACACGATGGAATCTTACGAGTCGACGATCGAGTTCAAAACGCAGTGACTTGGAGATACCATGAAAAGCATCCAGTTATCATCCCAAACACATTTTATAACTAAATTTTTAAAGTGTCTTCGGTTCAATGGTCAGACTATATAACGTAGATCCTGGGAAATTTAATAGAAGTACGTATCAGGCTTGGAAGACCTTTCCTAAGTAACGGAGTTGAGATTAGTTAGCAATATTTGTTTGCACGACAGCTATATGGCTATACACATTGAACCATAGTAAGTGATCTAAATGCCGAAGCATTTAATGCAGCTTACAAAAGATTCACTGCACGTAAAAAACCAACTTGCACGTGAAGTGGTCGCACTAGTTCTTGGCATCTATAGAACTTGGCATTTTATACCTCCAGCTTCACCTCATTTTGGGGGAATCTGGGAAGCGGCAGTAAAATCAGTAAAGAAACATTTAATTAAAGCATAATAGGCATCTACGGACATGTCCTTTGTCTTATAGAGGTTTCAGCATATGAGAGTGAGATAAAGGGACAGAGGTGAAAATGAACAGTATATATATATATATATATATATATATATATACATACAAATGTATATATATATATATATATATATATATATATATATATATATATATATATATATATATATATATATATATATATTTATAGATAGATAGATATTAAGCCGCAATCCCATTTTTTTTGGATGGCATTCGTGAATATGATAAACAAAGCCATTTTAAATCAAATTTTTGCATGAGTTATGATAAAATGACAGCCAATAAAACTTATATTTCTAATATGTAATTATTATTGTTTGTGTCTTTGACTTTAAATGCTTCGATTGGTAAATCATCATAAAATTAAATCAATTAATTAGTTTTGAACATTAAAAAAGTTTTGTAAAAAAAAATTAGAAAAGTTTTCGCAATGATTATATTCTGAATGAGGTTCGATCGATTTTAGGTTACTCTGTACATATATATACATGTTTAAACATCATGATATACTTATGTTGTTGAAAAATCCAAATCTTCTAAAATCTATAAAAAAAAAAGTTTTGATTTTAAGTTTTTCATTAAAGTTTGTTGTATTTGCGTTTAGTTTGGAGTAAATTAATTTTAAAGAGGTTATTCTAATTTAGTTAAGCTTTTTTCTCGATATGCAGGATCGGATAAATAAAATTTTGTAAATTATTGATTTTCTAATCGAATTTATGCATACCGAAATTCAATTTTGTAAATTGGATTTATAAAATAAGTTGAGTCGAAAACTTAGAAGTGGTTATAGAAAGTTTTGTTGGGCAAGGGAATATTAAAAACGTAAATTCTTTTATTTGGTTTATTGTTTATTATATATATATATATATATATATATATATATATATATATATATATATATATATATATATACACGTATCCACCAAACATAAGCTCATTAACTCAACAAAATTTAATTTTTTATTTTATTTGGGCTAAGTCATTTACAAATATTTTGTGTTTACTATGCTACCTAAATCAAAACACCGTGAATAGGTAAAACCAGGTTGGTTTGACATGTACACAAACTAACATATATACGAACACTTACCTACATACATAATATACAGTTATCCATCGATATACGTTGAGAAGCAAACCAAACTCTTTAAGACTTCAGGCCACGTTTGATTTTATTCGACGCCCATATTTTTAGTGGGGCAGAGTGCAACAAACTTAAATAAATTAAACAAATAGATAAGTAAACAAACGAGAAAAGCTTCAAATTTGTCTGCAACGCAAATCAAATCTTTACGTAGTTTTTTAATTGGTTTATGTAATTTTCTCGACTACATAAAACAAACATTACCTGTACCTTACATTTTTTGCAGTACATTGTTATTTGTTTTAAATAAATTAACAAAATTTTTGTGCTAAAACATTTTCGTTCTTTTTTTTTTTTTTTGAAGAAATTTCAATTAAAAATTATATAATATCCTATACTTGGTTGGTGCTGTTGTTGTTATATGGAACGAAGAAGTAATCCCTAATTGACCTTTTCGGTATCACCTCAATCAACAAATAATGCTGTACATATATAAACATAAATAGGTAATTCTTTTGCAAAATAAAATTTGCAAAATAAAATTAAACAATTTTCCTATGAACACAAACACAAACAAAAAATATCGGAAAATATTTGAACACAAACCTTTTTCTTTTTCTTTTGTTTTAGATCTCACTTTTTACGTATATATGTATAGAGTAGGAAAATTCTTAATAAAGATTTTGTTGTTGGGTATATTTGGGTTCATTTCGAGAATAAAGAAAAATTTATTGAAGATTTTTTAATTTGTTTTTTTTTTGTGAAAGTTGATTTTTTTTATTCATTTAAGGTTTTGGTACGAATAGGGTGAAAAACCAAACCAAAGCAACAACAAAAAAAAAAAAATGAAAGGAAGCACAGGAAAAACATTATTTTAATTTAAGGGATAAAGTGTATACCGAAAAATAAGATATTTTCCCAATTTTCTACCACTTTTGATTGTTTTTTGTTGATAAAATTGATGATGATAGAATGAAAAGTAACAATTAATTTTTTTTTTCTAAAGTATCTTGGGTCGTTTTTGTCTTGTTTTCGGCAATTTGTACCCAGGTCCCGGTGTATCCTTATAAGTTTAAAATTCAATGGAAACATAAATTGATATTAGTGCGTATATATACTAAGGATAAAATGGGTTCTCCTCCCTAATTAAATAGAATTGTTTCGTGGTCCAGGATACGTTTGTTATATAGATGAAAAGAAAATTTAGACAATTTATTTGTGCGGGAGGGGTGTTATATATACGTTTGTTTATTATCAATCATTTTTCACAAGAAAATTTAGCATTAAAGGGGATTTTAAAAACTTGCGGTGTTTACCATATTCGCTAGAATTTAATTAACTGAAAATAATAAATCCTAAAATTATGAAAGCTTCAATTTTATTGATGTTAAGCACAGTAAAGTGTTGGCCAAATATACCAATTAAGAAGATATAAAAAACTAAATGTAAGTTTCATTAAAAGTCTTTAATTTATAATTAACTAAACAACTATCTTACATTTTAAAAAGCTTTCGGCAAATGTTGCAAGAAAGTCTCTAAAGAAATTTTCAATTGAGTTTATAAAAATTGATTAAAACAATTGACAAGTAGTTCACTTGGTGCATGTAAATTATTATTATTTGCTTTTAATTTTACGGTCTTTGAACTTTAATATTTACAACTTAAAATAATTTTTTTAATAATTTAAAAAAATCATGTCAGGTTTATGTCAATTTACTTGACAAGGGTAAAACGAAAGCTCTTTAAATAACTTTTGTAAATTTTATTTAAATTTTAATTGTTTAAGAGATAACCAAGCAAAGATGGTAAAGATGGTAAGATGTAATTTGTATTATTTGATTGATCAATGGATTAATAAGGAGTGTACGATTAAGCTTTTAGCAGGATCTCCCGGGACACCGAACCCACTGTGCACCCATATTTTGACATAAAATGGAAGAATAGGTCAATATATATTAGTTAAGGATAGTTATAACATTTATATGTATAGTATGACCTATAATTAATAATAATATAATAATAATATAAATTATTGCAATTTTTCATGCACTAGATTTATCCTATATTAAGATAATAATTTTATTATTCGTTTAGTAAAATAATTAGACTTAATTAATATTCCGCTACTCTGCCTTCTTTCTTTGTGGCTACCCTAAATTAATTTGATACAATGATAAATATGCCTAGTAAGAATATGGGAACATGTAATCGGATACATGTTCAAACTACTATTGATATTATTTTGAAATTTACAAACATAGAAGTCATCGTATATTATGTAACGGTTTGATTGGTAAGCTGTAATCCCGTTAGCAGAATTCACCCTTGCTGACCAAGTAGATTCGGTGAGTGGAGTTCTTTTCATTAACCAGGAAGCTCATGTTGCTGCAATACACCAGTATTGTTAAAACATTTGACACGGAAAACTATGGAATGACTTTCAAATCACAACAAGAATAAATTAAATAAATTAAATAAAATAAATAAAATAAATAAATTAAATAAATTAAATAAATTAAATAAATTAAATAAATTAAATAAATTAAATAAATTAAATAAATTAAATAAATTAAATAAATTAAATAAATTAAATAAATTAAATAAATTAAATAAATTAAATAAATTAAATAAATTAAATAAATTAAATAAATTAAATAAATTAAATAAATTAAATAAATTAAATAAATTAAATAAATTAAATAAATTAAATAAATTAAATAAATTAAATAAATTAAATAAATTAAATAAATTAAATAAATTAAATAAATTAAATAAATTAAATAAATTAAATAAATTAAATAAATTAAATAAATTAAATAAATTAAATAAATTAAATAAATTAAATAAATTAAATAAATTAAATAAATTAAATAAATTAAATAAATTAAATAAATTAAATAAATTAAATAAATTAAATAAATTAAATAAATTAAATAAATTAAATAAATTAAATAAATTAAATAAATTAAATAAATTAAATAAATTAAATAAATTAAATAAATTAAATAAATTAAATAAATTAAATAAATTAAATAAATTAAATAAATTAAATAAATTAAATAAATTAAATAAATTAAATAAATTAAATAAATTAAATAAATTAAATAAATTAAATAAATTAAATAAATTAAATAAATTAAATAAATTAAATAAATTAAATAAATTAAATAAATTAAATAAATTAAATAAATTAAATAAATTAAATAAATTAAATAAATTAAATAAATTAAATAAATTAAATAAATTAAATAAATTAAATAAATTAAATAAATTAAATAAATTAAATAAATTAAATAAATTAAATAAATTAAATAAATTAAATAAATTAAATAAATTAAATAAATTAAATAAATTAAATAAATTAAATAAATTAAATAAATTAAATAAATTAAATAAATTAAATAAATTAAATAAATTAAATAAATTAAATAAATTAAATAAATTAAATAAATTAAATAAATTAAATAAATTAAATAAATTAAATAAATTAAATAAATTAAATAAATTAAATAAATTAAATAAATTAAATAAATTAAATAAATTAAATAAATTAAATAAATTAAATAAATTAAATAAATTAAATAAATTAAATAAATTAAATAAATTAAATAAATTAAATAAATTAAATAAATTAAATAAATTAAATAAATTAAATAAATTAAATAAATTAAATAAATTAAATAAATTAAATAAATTAAATAAATTAAATAAATTAAATAAATTAAATAAATTAAATAAATTAAATAAATTAAATAAATTAAATAAATTAAATAAATTAAATAAATTAAATAAATTAAATAAATTAAATAAATTAAATAAATTAAATAAATTAAATAAATTAAATAAATTAAATAAATTAAATAAATTAAATAAATTAAATAAATTAAATAAATTAAATAAATTAAATAAATTAAATAAATTAAATAAATTAAATAAATTAAATAAATTAAATAAATTAAATAAATTAAATAAATTAAATAAATTAAATAAATTAAATAAATTAAATAAATTAAATAAATTAAATAAATTAAATAAATTAAATAAATTAAATAAATTAAATAAATTAAATAAATTAAATAAATTAAATAAATTAAATAAATTAAATAAATTAAATAAATTAAATAAATTAAATAAATTAAATAAATTAAATAAATTAAATAAATTAAATAAATTAAATAAATTAAATAAATTAAATAAATTAAATAAATTAAATAAATTAAATAAATTAAATAAATTAAATAAATTAAATAAATTAAATAAATTAAATAAATTAAATAAATTAAATAAATTAAATAAATTAAATAAATTAAATAAATTAAATAAATTAAATAAATTAAATAAATTAAATAAATTAAATAAATTAAATAAATTAAATAAATTAAATAAATTAAATAAATTACATTAATTTAATTAAGTCGTTAAATCTTTTATTATTGCGCAAAAGGAGGAAATATGCATTCTATGTAAGACTGTTCTAGCAACCATCTATGAGAGTGTCATGCCATAATTAGCTCATGAATGCTAACACTAGCCTAAAAAATGCTATTAAAGGTAGTTATGATGCGCATATTCCACTCATAGATCATGGGAGTGCCAACAGTTTTTAGTGATTTAGTTAGCTCTAAGTAATTCTAACGAATGCGCAAAACTTCCTACTTTTATATCAAATAAAGGACACTACATCCCCAAAATCCTTCTAATAATCAGACGAATATTTAGATTCTGTTTGAGCAAGGCAGCTTGGAGCTCCAACTTAGTGGATTAATAGAGCTACCAGCAGTGCTAGCTATTTGTTATAGAATAAATGAATACAGTTTCTTTAACAATTTGTGCAATCTGCAATCTGCAACCTTTTCTCTATAAGAACTTTTTTAAATTAATGAAACTAAAGCACAACCATATATTGAAAAACCTCTTTTTTTTGTTTAAAATTGGGTGGTATTTGAATAAAAATTAAAACCTGCCTTCATGATATTTTGATCAAAACTATAAATTGTTTAAGAGCTTTAATATTATAGAAGAAAAAGCCTAGTGTAATTTAACAAAAATTTTTAAACTTTTAAGCCAACCACACTATACAAGTTAAAATAATAAGGATTACTAAGGATTCATTTCCACTTTTAAATTTCATTTTAATAGTCTTTTTTGAAATAAATTTTATTTAGTTTAGCTTAATATATCATCTTCAATAGTATGCTAAATATATACATTTTCTAATAATGAGAGCACACAATAAAAATTCCTTCAAGTTAAATTATCCTAACGATACTATATTAAAAAAAAATACCATAGTAAAATTGGTATAATTCAGCGGCTAGGGGTGACACAAGTAATCACTTAAAAATTTAATGAAAAATTATTTTCGTATGTACCATTGAAAATTTCACTATAAAGTTGAATATATAAGAAGTATATGCTACGCCAAAACTTTTAACAAAAAAAAAAAAAAAAAAAAACAGAAACTGGAAAATAATTAATTGAAATAAATGAACGGGAAAACTAAATACCAAAAAGGAGAGTGCAAAACAAAAAAGGAATAGAAAACTGAATTTATTTTTAGTTTTGTCTGAAATTGTATTTGAATTGTTTTCCTTGTTAATGAATTTTCAATTGCAATCAAGCACAACAAGAACATTTTTTTCATCTTGCTTTTTACATGCTCCTTTCATGCTCCTCCCAAGTGTTTTGTTTATTATAAGTTTTTCTTTTTGTATGCTTACATACAAAGTACTATTAATAATTTTCGTTTTGTGTAAAAAAAATGAAAAACTTAAAATAAAATAAAAAAGAACTATAAACAAGCAAATATAGTAATACTTACAATGTAAATTTTATTTTTATTTCGTAAAAAAAAAACAGTTGTAGTATTTCTAATTTAATTATTATATAGTTTTATCCAGTATAGTTTATCGCTCTGGCAAAATCAAAACAGATAAATCATGATGGGTATATGGTATAAATGTAAGATTTTTAGTTTTATATTTTTGTTTTTGTATTCAAGTGAAAATCACAGACGAACACAAATAATTTTGTTGCAAGTTTTTTAATCAATTTGCGCAAAATAGTTTTTTATTTTAATTTAATTTATTTATACGAATTAAAAGTATAAATTAGTCTAGAGATGTTAATTATTTAATTTTAAAAACTCAGATGAACTTTTACACTTGATTGAGTATGACACATCTGGCCAGTATGCACAGCACGTTAATATATTAGTGAAATCTATAAAACCAAATACTACTTATAACAAAGGTAAACTAGGTGACCGGTAAGATATATGGTTTACAGCTTTCACAACATTTTATCAAATTTTAATGCAGAAATACTATTGAAAAAAAATCCCCTAAATGTTGATTTGTATTACATTATAATTATTCGATTGTTATTGTCAACTTAAACGTTGTTGTTGTCAATGGAAATTTTGTTGTTGTCAATAAATTTTGGTTAAATTTAATTATTGGTCTTTAATCAGACAATTTTTTTGTACCAACGCTTTTAACATAGTCTTAAGGGTTTTAAGTATGCTATCCGATTAAAGTTTGTGGTTTAATTGCGCTTGAGCAGCTTATATGTTGGACAAATATTTTATCATATTTAAAGAATTTGCACTGTGATAATTTTTGAGTTTACCTGTACTATGCAGATTTGGATTAAACCAAAAACGTTTTCTGATTTGTTTTATCTGACGTATTATAGTTAAATTAAATAAAATCTAATGTATTTTAATCAACAATTTTACGTGTACTATCTATTGAATAGTTAAAATCTAAACCAAAATCTGTTCTAGTACAAATTGAAACAGTAGTATACCTACAACACGTCTACATTATATTCAATTAGCCATTAGTAGGTGATAACAATGTTATATTACATTTAAATATTATATCATCTTGGAGAGTAACGAAATGTTCATTGGGACTAAAAAATACAAATATTTCCACCACCATTATACATAATCTTGATGATGATTCTTGATCGACCTTATCAACAACAAAAAATGTTTATATATTTTATTACTGCCTCTACTATACGTTATATGTAATATATGCTTTATATATGTGATATCATATAGCTATATATAAGGAAGAATAATATTTTCCTCTTATTATGATTATCCTCAGTTCTGCTTTTCTTCATATACAAGACGATTTGTATGTAGAATGTAGCACAAGCATTATAAAAAAAAATGATATAAGAAAGGTATATTTTTCATCTACACATAAAATACAACATTTCAATTTCAAACAAAAAAACTTCGAAAAAAAAACGTATTTCAAGTTTTAACAACAAAAAATATTGTATTATAATCTCAAGAGTCAAGTGGAACGTATACTTAGAACCTAAAAGATGCAAACATATAGCAGGGAAAAAGGAGACTTACATGTAAATAATTATAGAAAACACTTACGTAGCTATGTATGTATATATGTATGTGTACGTAAATATGGATGGATATTCTTCTTCATTTAGAAAAATAAAAAATACAAACAATCACATGGGTATCGTAATACCCATAATGAATTATATATGAATGTACTCTAGCTATAGGTATGTAATATTTTGCTAGATGAAAAATGATTGTAGATAAATGAATACTTTTCTTATCCATATTGGTTTTATGTCTGATCTTCATCATCATCAACATCGTATCATTAAACCATTTCAATCGTGAAAAACACAATCAGGCTTATAGACGAGATAATATAAAGTCAAATTTTGTTTTTATTTATAAAACTTCAAAATTTTTATTACACTCATTACTTGTTGGCACTGAAGAAGGTTCCAGTTCCACAAGTTCTCTTTTGTTATTGGCAAACAGGAATACCTTGTTAAACGCGTTTCAAATATTTATCCACAAAATAATGATAACTAAATTTTAGTCAATAATAAAGAAACTCAACATTTGGGTTCCACAACTTACTGATTAATTTTTAAATTGTTGCTATCTTTACTTGATACCCAAGTTGTACATTTTACAATGCCCACCTGTATAATCAGTAAATAAAATAATCGAAATAAAATCTTTTTTATTCGTATTATAATATGTAGATTGAGGTTGAAAGTGTCAAATAAGTGGCAATAAAAATAGGAAATGGATTTATTTTCCTTATTCAATTTTATCAATATCATCAACAAATAAAAAAAAAAAAATTATCTTTGCCATTCAATTTGATTTTTATTACACTCTAAAATGATATTATTTTCCAAGAAGTTTTTTTTTATGTTTTTCAAAAAAGTTTGTCTTCCAACATAAATATGCATTTTAAAAATCAATTTTGTGTATTAAATTTATTGAATTGGGATAAGGGATTTCTCATTAAGTGTTTTGAATAAATTTTTCTTTTGTTTTCTAATTGGATTTAAGGTTTTGAACTTTAAAGAGTATACAAGTTTGAAATGAAGCTTTTATAATATTATGAAATAAAAATTGTACTTTAAATTGTGCCTGATTTTAATGGTGAAAATGTGCGTGAATTTTAAAGATTTCTATTGTGTTGCATAATATAGTTGTGGGAGCGCTCGGTGTGGAAGAAATTGTAAAATTGATATATCAGTATAAATGTTCTACAATCGGAAAACTCACTGTCGAATAAATCGATATATGAACTCGAAGTTTTGGGTGCTAAACTATCTGTTAATCTGATGAATAAATTTGATTATAAATAGAAATCTTAACTGATCATCCATCTATAGGTACGGGTGAAAGATGGTGGAGGGTTTTAGTTGACTTCACGGATCTTAAAGATATTCCTATCGGCTCCATTTTTCGTCTCCCATTCGAAAATTTTCGACCAGCTTGGTAAATATTCTTACTTCAGTTCGATGGATTTAGCTGATGGTATCGTTAAATTAATATATAGAGGGAAACGACCGCGAAAAAAGGTACTGACCAGTGCGCAGGTCATTATGAATTTAATTATGTCTTTTGAAATCAAAGGAGCATCAGTAAAAGAGCATCTTTCAGCGAATGACGAACAGTGCATTGACTGGAATTAATGGCATCATAACCTAGATATCATTGATATGACCTCGATGACAGGAAACATTAATTAATGTTCTGGAATACTAACCCTAAACTGTAACTCAATAGTACAAGTTTTTCAGATTAGAAATATTATATTTAGAGCACATCATAACTATAACTACGGGAATAAAACCAAATTAAACCAAGGTCGAAGCTGAACAGAAATTTCAGCAGACCAAAAACAAGTAACATATTTTCTAGGTCTAGCGTACTATAGGATATTTATTACTAATTTTTTATATAAAGCTTAGCCAACCATCAAAAGTTTCCAGACTTTACCATGATCAAGACAATTTTGACAGTACAGACCAATAATAATACAATTGGTGCTGTACTTTCACAAAAAGTTTAGATTCGTTAAGAAAATCACAAAGCGTCACTATATCCTATATAATGAAACAAAGCGTCACTATATCCAAACATAAAAAATATTTGGCTATTAATGTGACTGACCAAGGACCCCTTACATGGCTCAAGAATATTTCAATTCTAGCTTTGATTATCATCAGATGGAAATTGGCGTTGGAAGAGTATGAATATCAAACAGCTGCAAATTGGGAATTTTTAATTTGAATGTACTAATTTGTTATCTTATTCAACGATCAGCCAATCTTAAGAAATTCACGTCACCACGCAATCATATCAATCCGACATTCTCAGATTAGATCCAAATCAATAGAATTTAAATAACATCCATCTACCTCAGGAAGTTGAAAATAATTGTATTGGAATCCTATGATGATGTAAAAAAAAGTTTTGAATTTATTTCCCAATACTCTTTTTAAGGAGCACATAAGAGCATTTTACGCAACATTAAACGCTTCAAAAGTTTTAATTTTTCTGTTACCAAATATGTTAACTCGCATCAGACAATTTATCTAAAATGTGCCTTTTTTGGCTTACAAAGCCAACTTTTTTTAACCAATTCTATTATCAGTGTCGAATAATAAATACATATTTACAATTAAGGAAGACCTACCAAAATACTCCATGGATAATGGTTTTCCCAAGAAAAGAGACTGACTTTCAGGAGAGTAGCATGCCTTTATAGTTCTGTTAAGGATGTTACTAATCTGTGTTATATCTATATTCATATACTTTATTTTATGTGTAATTACTACTGCTTTTGCATCTTTAATGATTTTACCTATACCATCGCTTATTTTACCATGTAAATTTACCTTAAAACTGAAAGTTTTTCTAGCTTCCACGACAAGTCGGTCGAACACATTTTTGTTCTCAAACAATATTATTCTTTTGTTAATGAAACTTTTCTATATTTTTTTTTCTCGAAAGTTTAACAAAATTACTAAATAGTGAAGAGAAAACCATAGAACAAAGTTCTATATTCTACACGAAAATTACGTGTTTTGTTAAAAATCATTTTTGACATGAAAGTTAAACACTGCATTTTTTTTTGTTAGAATATATTTAAAATAAAAAACAACTTTAAGCATATTAAATGTTAAAAAAAAATTATAATTCACCACAAAAACTGTTCCAGTAATTTATAATTTAATTAAAATGAAACGGGTAAACTTTAAATAAACTTTTATGGTTTTTTATGTTATTGTTGTTTGTATCCTTTATCTATCTTATGGTGTTACGTATAAAATGACTTCCGTTTTTCTTATATATACGGATATAAAAATAAAATTAAGAGATTGTTTATAATCTCGCGAAATTGTTTTATACGGTATATAATATATAGACAACGCGGTCGGAAATTGTTTTAACATTAAATAATAACTATACAAATCTAATTATGGATTAAGGATGTATCATAAGAACCAATATTCAAGTTATTTGTTGTTATATATATATATATATATATATATATATATATATATATATATATAATTATATATATATATATATATATATATATATATATATATATATATATATATATATATATATATATATTTATATATATATATATATATATATATATATATATATATATATATTTATATATATATATATATATATATATATATATATATATATATATATATATATATAAATGGGTCATTCCATTATATTTCGGACGGCCTCCGAAATTCATCTCATCAATCATCTCCTACAATATTTTCAAAACTTTTAATATTTTAAAAAGGGTTAATTTTAGTCTAAATGAATACGAAAATAATTTTTATAAAGTACCGTTATCTTAGGTGTTCTAATTAGATAGATTTTAGTTTATATTTTTGCCGCTAGAGTTCAGAGCTACAAAATGTAAGTATATTCGATACAGGATTTGATAGATAACACTTAATCCTTTTATAAAAACGTAAAACTGTGTTTGAAGTTGCCATAGTTTAGCAACCAAAAGGCTTCAAAGTTAAAAATTGTGTTTTTCATAAAAAAATGCTCGGATGATTGTGAAAAATGAGTCGATATTTACAATTAACGTAAATTTTACAATTGATTTTTATAAGTAATAAACCAACAATTGAAAATAGTGAAAGCTCTGAATTCTGTTAGCTTCAGTATGATCATCAGATGGCTGCAAAATTGAAATTTGTAGCACATGAATTACAGTTTTCAAAATTGAAAAGCACATGAATTACAGTTATGACTCATCAAGTTTCTGTTTTATTACTTCTTATTATTGTTTTGTTACCTTCTATTGTTTATTGGTAGCATGCAACAAAAAAAAATTACCTGCAGAATAATTTTACCCACCCAAAATTTGCAATCGTATCAGCAACCGTCATATAAATAGACGTACAAATTTTTAGGATCTTTCGAAATACTTAAAAGCGCAATATAAAGTATATTTTTTATAAATTTATTATTGAAAGTTTTAAGTGGTCCATTCAGTGAAATATTGAAGTCAAAATACAAGATGGTATAATCCACAATGCAGCAATCCTTTAAACATTTGAGAAAAAAATCTATAGCTGTTAGTAAAAAATTAGCTGAACAAGCTCAAAAGTTTTTAAATCGTGAAATAATAAATGAACGAATTTGTAGAAAATGCGGCCCTAAATTGTACCAATCAAATGAAGTTGTAGTTTTGCCAAATACAACACATTGTCGTATAGCAGTCCGAGTCAATCGAAAACACTAGTATCACCATAAGAAAATCTACAACCAGTATATCAATATATTTTCTCTGAATCATCAAAATTGTTAAACTCACTTGTGAAAATGTTCTACACGTTCCAGTTCCCTTGATACCACCAATCGAAGAAGATTAGGTAGAGAAATAACACAGACAAATACAGGTGATAACAACATGGCAGACATGTGTTAAAAAACTAAGAGCTGAAATAAAACAGGTGATATTTGATAACAGCAAGACAGTTCACAACAAGATCGATTTAGCTAATAAGTTTAATAAATATTTTATTAAAAGTATAGAGGAAATTATTAAAAGCATTTCAGTAGTCCCCTATACGTGAATAATATGGAAGTTAATGGTTGTAAGTTCAAATTTAGGCAGATGAATATAAATGAATTAGAATGTATATTACACAAAATGAATTTAAAAAATGATATAAATTTACTCATTATTTAAATTTTAAAAGATAATTTTGACCTATTAGGAGAAAATCTACTATAACAATAATCAACCAATCATTGCAAGTCGGAGTTTTCTCCAAAGTGTGGAAAGATACATTAGTGAAGCCGATTCAAAAAATCCCTAATTCTATTAAATGTAGTGATTTTCGTCCTATAAATATGATTTCAACCGAAGCCAAAATATTGGAGAAAGTTGTGTACTCACAGCTAAAAGAATTTTTTGAGGATTGTAAAATAATTTATGAATATCAATCAGGATTTCGAAAATCACGTAGCTGTGAAACTTTACTTAATTTGGTAATTTTTAATTGGAAAATAGGAATTGGAATATTTCAATTTTTAATTGGAATATTTCTACTGTACATCAATGATTTAGTAAGAGTTATAAAAAAGGCTACATTGTTTCTATTTGCTGATGATGTTTTATTATACGAGATTGAGAAAATGACGACATGGTTCAAAATGTACGATTACCAAAAAATTAACATAGAAGCCCGTTCTACTACTTGACAAGTACGAGTTCAACATAGCGTACCAAAAAACAGGTGAAGTGGTGAACCCAAGCAACTAAAGTTCATTGTATTGCCTGCCATAAAGATAATTTCATATAAAAATCTCCTCTGTTCAAAAGCTTGAATATATAGAAAACCGCAATACAATTTTTGAAAACACCAGTAGCTGTACCAATTGCTTGTGGTCAGGATCACTGCTTGATTCCGGATCTTATAGTCTTAATTTATTTCCGAATTGTGAATTCACCGCTTAGGTCTACGTGGAAAATATTTGCACTTTCCCATTTACAGCCTAGCTGCGTGCTCAGCTGGAAAAACAAGAGGAAAAACTGTAGTGTCAGTTAGATCACGAGTTACACTATTAATCCCATATTACACTATTAACATTACAGCGTATCATATATCATAACATTACATTCTATCATATAGAAAAAATCACCTTAAATTTACCGGAAATTAAGGTTACTTAATACCAGAAGACAATGATGTGTGGCAACTGGAGCTGGCAGATCGACAGTTTAATAAACCCAGCACAGTGGATCACTTAAACGGAGTCAAATTATTTTTGGATATTTTAGGCGCACAGAAATTGTCAATCCATCAGCTACCAATATATTACATTCATCCAAGTTTGGTTGGCTTATAGCAGGAAAAGTACTTGAAGACAAGGAAAAAAGCCAAAGCCTATATAAATAATAACAGCGGAAATATAAATTCTCGCACAAACGATGAGAATTTGATGTAAATGCTAAACATATTTGGGGAAGCGGAAAAACAATTGCAAATGTAGTTAAAGATAAGGATCCTTGGAAAATATTTTATCGAAACACGACCACTATGTACTTGTACTTGTGCAGTTATAGAAAAGATGTATCCGCAGATTATGGTGGATCAGTATTGATGCCAATTTTCAAATTATTTTATAGCGAGCCATTCCACATGAAGAACTATGTTCATACAAAAGTACGACTGTCAATTATTGAACGGCATATGAACCATTTTTTGACATTCGTTCGTTGGAAGAAGTAGCGAGTAGTTATAAAATATTCGAAAGCAGCCCAGCAATATGAAATCATTTTTACACTTTTATACGAAACGCCTCCCAATGAACTGTTCAATTTATTGAAGTAAATTTTTTTTTAATTTAAGCAATGTTAGACAATTCGAAATACCTAGGTGTTTGCTATCGTTTACAGAGCTAACCTAAATTCAGATTCATACATTTTACCATGCGTCAGAGTCAGCATATGGTTGCGTTGTTTATATTAGGTCTAACAAAGATATTGATGAAATAATATGTCAAGTAGTATTTGCGAAAAGTTTGGTAGAAAATAAACTACTTATAAAGAAAATAAGTATGGCAAAACTAGAACTATGCTGTAGTCAAATATTGCAAATCTATTTTCAATATAGACAACTCAAATGTGTATACCTGGATAGATTCGATGGTGGTATTGCACTGGCTATCAGATATATTGAAAATTACTAGCTAATCGGACTAGCAATAATTAAGAAATAATTCCTAGAAATAACTGGAAATAACTGGTGAAGAATATTCTATGGCATAATATTAGATAATAGGTGCCAGATAATTTATTAAAAGTTTCATAAAAACATGTGTAACGTGCACTAGATATAACTAGCAACTACCAAAAATGACTGACTTACAGAAAAATTTACAAAAAATTGGCTATTTCTAGAGTCAACACCGTAACACAACGCTACTAAAGGCATACGTTGCAGTATTTGATGTCTCGCCGTGAAGGCTGTACTTACCTAGAAGTGGTGAGCAGGCTTAACACCGACGCATTTATGGTGAAATTAAAATGATTTGTTGCTTAGCAAAATTACCGATTCAAATTTGGTGCGATAATGGATCTGTTTCTATTGAGCAAATAATGGATTAAAAAGAACAATGAAGGAAGCCAAGCTAAATTTTAAGGAGACATCCACATTATTGATCCAAATCGAAAGTCTATTCAATTCTATTATTTTACCATTATTTTATATAGGAGATTACAGCACAAAAAATATCACCAGCTATATCGCTCGTGCTGATACGTCATAATGAAAGAAATCTCATAACCATAAACAACAACGGGATAACAATATCATAACCATAATCTACAACTTTATATTTTTGTGAATTAAAAACTATTTAAATATAAGTGAGTCACATCAAGTGTGCTTTTAGGTTGCAATGCTTTTATTGCAAAGTATTTAACATTAATAGTAAAAAAACTCTTAAATAAATCAGCTTTGGCGCACTTAAAGTAGTCAACATGTCGTATTCAGATTAATGTATTTATAGTGCGATATCATTGTAATTCAGTCTCGCAGATAAAACCTATTCCAATAAATGAAATTGAATTTTTCTTAAAACCCTGGACTAAATCTCTAATCTAATTGAGCTTAATTTCCTTTTTTTTTATTGGTTGGCATTTTGTTGCTGTTTCGAACAAAGCACATCGTATATGGAATATATAAATCAATTAGAAAATGTAAAATTTATCCTTAAAAAAAAATTACAAAAATACGAAACGAAATGAATTGAAAAACAAAAATATTCAAATTTCCGGGTAATCACTTAACCTCCGGGCAATCCGAAAATCTTCTGTAATGAAATTAATTTCATCAATTCTTCAAAATATCCAATTACAATAAATTTACATAATTAAAAATTTGGTATCCGTATATATATATATCCAGAAACAGATAAATACCTATTGGGTCATTGAAAGGTATAAAATATTTTTCAATTTAGAATTTTCAAAGACAGATTACAGAGACACAAAAAAAAGTTCAATCGATTTGGAATAAGTCTTTTACGGTTTTTTTTTCTCGTTTTTATTACAATATAATAATCATAATAGAGCTTAAAGAAATGTTCATTTTCACACAAGTATTTTTTTTGTGCCCTCATTTTTTTTTTCGTTTTCATTTTATCTTGTCACAGCTTTACACAAAACTATATATTTCTTCAGAATACTACAAATGTATAAACCATAAACTAGCAACAAAAAAATCGTTTCATTTATAATACTTTTCTCGAGATGATATTTTATATTGTCTATATGTGTGTGTATGTTCTTTATACCAATTTTTTGTATTTGATATCAATTTCACTTGATTCTACCTATATAGTATATAGAAACTCTATATATATATATATATATGTGAACTATTTATTCAGATCTAGAAAATCGAATCTATGATACATTATACGTATTCGTATTGAAATTTAATTCTGAGATTATGATAAAAGAAATCTATGTAATTTGCATGTATCTAATTGGTGATGTTATGAGCACCCACATCTATGTGACAAATTAAAGCTTCCATTATTTGGAAACACTTAAATATTTTAAATAACTTTACTATGGTAATCTATAACCTAACACAGATTTTAAACAACCCTCTTTAAAACAAACAAAACACTGGCACACGCCATTTCGATTACATCCCACACTAAAAAATATTATTTTGGAATTTGATGTTCTAAATTTCAATTATATATTTTATACTAACAACAACAAAAATGATATTGAAATATTTTAAATATTTTACAATATTTTTTTATTAATTTTATTATGCATCAATTTATTTGAATTCTATTTATTTATTTATATCAAAAAAATGTTTAATTTTCCTTTGATCTGTGTCGAGTTAAAAATCGAATAAATTTTCTATTTACTCGTTTCAATTACAAAAATTGTTATATCAATTTCACTTGTGTATTTTGTAGCTTAGAAACATTTTGGTTATGTTGTTGGTTACAATTTAGAGTTGCCATGAGTCTTCGTTTGGAAAATTCTATAATTTATGAAAAAATAATTCTGTATCAAAACTTGAAATCGTTGAAACCGCATGTTTTAAGCGCAAACTTTTAGTGCCATATCGTCCATAAAGTCATATTGATTTATTATGACAGGTGGCTACCAGAAAGACTTCCTCCTGTTTTTGCTTATACATTAAAATATATATATATATATATATATATATATATATATATATATATATATATATATATATATATATATATATATATATATATATATTCAATAATTGCAATTCGATTATTTAATGTTTGGAATTATATTTGATTGATTAGACGATTTGATTGATTGAAGGACGAACCAGGAACTTCCGGAATGCCGGTCACCACTACTCCCGTGTTAAATTACTCATATTAATGACATTAAAACAAAATTGATCAGAGGACTTTGCAATATTTTATTTTAGGTAATCTTGAATTATTTAATGTTTGGAATAGGGCTACTGCCCAGAACCAGCCGTTTGGTTGATTTACATATGTGAAGTACTTAAATGAAAATTAGCTTCGTCACTCATAATTAGTAATCCCGAATAAAAGTTAATGTAATGATTGACTTGTGTGAAAGATTTTCACTATTAAGACGCGTTTTTCAATCGAATATTTTTTCATGATTAGTTTCCCACGTGCGAGTACTCCACGACTATTAATTATGAACTATCAATATTAATTTTTGTCTAAATATAGAGGAAAACAAATTGTAATCTTTATTAATAAAATTACTAATCAAAATTAACTAAAATTCATCATAATAAAATTAATTGGGTGCTTGGATGTATTTCAATAGGGTGGCCGTTGTTCGTTTATAGCCAATTATACATTGGTTTATATTACAACGTTGTAACTATTTAGATATCAACTGTCTCTATAGTTTACCTCCATACGGTACCACCTGGGCAACGTTGTCTTGCATGTTTAATGTATCAAAACAGCTGAGCTTCTAGAGGCGAGTGTAAAACCACTATAAACAACAAAACGCAATGGATAAAACAAACAGGGAACTTAATACCGTAGGTAGCAGACCTGATGTTCAGAAATAATCCATTCTCTTCGGAGGTCGGTCCCATGGATTCTAGAGGGACCAAACATTGCTACAAAATTTTACCAATGATCAAAAGAGTTATAAATTTTAAGCAATAAAAAATTTGAAAAAAATGCAGCCTCCAATGAAAAAGGAATTTCATTATCAGAAAAAATGTCGAGTGCATCAACAAATATTATAAACAGTGGGGAGCTGTTAAATAAATTTTAAAACTGGAGAAACTAGGAACTGGAAACATCACGTGAGACAAAAATTTGAACAGATACATTTAAAACACGTCAAATGTACTGGTTAATTGGACTTCATTCCAAAATGAACCTGTATTGCAAAATACTAGTCTACCAGATTATCTTCAAACCAATATGGATGTATAGTGCTCAGCTAGAGGGTACTCATAAATCCAATAGTGACATTATACAATTACGTAGTTAAAACAAATTTCTGCGAATGATCACCAACGCCTACCGATTTTTGACTAAACACACAATGTTCTAGAAATATAATTGATAGACGACGTTATCCGGGAATGTGCCAAAAAACATGAGAAGAGACTTCTTACCAACACCAATGTCGAGGCCGTAAAACTACTGGGCAATATAAACAAAGTAAGGCGGGTCAAACGAATCAAACCACATGAGCTAACCGTATAAATATTATATCTCAAGGGAACTAACTGGATACTGGTCCAGCAGACCCACACAAGTTTATGCTTATCTCATAAGTACCAATGTTAACCATACTAATGAATTAATGATTGTAGTAGTCATACCAATAAAGGTGTTTAAAAAATAATAATAAATTTTGAAACATTTTTAGAAAATTCATACAACGTATTCCAATCAGCAACCGATTCTTTTAGATGCTGTCATTGAATAGCATTGAAAGATATTAACATTTAACGTCCGGATTCTATATTACAACTGCACAAATCGTTAGGTTATCCAAATGTATCATTAGACATCTACGAAATGTGGGGGAAAGACTTTTCTAAATATAATATTGCTTCAATAATTTTCCTATTTTCATCATGCAGTTCATTGCGTGCTATTTAGTTTATTCTAAGGCGAGTTATATTCAATATAAAACATAGCATAAAAACATAAATTTGAAAAATGTAACCAAAAAATTCTATGATTTTCAATATTTGGAATTTTCATTAGTATAGATAAAACCATTAAACATAGGTTTAAATAAATTTGAGTGATGGTGCTTTCACTTTATTGCCACCCATCTCCTTAAATTGATAACAATTTTACCGAAACTCCACTAATTTAAGTGTAGTTTGAATTAAACAACAATGATGAATGTTTAATCGTAAATCTATCGTATTTTCCGGAAAACTGAAAAGGTAGCAAAAATGTAGCAAATGTTGCGGAATGTATTTGACGGACGCTTCTGTACCAAATAGTTGAACTAAAATAATTCCAATTTTAAATACCTCAAACTAGCTTTTATACTTTAAACGTATTTTTTTCGAAACTATGATTTTGGACTTACGACAGTATATAATACTGTGGCGCCGATATATATATATATATATATATATATATATATAAATATATATATATATATATATATATATATATATATATATATATATAAATATATATAAATATAAATATATATATATATATATATATATATATATATATATATATATATATATATATAAATATATATATATATATATATATGTATATATATATATATATATATATATATATATATATATATATATATATATATATATATATATATATATACATATATATATATATATAAATATAAATATATATATATATATATATATATATATATATATATATATATATATATATATTTATATAAATATATATATATATATATATATATATATATATATATATATATATATATATATAATTTTAAGCTTTCGCAAGGCTAAACAAATCAGACTTTAATTATTATAAGCATCGAGTTTTTGATAGAATTTTAATTAAAGGAATAATGTCAAGCTTTCTGAGTTTTAAGCTTTGAAGAGCTTTTATTTATTTATAAAATTACCACCAGTCTTAATCAAAAAATTGAATTAAAAATCTTAATAAAAACTTTAGGCTCTATGATTTTTAGTCAAGCCAAAATATTACGTTGCATGCGTTAATTTTGGTAACTAAAAAAAGTTTTTGTGACGAAATGACATATAAACAAAGTGAACACTATCTAGACACATGTAAAGCTGCGACATATATAAATAATGTATAAATAAAACAAGTATTTTTTATAAATAAGAGTACGTGTTTGAGATGAACTTTGGAAACAAATTTCCTCTTTAAATTTGTTATTGCACATTTTTTTTTATTCTGCTGTTGCTATATACCAGTATGTATATGATGTCTTCAAACAAAAATGAGTATGTTGATCGAAAGTTAACAAAAAAAAAAAAAAAAAAACATTTCTTTGCAATAAATGTAGTGAAAATGAACGTGACTATATTATTCGAAACGAATTATTATCATTATTAATCAAAAATTAGATTTTTTTTTTTAAAAATAAACTAAATTGTATAAATGCATGTTTAATAGTTATGCTATCATAAAAGAGATAGTCAAAAGAATCGAAATTAAATAGTTTATATACTGAGCTTTCTGTAAACGAGAAACTAATAGTTTTGAGTGATTATGTATATACAGTGATACGTGACTTTATCACTTTTTATACAATCACATCATAAATAAAAAATAGCGTAAAAAAGTTTTTCGGCAGGTTAATCGATTGCAGGTCAACAAAACGAGCTTCAGTTGATTTTTTGAATTGGACTTTTTTAATTTGATTTTAGAGAAATATCTATTGTTGATTTGTATTATGATTGTTCTTTGTTTATTGTTGAATGGTCTGCGAGATTTAACAATCAACAATTCCTTACGAACTTCTACGCCCCCAACTCATTTCATAAAGGTTTGTTTCCTTTTATTTAAACAATTTTTTGGTTCCTTTTGAAACTTTTCATTTTTGTTAAGAGGATTAAAAAGTTTATAATTTGTTTCGCAATTTTTTATTTTATTTCACCAACAGAGAAATTAAAATAAAATAAATATGAAAATAAAGTTTATATAGAGGAATTAAAATAAATTTAATTTTTATTTTTTTAGGTATAAAGAAAATATTGTTTTTAAATTTTGAGCACATTAATTGTTAAAAAGGTAGCAAAATTTGTTCTAATAGGATCCAAAAATATGTATAGGTTTAAGAAATATGTCTAATGTAAAATATTTTAATAATATGTATCTAAAACAATATAATTCAATGCTAGGTTCGCCTGTTCAATTATATATATATATATATATATATATATATATATATATATATATATATATATATATATATATATATATATCTATATATATATATCTATATATATATATATATATATATATATATATATATATATATATATATATATATATATAATTACCATAATATATAATACATCACACCGTGTCTAGAAGTAATCACGATATTCGGACAAATAAGCAACATTAACAAGTGCGGTAATATGTAGACAACATAAATCAACTTTAAAAGATTTATTATACCATGTATATATTCACAAAGTAATTTTTTATATTTAGTACAAAATATTATTCTCCAACCACCCACGGCGTCAAAAATACAATAACATACATACCCAACAAAAAATAATGCAAAGCCCACCTTGACTTTTAATGCCATCAACAACAAATACAATTGTATGTGATTTTCATATTTCCTTAAATTGTACGAAAATATTTTTAACTTCCTGTAAATATATAAAATAAACTTTTTTCATATTTTCGTTGTTATTGTAATAACACCACAAATTTACAAAACATAAAAATTAAATCATTTTTCATAAAAAATAAAAAATAAAATGAAAAGTGAAAAATAAATAAAATGTAATTTGTTTTTCACTCTTCGTATAAATTTGAATTAGGCTTCTTCATTTTTTTTTATTTTTTATTTTTTGAAGATAACACACAAAGTGTAAAAATATAATATATAAATTGTTCTCAACAAGTACCACCAAAGTATTTTGTACAATTCGTCAAAATAAATAGAATTTAACAAATTACATAAATTTTATTGAGTTTTTATTTTATCAGTCAAATAATATTTTAAATGCGCTTGTTATTGTAAATTTGATAAAAATTTACAACATAATCCGTGATAATTTACAAAAAATTGTTAAACATTGTTGATTGAGGCTAAATAGGTGCAGGGCCAGAGACTCAATAAACTTGATAGAATAATTAGATTTATAACAGTTTTGATAACGTGTTTATTTATGTGAATGTTCACGCGGAAGTCAATAAACTTGTAAGGCTTGCCTAACTTTTATGTAAACAGTAATCGGTTCCAAAACAAAATATGTGAACTGGAAATACACCTATCAATCACTCAAATACAAATTGGAAATAATTATGCAAACTGAATCATTTTTATATGATATGTGACATCGGTGCAAATTTAAGAAATTTTTAAAAGCTTTAATTTGATGAACTTTTAGCTTAAAACTAACTAAAATAAATGATTTATACCTATTTGTTTTTCAGAAAGCTTAAAATTATGATAACTCAAAAGCTTATATACCTAACTAAACTCATGCTTGATAATTGTTATGCCTTAAAAAGCTTAATGTGTGGAAATTTATAATAAAGGATCTTAATGTAGTCGTTTTGGTTCAAAAGCTTCAATCAATACATATATTTAAACTTATGGTTTTGATTTGAGAATTATTAAAACTTTCTTCAGGGTCGTAAGATAAGTTTTTTGAAAACCGGAAACTAAATAATACGCCTTAAAGGTTTTTTTTTAAAAAATATAATTCTAACATTTGATTGTGACTAAGGTAGTAGTTTAAGAAATGTAGAAAAGCTCTAATGTTCACATTTTTTCTTGTTGTGCACATGTTTTTTGTTCAACATTTAACACTTAAAAAAGCTTAACACTCGATCAGACAAAAAAAGACATGGGAAGCTTTTTTTCTTCGAAATTCTTTATTCAAACATTTCATTTGGACCGAGATAGAAATTCAAGAAAAGTATAAAAGCTCGGCTATGGGAACTTTTTATAAATGACCTAAAATTTTGTGGTCGATTCGAAACTCATTCAATAAAAAATTTATGCATATACTGGAATTTCAGGAAGCGTACAATAAATCATTAAAATGATATAAGTCTAATAGCTCATTTTGATACAAGTAGTTAGTGCCATCGTTTAGAATTATTTGGCCTTGAAAGTTAAGAACTCTATATGAAATTGTAAACTTTGAGGGTCATCAGTTAATTGACAAGACTTGACAAGAAAAAAGAATAATGGGACTGTGGAAGCTTTTTTTATGATAATTGACGAAATTAATAAAAGCTCTCTTGTGCCCATTTTCTTGGTTCATAATTTTGTGGTTAATTTGAAAGTTATTAAAATAAATAATTTCTGCTTGTTTGCTTTTCACAAAGCTTTTAATTTTTAATTCAAATAATAATAATTCAAAAGCTTATATCGATACTTAAAATTAAATTTATGTTTAAAAATTGTTTGACTTTAAAAATGCTTAAATCTATGTATGCAAATGTAAATTTGAGGGTGATAATAAGGGTGATAATATAAATGACAGAACTCGAACAGAAAAAAAAAAGTAATTGATTTGATTCAAAAGCTTGTATCAAGAAGAGTCGTAAAGTAAGTGAGTTAATCGTAAAATTCCTAGACCCTGAAAGCTTTTTTCGGAAATTTTTTTTTAAAAATTTTTTATTCTAACATTTGATTGTGACTAAGGTAGCAGTTCTAAGATTTTGTTGATGTAACATTTTCTGGTCAATTTGAAACACATAATTAAACTCATAACTCTGAATTGGTTGGTTTTGAAAAAGCTTTGAACTATGTAGGCAAATGTATATTCTAGAGTCGTAAAAAAAATGATAGGACTCGACTAGAAAAAAATTGGTAGACTTTTTTTTGGAAATTATTGATTTAAACATTATATTGAGACCTATTATATTGTGAGCTAGTTAAAGAAAACTATAAAAGCTCTGCTGATTTATTGTTAATGGTCTAAAGTTTTTTTTTTTTTTTTTTTTGTTTTTGAACCCTGCAATCTTTTCTAGGGCCGAAGCTCTCCCAACTCTTCCGCGATTAATTTTTAACGTCCTACCTTATGCCGTCACCAGCCATGTCGAGGACGCACTATTACAGGTTCGATCTTAAATCCATCTGCACATTGCATTACTCCAGTCAGCCTGTACTGATATGGACGATAGTTCGGCCCATGGATTCATCACTCCTACAGGGAGTAATAGTTGTGTTCTTCGTCATCACTGATCGTAATCAGGCTATGAAAAATACCTTTTGCAACTCTCTCCCGTTGGGATTTGAACCCGGTACCTACCGTCCTAAACACCACAGCTTTAAAAATTGTGCCAATTGCTCGGTTGGTCTAAATTTTTTTGGTCAATTTTGATAATTCAAAATAATAATTTATACCTGCAGCCTGTTGGATTTTCCGAAACCTTAGAATGAATCATGCAAATGTGCCAATTGCTCGGTTGGTCTAAATTTTTTTGGTCAATTTTGATAATTCAAAGTAATAATTTATACCTGCAGCCTGTTGGATTTTCCGAAACCTTAGAATGGATCATGCAAATGATTAAAGTTTAAAAGCTTATACACATAATTTAACTCATAATTCCTAATGATTTGACCTTGAGAATGTAAAATACTATGTATGAAATTATGTTTTCACGGGTAGTAGTGTTATTGACATGAGGAAATGATCTGAAAAAAAAAATCAGAGGACACTGAAAGCTTTTTTAGTGGTAATTTGGTTGCGACTTAATTGGTAATTTAGAAAATTTATAAGAGCTCTTTTGTGCACATATTTTGTGTTTGGTTTAAAATTTTGTGGTCCATTTGGAAGTCATGCAAATAAATGATTTATACCTGTTCGCTTTTCATAAAGCTTATATCTAGTTACACACAGTTTAATTTGTAACTCTAATTTGATTGGCCTTGAATAAGCTTATAACTATGTAAGAAAATGCATATTTGACGGTCATAAGTTTAGAAACAGGACTCGACCAGACCAAAAATAAACCTTGACCGTTTTTTTTATAGAAGATAGAAATTCAAGAAAATTATAAAAGCTCTCCTGTAGACATATTTTGTTAATGGTCTAAATTTGTGGTCAATTTGGACCTAATTCAAATAAATATTTTATAACTGCTGGATATTTAGAAAGTTTAAAATAAGCCGAAAACCCTGTATGAAATTTTGTTTGCGAGAGTTGTAGGGTAATTGACAAGACTCGACAAGAAAAAAATCCAATGATTCTGAAAAGTTTTTTTATCTAAATTTTGGATTCTTAGTTCATTGCGGCTAAGGTTCACAAAATTAATAAAAGCTCTTTTGTGTACTTTTTTTGGTTTAAAATAAAGCTTAAAATTAATGGTTTAAACGATATTTGTTCAAAAGCTTATTTAAATACATATAATAGATTTTATGATTCTGAATTGGTTGGTCTTCAAAAAGCTTCAAAATATGGATGCAAAAGTATATTTAAGGGTCATAAGATAAGTGATAGAACTCGATCAGAAAAAAATTATGGACCCTGAAAGCTTATTTTAGGAAATGATGGATTCTAATATTTGGTTTTGTTTCAGGTAGAAGTAGAAGAAATTTATAAAAGCTCTTTCGTGTACATTTTTTGTTCAGCAATTTTTTATTGATAAGTTTATATAATTACGGTTGAGATTGTAATTCAAGAAGCTTTAAAAGCTTTTTTGTCCACATTTTTGATAAAGGTCTGAAATTTTGTGGATCATTGTATGTATTGAGAAAGCTTAAAACTATATATATTGGATTACAATTCCAATTTTTAAAAGTTTAAAATTGTGTAGTAGAAAATGCGGTAAATAAAATTTGTTTGAGCTTTATCGTCGCAATAAACTAGATACTATGCCTATTAAGTTTTTTAAAATAAAAAGCTCACCCACATTAATAGATAAACAATTTTTTATTTACCAAATACAAAGTTTATTGTTTATAAGTAATTCTACTTAATTTCATCACTCTAAAATAAACTTTATACTTTGTTTAAAAGATTGTTTTCTTTAGATAATACGACAAAAAAAAACAAACAACAAATAACCTGACAGTAAAAATTTTTTTATATTTTGTTGTACTTTATAAAAAAAAACTTCGACAAAGCATGACAAATTTAATAGATTATCTTAATAATACAAAGCTCGATTTTTTTTAAAGATTAAAATACAAACAAAAAACAGGAGAAGAAGTTGATATTTTTTTTTAAAAGTAAAAATATCGAAATGAATTTGATTAAAAAACATAAAAATTTAATGAATTTATTTGTCTGATTAATTTGGCTGTCTGTTACAAATATATAACGAGTTAATTAGAACGATTTTGTTTTAAAAATTGTTAAATGCCTCAGCCAGATTTTAATAACAACAACACGATTATAACTTCTCATGGTCATGATTACGTATACGATAATATTGCGATAATTAATATTGGTATAATATTAAATCAAGTTTAAATGAGTTTGCAAGTTAGATAATTAGAAAATAAATCGCTAATCATCTATCTATCCTATTATTATATCCGGAGATATGAACACATTGTAATATTTTTAATTAAATGAGACTTAACAAGATTTTTATATGGTGAATGACTGTAATTGAGTTTCTATTGTGTATCCATAACAAATTACAAAGTGAGTAAGGGTTTTATATTTTAGCTCCTGATAATTAATGTTATCGCTGCCATTAGAGATGTGTATGTATTTTCTGTGCACATAAAAAAGGGTACGAATTATTTTAATACATAATCTAATGAGAAATAAGCTTAAATATTATGCTTGCTTTATTATAATCAACATTTAAATTTACTTCAGAGAGTGTACAACAAGATCTCTTTGATTTTGCAGAGGTAAGTTTAACTAAAGTACAATTTTTCTTTTTTTTTACTATGTTAATCTAGTACACAATCTAGTTATACAATCCAAATTTATTTAGTTACAATTATATCAATGCATCTACAGCCATTATCACCATCATCGTTTAAGTATTCAATTGTGGTGTGTTATGTATAGCTAAAGTGGAAGTGTAGCAATGATTCAGCGTAGATGCTTAACATACTTCCCTCCAAATTAAACTCGTATCGACCAGTTTATGAATAGATCGTTTGAACGTTGAGGATTTGCTTATTACAGTGGCAACTCTTGTCAATCCATCTTTACCTGTATGCAGTTCTGTTACTCGACCATCATACAATAAAACTATATCATCCATCTTGGGTTTGTTGCCACTTATTTCTTTGCTGTAAAGTTGTCAGATAATTTCGTGAATATTCCTGCCAAAATTGTTGAACGATTTTTTCAACCCATTCCCATCGATCTAATCGTGACATTTGAATTTCGTCGTAGTTTGCGTGAGGCAATGAGGTGATCGGCCCAAGGGTAAAAAAATGAGACGGTGTTAAGGCGTTGATGTTGGACACTTCTTCATTTCTTAGTGCGCACAATGGTCTTGAGTTCAAGATTCCTTCAATTTGTGTCACGACCGTCATCATTTCTTCAAATGTTAAGTGAGCATTGGCGCTAATCTTATTTAAATGAGTTTTTACGGATCTATCTGCCCGTTCCCAAATTCCACCAAAGTGGGGTGGTAGAGGTGGGATAAAGTGCCACTGGATTCCCTTGGAAGTAGCGAATGTATTTATCTTGGAGTGGCATTCTTGTGTCTCCAGCACTTGGTAATATTCATTTAACTTCTGTTGTGCTCCAACAAAATTTGTACCATAATCTGAATGGATTTCTGTTGGTGCTCCCCTCCGTGCAACAAACCGAGCTAGTGATGCAAGAAATGCGTTTGTGGTTACTTCTGAAGCCACCTCTAAGTGTATAGCCTTAGTAGCAAAACAAACATAAATTAAAAGAAATCCTTTTATCAAGGTGACACCTCTGCCCTTTTTTGATGCTAGTAAAATAGGTCCTGCATAATCCACACCAACTATGGAAAATGGACGACTTGGAGTTATTCTCACTTTAGGGAGACTACCCATCAACTTTATCGATTTTAACGATGAATATCGAAAGCAAATGATGCATTTATGACATACTGAATGACAGCTTTCTCTTCCTCCCAGGATCCAATATTGATGCCGCGATAGTGAAAGTAAGAGCGATGGTGCAGCATGCAGAAATTTATGATGCAAATAGGTGATGATAATTCTAGTTACTATGTGTCCCTTAGGTAAGATGATTGCCTACTCTCAAGATACCATTGGCATCAATAAATGGTGCTAATGATGCAATACGTGAGTTAGATAGGACTCTTGAAATTTCGTTCAATGTTTTTATATCCACACTCATTGTAGATTGTTGGACGACTCTAATGATAGTTAATTCTGCATTATTTAGTTCTGATACGGTAATATGCCCCTTTAAGTTGCTCTTTAAAGTGCGAAAAATTTGGTTGTGAATGAATCTTTGAATGTAGGCTACTATTCGCACTAATTTTGACCACCAAGATATTCTTTTACATAGATCAGCAAGTAGATGTTGACTTGTCTGTACTATTGTATGAAGAGACTGCACATTAAAGTTTCGTTCTTCCTGTATTGTTTCATTAACGTTGGATTTTACTGGCCAATGTTCCTCATTTTGGCTTAGCCACTCTGGACTATTCCACCATAATTTACTTTCAACTAATTTTTCCGAAGTGATTCCTCGAGTAGCTAAGTCGACAGGATTGTATGTTCCCTTGACATGCTGCCACATCGCATTTGGTATTGCTTGATGAATTATAAAAACTCTGTTCGCTACATACGTTTTCCATTTTCGAGGATGTGTTGATCACCATGACAACACTACAGATGAATCTGTCCAAAGCCAGATGGACCAATCATTGATTTGGTAGGTGTCGAAGATCCTTTGAATTAAATTTGATAACAACTGTGCTCCACAATGTTCTAGCCTTGGTAAACTCACTTGTTTAAGTGGAGCCACCTTACCTCTTTGCACTAAGCAGATTTACCTTTATCGTGTTGTTAATTTTGGTTCGAACATAAACCGTTGCAGCATATGCAAATTCACTAGCATCACTGAATCCATGGATTTAGACATCCTCCGTCAGAATGGTTATATATCGCGGTACATTTACAAATTTCAAATGGTTGAATTGCTGTTGCATTTACTGCCATGAACTTTGTAATTCAGCTGATAATGGCTCATCCCATGATGTTTTGTTTAGCCAGAGCCTTTGCAAATATATTTTCGAATTGATAGTGAATGGACTTAGTCATCCCAAGGGCTCAAATATTTGAGAGGCGATAGATAAAACGCTTCTCTTAGTATGAGCAGTGTTTGATATGTCAGCAACCTTAAATGAAAACGTATCATCCTTAGGGTTCCAGTATAAACCTAAAACTTTTGATTTATGATTATAGTCGATGATTTGCGACCATTGTACTGATTGACCTGTAGATGCTTAACAGAGAGCTTTTGATCACTTATCAGATATTATGCCAGCTTCTCCAAATCTGTTTATAATTTAAAGATACTTAATATTACAAATAAGTTTTTAAATTTTTTTATTTAATGTAATTAACGTTAATTTAATAGAGGGCTTAAGCAAAGGTTTTGGATTTTATATTATTAGTCTATAAAAAAATAAATAGTATACTTTAAAAGCTTAAAAAGCTTGAAGACATTTTTTTACGTTTTCGAAACTGTAGAAGTTGTAGGGAGAGCATTTGTTTATGTAGATATAATAAAACGGATATGACATTATACATGATTACTTTTCAACAATTTAAACTTTTAATAACTTCCGCAATTTCAATCCATTATCTAATCGCCAAAAAAATTATGCCTAAATTTTAATATTGATAATATATAAATTTACGATTTTATTTTCAAGTTTAATTGAAAATAACATTTATTTATCATATTAAATTTAATTAAAATCAATTATACGATGACAATAAAATCATTTAAATTCTTTTTGATGCTTTGTCTCTCAAATATACATAATTACATATTATGTATATTTGAGAGACAAAGACATACATATGTATGTTGTACGGTTTCAATTCACTATTATTATCCAAAAATGTAATTATTTTTAATGATCAATACAATCATATAGCATTATGTATATATGGTTGGATATTTTAACAATATTTTGAACTTTACAGTGAACAAAACAAAAAAAAAGCTTGTCATGCAATACCAATTATTGTTATAATAAAGTAGCATTGTGATTGAGATTTTATTGTTGCACTATGTGGTGACCTATTACAACTGATTAACAATAATTTTGTGTATTGTTGCGGTTAGACAAGTTTAAACTTTATTATTTAAATACTGTCAATTGGGTAAACTTTTCAGTTAAGCGTTAGTAAAATATATTGCTTTAAAACCAATATATTTGCGATTGGAAACTAATGATTAAAACAGTTTTTAAAGCTCTCATGGACACGTTTACCTATACAAAATTAACATCCCTATTACATTCAATGTACCAAAATAATTTACAATTTGTAAAAGTTCAGTCGATCTCATTTAATTTTAAAATATACCACAATGTGTGCAATTTTCCAGGTACTCTTGAAAATTGTATTCATTTACAATTTCAGTTTGGAACACACACACACAAATGCTTCTATAGAAAATGGGATTGAAAAAAATAATTTTATTTGTGAAATTTACCTTGAAAATTAATTTTATCAGTGCAAAAAAAAAAAAAAAAAATTACCAGGAAAATACATTACATAATATATTACAGTGGTTATACAGACGTATATCGAAGCATTAGCAAACGAAATGTGTACGATTATTACGAGTATATAGCACCAATACGGGAAGCAAAATAAAATGATAATCTTTAAATCTTGTCAATATATTGATGTCACGTATAGCAAAGTTTTTTTTTCGCTGCTATATATATTTTACCTGTATCTAGTATTTTTACGTAGCATAAAAAACCTAAAATCTACAGCTGAATAACATCATGTTACGGGAGTGAAGGGAAGCATCATATAAAGATATACCTATATATATATACACACACACACACTTATGTAAGACTATAAACGAAAAAAATTACGCTGTCAAATTCAAATGATATAATATTTTCAGCAACAAAAACCATACGCCATCATAAACGGTATGATGAACCTAAAAAAAATTTATAAAACGGAAACTAACTAAGTTTTCTCGTTCTACTACACGCACTGTACCGTATTTCTAGGGAAAAATTTTTCGTCTTATACTCGTACAGCTTCTACCGTCATTATATACGTATAAATATAAATAGAAAATGATGTGTAATACTTAATATATTCGGATTACGGATTGAAACGATGCGGAGATGATTAGATACTGTATATAAAAACAGTACGTCGTAAAGTATGCATCCCTTTTATGATTCGATTATAATATACACAATTTTGATTTACACTGATTTTCACAATCAATAATGATTCTCATGTTTACATTAACCGGTGTTCATAAACAATAAACAAATAAAGCTGATGTTGTGTTAACTACGGTAACCAGAAATGAAAGTGCTAAACAGACGAGAAAGATGAAGCAAAACAAGAATTACTTAAAGAATATATGTAGTTCAAACGTATTTTCTGATGTGCCTTGCAGTGGTAGTTTACATTGTCCACTACATGGTTTAAAAAACTTATTTTTAACCTTCCGCACATTGACCATCACAGTCAGTGTTAACAATAATTATTGAATATGGTAAAAACACTGCCAGAACAAGTGGAATGCTTGAGATTATCGGTTTCGGCTCTCTCACAAAAACAATTTACACCGGAGATCGGAGAGCGGAGATCATATTCCAATAGGTCTAATTCGATTCCTTTTAGATCGGGAAGGTCTCACAGTAGAAATAGGAGTCAGAAACAAGTGAATAAGTTTCCAACATGTTATTTTCACTATAAATCCGGTGATAAATCTCGGAAATGTCAGCAACCTTGTAACTTAAAACCAAAAGATTCAAAGAACTAGTAGAACGGCTGAGTTCGGCAACGGACAGCAGTAACGTTTTATCTCGTCGCCTCTTTGCGATGTGTAGGAATAGTTAACTCATTTTTTTTATTGACACCGGATCCGATATATCAGTTTTGCCACTTAATAAATTCACGCAAAGTTATGCTACATCTTCAGATATTTTGTTGACAGCTGCAAATAATTCGGTGATTCGAACATATGGTAGTAAATTGTTAAATTTGGTTCTCGGTCTTCGAAGAGATTTTTAACACGTTTTCGTGATAGCCGCCCGATTATTGCCCGTTTATAGGAGTAGATTTCTTAGCAAAATTTTTATTAGTGAACGTTCATAAGAAGACATTAATCGACGAAACAACTAAACTTAAGGTTCGGACCAATTGCGTTTCAGTGTCATGCACAGCTATTAAATGTTTTAGTATTGACGATGAATTTGGAAAACTATTTTCAGAGTTTCCACTACTGACAGCTTTACCCGATTACAAGGCACCTGTAAAACATAATATAGTACACTATATTTATACTTAAAGTCCACTACCAGCCAATAAACCTCGTCGCCTTCATCAAGACAAACTAGAGGCTGCTCAATCAGAGTTTAAATATATGGTCTATATAGAAGTTTGCGTACCATCTTCATCTCAAGTTTCCTCACCACTTCACTTGGTAAAAAAGAAGAATAGTGGTGATTGGAGACCTTGCGGAGATTACCGCTAGTTAGATTACTGCACCATGCTTGACCGTTTTTCGGCGCCGCACATACACAACTTTGCATCTCAATTACATGGAAGTAAAGTATTTTCGAAGATCGATCTTCGATTTGTGCGAAAATCTCATTTGCACATATCAGCATGAGCAAATGCGACTGTTTCGAAAACCTTCTAAAGTAAAAAAACAATTTATTTGGTCAACTGGATGCCAGCAGGTGTTTGAAAAAGCGGAAGAAGCTTTAGGAAATTCTACACTACTAGTGCAACCAATATCAAATGTGAAGTTATGCATAATCACAGATAGCTCTGAAGTAGCAAGCGGCGCTGTGATATAACAGTTAAATCCAAATAACTCAACATGGGAACCGCTCTGTTTTTATTGCAAGAAATTAGAACCTGCTGAACGGAAATATTCTGCATTTGAACGCCAAAACAGAGACGTCGTCGCAGATTATCTTTCGCGCACAATATACGATTGTTTAGCAATTAATCATATGGGAATAGACGTATATAAATTAATTGAACTGCAAAAGTCCGATAACGAACTGAAGGAACAAAAGTTTATCAAGGAGTTTAAGATGGCCTTAATTAAAGAGATGGTGATGCTGCGATAATTGGAAAAATAATAGTTATTTTGCCGTCTTCTTTTACTGGCGGTACCCGCCATATGCACTGTTTATTCATTCTACTTTACCGGATGTAAAAGTTGCAACCACTTTTAGTAAACTTAGAAAATATGATAATGTTGTATGAGTATATTACAAACGAGTCTGAAAAGCAACTTGACATATTAGCATTTTTAGAAAATGCTATTCTAGTACGTAAAAATTATTATGTGGATTCTGTGAACACGAAAGTGTTAAGTAAATTAACCGGTGACGAACAAATTTACTGTATTGCCGATGAAGTTATTGCAGAAGATAACGCAGCTATATATATACAACAGAATTTTTACATTTATTATAATTTTTCGGATTACCAACAATCTAATTAGATTTTAAAGTTGATTGTCCAATCCTATAAGTCACCTAAGAAAATTAAAACCCATCAATTGGACCTAGTCAAGAAACAAAATTGTTAATAATTAATTTTAAACCTCATGTAAGTGAAGCGGAAATTTGGGTTGGTATAGTAAGAAGGGATATATTTTAGGATGAACTATTTCAATTTAATAATCTCTGACTCTCTTAATTTAACTAATTTAAATTAAAACTTTATGAATCCCAATTTTAGTTCAGCGACGAAAGATTTGCATAAAATATATAGTACACTGCGAAATCTTTCAAAGTCCGTAAAAGATTTAAAGGATTTACTACTTGGTATTTGTTTTATATGCGTTTAGAAAGTGTGTAGAGCCACATCAAAAGTGGTCTAGTGTACTTCGTGCATATAGTTTATGTTAGGATTCGAAATGTTACCTTGATTACAAAAACGACACTTAAATTTTGTAAACATAATTTTTCCAAGAGTATTAATTATCTCCAAGTTTCTGGGGGTATATTTTTAAAGCTTGGAGTTCCTCGAATGTTATTAAATTTTCATCATATTACCTATATGCTTAAAAATTGTATTTTGGAAAATGGGTTCGTTTCGATTACAGTAGATTTCACCTTACCTAAGCTCTTTACCTTACCTCAGCCCTTTGGTTAGTCCCGATTCTGAAGTACCCAATCCTGTAACTGATATTGTTTCATTTTTTCGGTTTACTCTTGAGCATACAAAAGAAGACTGGACGAAACTTCTTGAACCTTGCCAGTTTTTTGTTGATTAGTTGTGGCAAATATTCAGAATATTGTAAATGGATAAGGGAATGATGTTTCTCTTTAAATATTTGGCAGCGTTGCCTTAAGAGAAAAATATCGAATATTTTGTTTTAACTTAGATGCGTCTTGAAGTTACCCCTACTGCAAGACGCATCTGAGTTAAAACCAATAATCGGTGTTCAATTGTTATGGTTTTAAACCCTATACCTTATTTTTGAAATTGATAAATCATATGAGTCACTGCAAATTGGCCACTTAAAAGCATTACCAGGTAGCACCTTTAATGACTCGTCGGCTGGAGGAAGACTTGATTCGGCTCACAACGTTTTAGTTTTATAGTCAATTTTTTCGGTCATTATAAAGATAAACAAAGAGTCACGTCCCTTTGCGACTGAGCCAAGAGCTTTAACCCCACAAGCTACCTTATCGTATGCGTCCAATAAGTATTTAATATTGATAGCATTGGTGTGTAGTTAATCGAAAGATGGTTGATAATAGTTCGAATGAAGTTATTCACGATGACCTTTTTTAGGTTGTTGTAGTGCTTCCATATAATTAGCCTCGATGATATTCATGTGCCACATCAAAACTTTAGCTTCACCCTTCTCAATGTTGACTCGTGAATTGTGGACAAAAATAAATCTTAAAATGATTGTCCCTCTAAATAATTATGCAACGGTTCAAACTCGACACCGCTAAATAATTATTTTCCACACAATCAAGGTCGAGATTTTGTGTATCACAACCACACATAAAACCATAATCAAATATTTAAATTTTTTTTTTCAACTAATGGATTATCTCTGATCATGATTCGCATTTTCCTACAATGCCATTGACAGTCCAATTATTTTGAAACCAAAACTATTTTTATTCACAATTTATTAGTAATAAATAAATTACTGAGATGTGTCATGAGGTGCCTTGGGATAATTTGTACATAATAGCAGATGTTAGTATGAAGATTGAGCTTTTTAATTTTTTGTACTTATTCACTTGAGAATTCCGTTCCTATTCCTATGATTAGCCAACAAAAGTAAACCATAATTACTGAGAAGGAGGTAATTACTTGAATTACCGAGCAATTGACGCAGTGGTTAAAGCTGCGGTATTTGGGACGGGAGGTACCGGGTTCGAATCCCAACGGGGGCGAGTTGCAAAAGGGATTTTTCATTACCTGATTACGATCAGTGATGCCGATGAACACAACTATGACCCCCTGTTGGAGTGCAGAATCCATGGGCCGAACCATCGTCCATGTCAGTACAAGCTGGATGGAGCAATGCAATGTGCAGATAGATTTAAAATCGCACCTGTATTCGTGCGTCCTTGATTTGGCTAGTGACGGCGTAAGGTAGGACGTTAAAAATTAACCGCGAAAGACAAAAAAAAACATAAAAAACGAATTGGCTACTATAATGAAATATTCCATTGCTTAATTTTAAAGGGAGATTTTAAAAGTTTTACCAGTACCAAGGTTTTTAATTCTAAATCATCAATTGATTTCAGGCCTATAATACCGTGTCTTTGCAACAGTTTTGAAATAATTCTGAATAGCAAATGTTTTGTCCTTTCCATTCTGGTTTAGACCTAATTTTAGACCCATTCTTCTAAGATTTTAGTAAATCGTTTTGTTAGTTATATGAAATTGTTTTATAAACTATGGAAGGAGTGCAACTCTTCACTTAATGCTATTGAATTGATGATATTATTTGTCAAATCATGAATAAACAGTTTTTGGTGAAGGACAATATTCTAATATTTTACCTTTGAGTTCTGGAGATTCTCGCGTGCTATTAAACATTCAACGTATCACTTGTATGTTAAAATCTCGCAGATTTATCCAAAAGGGACAACGAATAATTAAAGGCACCGGTAGTAGTTAATATAAATAAGCAAATTAATAATTTAGCAAATTATTAAATACAATTTTTTCGTAAAGCTTTCACTGTTAAATATTTAAAAGCTTTTCGTTTTTATGATTAAAACTCATCATATTTAATCAACACTAACACTATTCGTTGGTCGAATAACTTGTAAATCCAGTCAACCTTACACCATTGAAGCATAATTTTTTTGTATTACTATAAAATGTAAAAAATTTTAACAACCACAAAATTCTGTATAATATTACACATGTAAATACAATATTTATATACAAAAATTCCACACAAACTTGAACATAAATATTCAAACCAAGTAGAAAATGAATAATTTATAAATATAAAAAATAATAATTTGAAATCTGTTTTCGAATAAAAATTGGAAATAATAAAAAAAAAAAAATTTTAAAACCAAACCAATTTTATATTCAAATATATAATAATAAATATTTTAAGAGTGAAAATGTTTTTAATTTTTATTTTTTTACACATTTTAGTTCAATTTTCAAATTTTCACACACAAAATATTGAATAAAATATTAATATGTACGTATATTTCGTACCGAATAACATGAAAATATTTGTTACAAATATCCTGATATTATATTATGATCGTATAGTATATAAAGAGCTGATATATGGATAAAAAAAGCTTAACATTAATTAAATAATAAATTTGAGTCAGTGGTGGAGTTTAAACAACAATTTGAGTGCTATGGCCATTACAAATTTAATTTGGCTGTATTCCCCATAAAAATTTAAAATACTAAATAAATATTGAATTCGAAATGAAAATTAATTTATTTTAATTTTCAGATACTCTTAACAATGCAGCTTTTATTATACCTAGTGCTACCTAGTCCTACAAGCTATATATACGTGCACATAAAACTTTTGTTCAATTTTGATTTTCCACGTCCATAAACATTTTATTGATAGAAATGATGAACTCCAATATGCATATTGATTATAATTGGAAAGCAAAATTTTATAAAATAATCGGAAAGTATAATATATATATATATATATATATATATATATATATATATATATATATATATATATATATATATATAAAAGCATATATGCTTTTGGACACAGTGGTAATTCCAAATGGTTGATTATCTAATTAATAAATGAAATATACATATTACATATTATCTGGATATACAATGTAAAATTTATTGACAAGTACATCGTAATTAAAATTTTCAAATTGTCTATATTTCACCTTCAATTTTTTTTTTGTTAATCTATATTTCATTTGATTGTTATATGGAAAATTAGATGCCATCCATACACAATGTAAACATACATATGTTGTAATAATATGTTGTTTGGAAGAGCTTAACTGACATATAAATATATATATATATATATATATATATATATATATATATATATATATATATATATATATATATATATATATATATATATATATAAATTCTTATCATTTGGTTTGGTAATTGTTCTTCTACAGTAATAACAATTTCTTTTTTTGAATGAAATAAATTAAAATTGTGGTTTGATTGCAAAAAGAACTAACAACTTTTTTTATATTTTCTTCTTGAATCTCATAACCCCGATAATATGTTCGGTTGTGTCTTCTTTGAAAGATAATTAGTTTTTTATTTCGTTCCATATCGTATTATGTTTCCAATGTTGTTAGTTTTTCGGTATAAAGAGAAACAAAGGGTGTGAGGAGTCATATTGAAATTCATTGGTTTATTTATCCATGGAATGATAAGTGACATGTATTGAATTAATTTTTGTGGTTTTTAATCAAAATTGTATTACTATATACTTAATTAATGTTATTTCAGAGCGATGCTATTAAAATTTTAACGCTCCAACTGAAACAGTTGTTATTATAATGAGAAATTTTGTCTAGATTTTATTCAGAGAGTAAGTTTAATAATTTGAACTTTTTAAACAGGGATAAAATTGATCATTACTTAAAAGCTCATTATTGAGTCGAATCAGACCACTATTACAGATTTAGGCTATTTTGATTTTGAGACAGCTCGAATTTAAGTTAAAAACGGATACAATATGGTCTTAGCAGCTAAGAAATAATTGAGCGATTTAAACGAAATTTAATACAGTGTATGGGCTCAACAAAACCTATTCTTATAGAGGTATTGACAAAGTTTTGGGTAAATTGTAAAATAAAAATAAAACAAAAATTGTACTAGATTTTATTGTATTTTGAAAATAATCTTCTTGCATAAAAGTACCCGATTTTTATAGAAGCAATCCACACCCACGGTTTATGCAATTTTTCAGTACATCTGCAACGGTGTAACGTGTTATCAAAAATTGATTTAAACAGGGCACACTATACTTTTAGCTTCCGAAAATTTACCTAAAACAGAAATCATTACACTATTTAGGTTATTCGAATAAAACCGTAAGCCTTTCGGTATTCGTTTACATTGACGATTTATTGGTGGCAAGAAAAACTGAGGACGAATATTTTAAAAAAAGTTCCTGAAAGACTTGAAAAGTATCCGATGTCAAAACAAAAGACATCTAAAGGTGTTTTGTGCTCCTATATCTGAATTCCTCAGCCACCACATTTCTTAAGATGTCACAAAACATTCGCCTGAACGCGTTGTATAGCCATAGCTCAATTCCCACAACCTATCTCGATTAAAACCATTCATTAGTTTGTCGGGATGGTTAATTATTATAACAGCTTAATCACACAGACAGCCGAATTTTTTTAACCAATTTAAGCGTACCTTGAAAACGAACCTTCATCCACTTGAAAATTCTAATTATAACATTTCCTGTGACGCATCAGATACTGCCTCAGCATCAGTATTACAGCAAGTAAACAAAGGTAGTTGGAAACTATTGGCGTTCTTTTCCAAGAAACTTACACAAACCTAAATTAAGTATTCCGCATTTGACAGAGAACTCTTAGCTATATTTACTTAGCAACTAAATATTTCCGATTTTAGTAGAAGGTTAAATTTTCACAGTCTACACTGACCATAAACCCCTGATTAATTTTTAATTCATTCAAAAGTATAGAAAGCAGTCTATCCTCTGAAACTAGATTCCAACAGATACATAATTTGGATTTAGTTAATCCACTTCCGCACCATTTGAAATTAATCGTTATACTTACTCATTATCGTTGATAGATTCAATCGTTGGCCTAAGGCATGCCCTTAGAAATTCCAGATTTTACCGATACCAAAACGTTTGTCAAGCAATATATATCAAGGTCTGGCGTTTCTTTTGAAATAACCAAAAATTAAGGAAGACAATTTGATTAAACACCTTTCTCAGAACTAACAAAAATTCTAGGTTCACTACATTTCGTACAACTGCCTTTCATTCTGAAGTAAATGGAATGGTAGTTCGCTTTTACAAGACTTTAAAAACTTCGCTCACAGCTCGTGGAAATACTATAAGTATTGGAGCTCCGAACTACACGTTTAATTTTGTTGGACCTAAGAGGAAGCGTCAAAGAAGATCTAAAATGCAGAGCAGTTGATCTAGTATACTGCCAGAGCCTCAGAATTTATAGCAAAATATTTTCAGGCCACCTCCAACGACTAATGATTTTATACTATACACTTTCGCAGTACTCTAGCGGATAAGTACCGTCGCCACATAATCATACGTTGCCCGCTACTACATCAACAATCGTTTACATATATACATATACAATAGTGGAATATTCGCTAATAGTGGAAATGAACCTCGCGAAAATTTCCTGGAGTTAGATAGACAATGAGAAAAAAACTGACATGCCTGCTCATATCAGATTGTGAAAAAATTATTTGATGGAAAAGTAATAGAGGAGCCCATATCCGAGATCGGAATGGAAAGCTCATGATAAATGAGAAGGATATAGTTCTGAGATGGCAAGAATACCTTGTAGAACATTATGATGATGAGGACCCGATTAAAGATATCACAATCAATACAAATGTTGACGAACTGGGAAAATCAATACTATAGTGAATTTGAGACCGCACTTAAAGCTCCAGAAATTGATACCCATTGAACTCATACAATGTAATGTAGAAGGTATCAAGAAAGAACTATATAGGTTGATTTACTAAATTTACATCACAGGAGAGCTACCAGATAACTTCGTAAAAAGCATAGTAATAACTGTACCAAAGAAAACCAATACAGATCAATGCTCACAATACAGGACTTAATGCCTCCTGACACATGCTTCGAAAATATTAAAAAATATTATTTACAAAAGAACCGACCAAAAAATAGGGGATCACCTGAGTAATTTTCGTAAGGGAACACAACCTACAAAAAGTATTGGAATACAAATACCTGGGAAGCATAGTTACGAGTGAAGGAAGTAACGTAAGGTAAATAAAGAGCAGAATTGCACAGGCAAGTCGGCATTCGTGAGATTGATCATAAAAATAAAAAAGAAACTCATCAAAACATTTTTCTGGATTAAGCGTAATAGGAAGGACTTTTGTCACCCTTTTACTTTTAAATCTCTCTATGTTGCTTGTATTCAAAAACAATTTTATGCATTAAGTCGTTTACCTAATTTAAACTGGTGGTTTTGTCTCGAACCTTATATAAATCTTAATACATTTTTAAACGTTAGAAAGAAGACGTAAAATCGCTTTTGCTACGTTTGTTTGTGACTTTCTTTGCTCTTTTATTGTACCGAGTTGTTTGAGAAACTTTGTTAAAATATTCGTCAGGGAGCCTTAAGATCGTGTCCGGGTTTATTTCATATTCCATTTTGCACTTACAAAGATCTTGATAATATGTATAATATAAAAATACTATTTTAAGTCTTGCAAAATTGAATAAGTGGTTTATAAACTTAATCGGAATTTAAAATTTGCGGTAGATTTTGTGCGAGAAATTGAAGTCTAATGGATTTAAGGCTTACTCAATAGGATATTATGATATATGTCATGAATCAGGCAAATTTAGTTAGATTGAAGTATAATCAAATTGAAATTTAACCATTAACATGTTAATGTTTTAATTTATACCTCGAGCTTTAAAATAAAATCATAAACTTGTTTATCCTCCTTAAATACAACTGATTAAAAAATTACCTGTTGGCACCCTACTATTTCCATATATAAACTGATTCCCACTTTAATCTTTACATTTCTGTCTTAAAAATAATAATTAGAATTTTAAAACTATATATACTAACGTTCATTTTGTTTATCATAAAAAAGCACAATGTAACATAACTTAAATGCTTTTTTAACAAAATTAAAAAAAAAACGTGTATTTATACATAAAGTCGAGTACATAGCTATATATAGCATTAACTTCTTAAGATATTTTTCTACTCGGATGCGAATAATTTCTCGCATATAGTTGGAGCATAGATATTAAAAATAAAAATTATATATCCTGTAGCATGTATATAAAATTAAGTTTTTAATATATTATAGAAAATGTTTTAACAACAAACAATTGATAAAATTATTCATAAGTAATATTCGTAATTGTAATAATAAAATAAAGTTACATACATAAATATATAAATTATTATGAGTATATACGCTATAGAAGATGGAGCTTAAGATATAACAGCTTAAGATAATGTATATAAGGCAACAAACAAGACAAATTTTAAAAAAATGTATACTAAATATTTAATAAATAATTATATGAGAGAATGTTAACCCATACAGTACACAAAGTCAATGTCATCCGAACTAACAAAAAAAATTTGAAATCATAAACACTGTAAAACTTAAATTCAACTTGAAAAATATATAAAGTTTGCCAATAATTTTTTCATACTTTTAGTGCCTCATCGAAAGTTTTCACTAATTCTCCCCACGTACATAAACTAACGATGTAGCTAAATAAATATGCATCTACATTATGAATTTTCGTACTGTTAGATGTAAAATTAATATGTATAAGACAATATAATGTGGAGCAGAGTTGCACTATTGGTGCAGTGTTTAAAATTATAAGACTGTTGCATTTTAAAATTCTTTATTATGCATACACAAATCTGATTTAAAAGCTCAAAAAATTATATAAGGCAACTATTTTGCACATATTCAAAATTTTGTTTAATCAACGCATGAAAGATTGAGTTTGCAGATTGGTGGAAACCAATAAACCTATTAATGAATCGCTACTAGAAGTATCAAAGAAAGCTTAAAAATCTAGAGGGAAACTTTTTATTTATGGCATTAAAAAAGGACATATAAAAGTTTCATCGAAAAATGAAATTCACAGTGGTTTTGCTGAAAAAGTCTTTTGGCCAAACACATTAACAATACAACAAACTAGAAAAAAAGAATATCCAGTCTTGGTTGTTGATAATGTACCTGACGATATTCTTAGGAAATATTAAAATCAACCAATAAAAATGATTGACAGCTTAGAATCAGTATCCTCGGCGGAAGCATCAGGAAATATTAAACTAATCACTCATAAACACACCTTTACGTGTTAAAAAAAAGCCAATTCTAATTCACGATAAAAATGCAGATTTGATGCACCATTTATGCTCTGTAATTTTAGAATGATTTTAACACCAATGGAAAAAATAGATTCAAATTTTAAAGAATACTCCAGAATTCGAACATCGAGAATTCGATACTGCTGGAATAACTCGTAAAATGAATGTTCATATGCTTAATTCTGTTGAGATGAGTATAGTGACAAGTTTATTTGGATCTTCTTAGAGAACCAATGTAAAGATATTCAGTAGTAGTTCAATAGATCAATACTTCTTAAAAACTAAATGGAGTCTATGTAGCCACGAATTATTCTATATAGAAACTAATATGAAATTGCTAAGAACCTTATAGAAATGATGATACGGAAATTTTAGCAGACATGTAATTCATTACCATATATGATGAAAACGACAATAATATTTTACATAGACAAAACAAGTTTGAGTCTAATATTGTTATTCAAAAAACTATTGATATATGCCGGCAACTTTGTCGCTAAGATGATCAATTGAATGATGACAAGCTGAGAATTCAAGACATTGCTGTATAAGATTTCCAAAATAAGATCCTTTTCAAAAATTGTATAGTAATCCAAATGCTGCGGTTAATTTACGTTTAGCTATACACTTTAAAGTTTAGGAGCAATTGCTAAAAGTAGGGAACATAGAATGATCCTTGATCATTTACTTTTACACGTTATCCATCACATTTGATCTGCAGAGAAATCACCTTTACAAATATTTTTCACTGGAAAAACTTGCGTTACTAAAAATGTTCAAATAATGACGGCTTCTGCAATGCACACATTAGTTGTGCTTCCACTGACAAAGCTGCTGTAGCTATCAACGAAACTATAGTTCATACAGCTTAAAATATCATTATATAAACTACTTCCGTTGACAAATGAAACATGTTAATAGTTGACAAAATAAGTATGGTTGGTGCTGAACTTTTAAATCAAATTGAGTCAAGGTACATTTTTCTATTTTAATGACGAATTGGACATTATCAAGTCAAGATTTTTACGAAGGAAGAAATCATACTGCGCTGCCCAAACAATTGTGGGAAAAAGAAATCCCTTTCTTATGATATCTGGATATGCCATGAATATTCATAAGTTTCAAGGAGGTACATTTAGTATAGTAAAACTCATTCTATTAAGTTATTGTATGGCGCTTAATCGCGTGTTTCTAGTATTGAATATTTGTTTCATATGTCAAGATGTTACCATATATGAAAGAAGAATTGATCAATTAATTTTACCTTTGCAAGGAGAATTTAAAAGGGTATCATTTAATAGATTTAATACTCTGAAAGACAAAACTTCTAATTTCATTAAATCAAGAACTGTCAACTTTAAACTGTCAAAGTCTCAAAAAACATGTTTTAGATTTAAAAGATTCTATTTCTCCAAAAAGTAGTTTGTTATTATTATCCGAAATATGAATTTCTACCGTAGAAGATTTTCAACTATACCTAATTTCGATTGTATAATAAAATTTAAACGGGAAAATATTAGAGCTGTGGAAGTTGCAATATATCAACAGGTATTGATTGCTTCCCAAATCATAATGGGTGATGGTTGAGAATTTCTTAAAGTTGTTGTGTATATTTCACCAAATGAAAAAGACCAAATGTGAGTAAAAGCGTTTGCCTTTACAAGAATGGCCTATAAATTGCATAATATCTGCGGTGTACTGCACTTCAAAACACGCCATTAAAAAACAGGAGTTAGTAGATTACTTTAGTCATCTGGTAAACCACTCTTTTTAGAAGGTGACTACACCACTAAGCATACTCAATGGCGTTTAAGGCTAATAACACAAAAAGATAAACAATATGTCATATTTTTATCAGCCAGATATCCAACTTTCTCGCCAACGGTAAAAATAAAATTCCTGATTTAATAGATTTCTAGACAACTATTGCTAGTGAACTAACAACAAGAAATGGTTTTTTGGGAAAGACAACAAAACCAGTATTAGAGAACTGGCAAATTTGACCGGATTATTAATTTGGGTTCTGAACCATTTTGAGCAAGTAAACACATAATTGTAAAAGCCATACACCTTAGAGGAAAATAAATACTATTCTGCTATTTTTATAGATATAGCACAAGACTTTGACAAAATTTGGCACGATTGACCAATAGACAAGATTTAATGGCATCAGCCGAAGAATTTTTATTTAGTTCTAGAAAATTGTATTTTTCAGAGGCAATATACATGGTTATACATAATGAAACAATCTCTGGTTTAAATGACATTAGCGCGGGTGTCCAACATAACAGTGTTAATGGACCAATTGTATACATTTATACTCAGCCGTTTTCTTGTTCACAACAAAGTTGGAACATCAACATTTGAGGATGTGGCAATCATCTTGAAGTCACACCAAAATAACCAAACATCCAAAGTGCGCCATTTTTTATTCGCTATCCGGAGCTGCTATCGAGAACTTCCATATAAAAGGCGCTCCTGATAGTGGTGCCATATAAATATGTAAGGCTAAATATTTTATAACATACTTAAGTTCTCGAAACAAGTGAATTGTTCTTTGAACAAATTCTAATTATTACTAAAGTAGATTCCACCTAACCTGGATATTCCGTACATTTTTATCAATACAATCAGTGTCATCAATACAATCAGTATCAGTGTCATCATCAGTGTACATTTTTATCAATACAATCAGTGTTTTTTTAGTGTTAATAAGATAGGACCTCCAAATTAAATTTGATTTTACTGTTAAGCCTAAATATTTAAACTCATTAACCAAATCAAGGCGGGCATGAATTTCTTTATGAATTCGTATTTTGTACACATGATAAAATAAGGGAAATTCATTAGGCAGATTATCAGGCAGTCCAAAATGCATGACTTTTGATTTATTACTTAAAGTAAGTCGGTTACCAATTGCAGAGAAGGTTAATACCAAAACATCTGCAAATGCTGTCGCCTGTCGTAAGAGATCGAATCCAAAAATTGAGGTCAAAAAATGCTAAAAAACGTTTTTTCGAGATAACTCAGTAACCTACGCTTTATTAGTTTCTCGAAAACTTTGGATATGGTGCTTAGGAGCGAAATTTGTATCCATAGTTATTCTCGAAAAGCGGAATCACAAGAGATTATATAAGAACTTCAAACATATACCAAGAACCAAGTGCAGGTTTTAACCACTATTCAGCAATCCCATAAAATACTGCAGATCCGTTCCTTTTTATATCTTTAATCTCATACAGAATTTTTGTAGAATTAGTAGGTTCCAAGATATTTATAGTCTGGAATTTATAAATTTGATTTAGGCGTTTATTATTTGAATTTCGCCATAACACGTCGTCGATTAATTCTCAAGCATAGCTTTCGCATTTTTCTTTACAGATGAATTTATTGCTTTAGAAGGGGTTTTGGAAGAATCGACATTCGATTTTATTTATTTGGAAATGTTATCAACATATTTTTATAATTTAAAATTGTTAGGATAACATCATAATTTTAATTTTTTTTAAATTCAAAAATTTCAAAGCAATTCTCCAAAATTCTTAAAATTTTATTTTTAATTTATTAACCTCATGAAATTTATTAATTAATATTAATAATTAAAAAAAGGACATACCTGGAATTATGAACTCAAAATTAGGGGTCCCTTTAATTAGCTTTGATTAAATACTTACAACTGAGGAAAGATTCAGGAGTTCTCAATATTTTAGGAAACAAAATTCATAAATTATATATATATATATATATATATATATATATATATATATATATATATATATATATATATATATATATATTATGATATTACTATATATTATATATTATGAGAAGACTCCAAAATCAGCAGCTATAAAGATTCCTTGCCGTATTTTGATCAGCAGCTATAAAGATTCCTTGCCGTTGAACACTGAAATAAAGATTAAAAATTATGGTTAATATGGTTAAAATTACTGTAGGTTGATTTATAGTTTTTGAAAAAATTGTTCCTCAAAATATATAAAGAATAAAAAATATATAATAAAAATTTGCCAAATTTTTGCTCTTTTTAATGGAGACTTTTTGTATAGGTCGTTGAAGACTCAGGCAAAACATTCAGACAGTCCTAATATCAATTATCTAAAAGCTATAAGTACAACCATCAATCTTGCACACTGAGAGCTTGTTTAATTTATTAAACTGTGTTTGTGGGTTTCAGTCTGGTTGAGTTAAAATGAGTCCATCCCTGCTTGTAGTTAAATATCTAAAAATAGTCTACATGTATGTCTTAAAGCACTATAAAGTAATTATTACAATATTTTAATATAATGTTTTTATGTATAAAAAAGAAACTTCAATTAAGAAATTTTTGTGTATCGAACATGGTGCACAGCAATAAAAGCTTGAATAAAAAAAAAGTTTATTAATTTTTATATATTTTAAAAATATTACTATTATAAAACAAATATAGTGTGGTTGTTTATTTTTATAGTTGCTAATTGAATCGTCATGTTTTTTGTAGTGCTTTTATTGTCTTAATAAAATATAAAAATAAAAACTATTTTACTCTACGATTTATATATATGCCATCATAGACTCGAAGAGTCATAGACGAAAGTTTCTCTACTTTATAGCTTTCACAATTTTATTTTTTTATTACAGTTTTCTTAAAAGCTTGTTGTAAATTTAAACATGTTTTTTTTAGGTTGATTATTTTATAAGTTTTCATTTTTATAACTGAGAATATTGTTGTTTAATAGAGTAATATTTAAAGTTATGGTACATAGTTTTTTGTATATAGAGAATATTTTTTTTTATTTGGCTTTTGCAACTACATATAGAAGACAATCGTGATTGCCTTCATTAAAAATATGAATTATGCGCTTTTATGGAATTGATATACGAAGTGGTTTTTAGGAAAGTTTTTTTTTTAAGAATACTTGAAGTTATTTATTTACAATAATGTAGGAAGATATGGTTTTCTGATTGTTTTAAAGTTTACTCGTTTCATTTTTAATCATTTCGTTGTAAATGTCAACTTCTGATTTAAGTGTCATGTCAACTATAGAGATTTGGCGGCCTATCTAAAGAACCAATTGTTAATCACATTATTATGTATATATACCGAATATTTGAGGTAAACGACATAATTTGACTTTTGTAAAATATTGATAAAGAAAGAAATCTACCATTTTTATTGTGCATTAATCTTAAGGCAAATTTTTGTGCAGTAGTCAGAGGTTTGATATATATATATATATATATATATATATATATATATATATATATATATATATATATATATATATATATATATATACACACTCAAAGACATAAGTCTACATACACCTACTGTATCAAGTATATTTCATAAATTACATTAGATTTTAAATTTTTTTTGCAAAATATTTATTTTTCAATATTTAATTTAACAGTGTAAATAACATTTCAATTTTATGGTCATATATTTTGAAAAATAAAAAATTATTAAAAATTAATGCGACAAAAGTCAACATACAGAATTCATATTTATTATCTAAAATTTAAAAACTATAATAATAAATACATGTAAGTGTTTTCAATATCGAGTAGGTCCTCTAACAGCATCAATCACTGCTTGTAGACGAAGCTTTTGTCAAGGCTCTCTTTAGAGTTTCTCTATTCGAAATAGGATATTTCCGTAATCTGCGTTATATTTCGTCCCAAATATGCTCAATTGGGTTTAAATAAGGCGACTGGAGTAGTGCGTGGAGCTGTGTAGGTACATTATACAGTAACTATTCCTTCACAATTAAAGCAGTATGTTTGGATCGTTGTCTTGTTGAAAAATCCAAGATTGTTGAAGCCCTAATTTTTCAACAGGTGCATTTAAATTATTTTTCAGTATGGTCAAATACTGAAATCTATCCATAGAGGTATCTATGAACACCAAATTTCTAACGCAGCCGCCATTACTCCCCAAACCATAACACTACCTCCTTCATGTTTAGTGGTTTGTACTATATTTTGATTTTGTAAAGTTGTGTTTGCTTTACGTCATACTTTTCGCCTACCATCTGACCCAAATATGTTGAATTTACTTTCGTCAGTAAATAAAATTCGATTCCAGAATTCAATGTTCTCATTAAGATGCTTTCGAGCAAACTCTAATCACAGTTCTTGAATATTAATAGAAATAAGCGGTTTTTTTGAGGTAAACTGCTGTCATATCCAGACTGTTTTAATAATCTTTCCTTGGTTTTGGGCTATCTCTTCGGCTACTTTTCGACATCCTATCCTTGGATTTTTGGTCACTTTCTTTAAAATTAAGCGCACATCTCTTTTGGTTAACTTTTTTGGGCGTCCACATCTGGGTTTATTTAATACAGACTCTTCAAAGTTCCGAATTCTTGTTTGTACAGTAGCACGACTGAGTTTCACAATTTCAGCAATTTCACCGCATGATTTGTTTTTCTTAACTACTAAATTTCGTATACTGGCACAACATTCTTTACGCGGAGCCAAATTTTATTAATTTATTAATTAATTAAATGTGTAGAAGACAGCAATTAATTGGGAACATTTTTAATTCTTTTTCAGAATTAAAAATGGACATAACGGGACTATCATGTTGGATTTGCCTATAAACAGGTTTATAAGCTATGTGCATGAGACTTTTGTCTCATTAATTTTTAATATTTTGTTATTTTTCAAATTATATGACCATAAAATTGAACTGTGTTGTTTTTTTTGGTATGAAGAGCAAATGTAAGGTTTTTGTCAAAAGCAATGCCAAGGTCAACTACTTCTTTTATGCAACTGAATTAACATTTTTAAATTTATAGTCATAATAGACTCTATTCAAATCTTGTTGGAGTAGCGAACAATCATCTTCATTATAACTTCACGTATATTTTCATATCATCAGCATAAAGTAAAACTATAGAATTGGATAAGCTTAGATTAACATCGTAGATAAATATATTGAATGGTATAAGGGTGCTAGATGTCTTCCCTGGAGAAACCCGGAAGTTACTCCTCGCAAACTCGAATAACAATCGCCGATCTTCACAGATTGTTTGCGACCACAAAGATAAGATCTTAACCACAATGAACATTATATCACAAACCATGCATTTGAAGAGTTTAGGAATAGCCAACAGAATGGAAATCGGTCTATAGTTAGCCACTATAAAGATCTATCCCCATCTTTGAAAAATGGAATAATACGCGAAGACTTCCAATGATCGGTTAAATAACCAATTTCTAGAGATCTGTTAAACAACAGACCTAACGACAAACCCAGAGACTGTGCACATCTGCGTAAAATAGTTGCAGGGACAAGATCAGGACCAGGACAATGATTTGGTTTTAATTTCCACATGTAGCATTGGTTTGGAAAATAACCGATCCCAGATTGCCAGTATACCAAGTCTAAAATCAAATGATTGATTTAAGTTAAATGATGGCGGTAAAGATATAAAATTAGAGGAAAATTGTGATGAGAATATTTCGCAAATATCGTGTACATACTAAGACTCAATGGTATATAATTTCATGCTGCATGGATTACCAAAAGTGCCTCTTTTTGTATTGATGAAGGACCAAAAATCTTGGGATCATTTTTAATCGCGACCGGAACTATATATTGGCGAAATTTTACCCTATGCATTTTTTTAGTTCATATATCAATTCCAAGAAGTTCCTTGATACATAAATAAAATTCAGCAAATGACCGCGTAAATTAAAAATATTATTAGTTTGATTTAAATCTAATTAAGACATGGCATCAATGAAATGAGATTCAATGACGGAGTAAGAATTGTTTGGCAGCATAAAACTTGAGTTAGACATCCACGATATACTTGGTAAATGCAAATTATTAAAAAATAACACAATTAAATGATCAAACATCAAAAAGCTCTGCAAGAGAACTGATGATGTTGCAATGTTCTGTATAACGACTCAGAATAGAATTTGGTGTGATATAATGAAAGCAAAATTTTGGGATGATGCAGTAACTTTAATCCTAACCGCCGCACAGTCATTGAATGATTCTAAATTAAACAGTGTACAGCTAAACATGGATTTAACTGTAATTAAAACACAACCTCCGCGAAAAAATACCCGGTCATATATAAAAACAACAAAGCTAGTGTTGGATAACATCAAAATCGCATCCAATAACAGCCAATGAAAATTTTTTGGTTTGGTAAGTGTAGTCCTTACATTTTTATAATTCATTTTTAATGAATTAAGACTTGATACAGATCGAAAAATAAATGAAGTTGTAGATTTTTTGGTCCATCAATAAATTCCCGGATCATCACTCCCATTTGCCAAACATCAGGATGCAGCAATCTAGTGAATTATCAGGACTCACTCCAATTTTGGATGAGACGAAATAGAAAGTACTACCATCTCTGTTAGCTGCTACTAGTAATCGACAATCCAGTTCGTCTTCGGAAATTTGCAGTTTTTCAGTTAAATAATTTCTGATAGCCTCAGAAGCAGTAGAGCTTGCCAAGCGAGATGCATATACATATTTCCTGTTAAAAATTGGTCTTAACCCAGTTATATATATATATATATATATATATATATATATATATATATATATATATATATATATATATATATAAAGTGCTTAAGTAATTTTTCTTGAGTAGTACAAACATAATTTTTAGAGATCAATTTTATAACTTACGTAACAAGGATCTATAATCCGTCCCTTTTACTCGTAAGGAATATTTGGACATTTATTTACTTTAACTAGAACAAAGCTATAAATAGAGTTTTACTAAGAGCGAAAAATTATTTCATTGTTATAGCTTTAAAAGAAATATGGGTGACTGGCATACGGAAAAAATAAGTTCCTACTCAAATAGACTTCTGTAAAACTAAAGGTATTGCATGTACAAATACAACGGAAGCATATACCTCAGAGCTCTTCAGAATAAGCTTTTTGAAAACCTTCAAAAGTTAAACCAAGAAAAGTCAAATATCCAACGGCAGAGGCAACAATATAGATCACAGTTATTCAAATTTAAATCAAACAATTGAGTAAAACGAAGGTAGCCAAAATTCATTGTTATTCATTAAGGAAAACAACTTTTACTCTTTAACGAAAGCAACTAAATATTTGAAATTGCCGGCAAGTTCGTGTTCACCCATCGCAAATCACAATAATATATACGTTTGGAAAAAGCTGAGACACGAATATCATCATATAGTCCAAAAAGCATGCTCTTCATAATCTCAAAAACATTTAAAAAAAAGTCTGCTGTATTCTTGGATACTGCGAAAATCTTCGACAAAGTTTGCACTAAAAGAATGATTCACAAAAGTTTAAGAACTTCTACCGATGCAGTTATATGTAGTTCTTTAAAACTATCTTCTTCAAAGCTATTTCTAGGTCAAATGCAGCGCAGGTGTTCTACAAGGAAACGTCTTTGAAGTGGGAACCTCAAACCGAGTCAATGAAAATAAACCAACACATTTACACTTAAGAAACGCATCTATCCACCAAACGTATCAAACGGTGTAACGATATTCTGATAGAAGCAGCAATAAAAATAACGCCTGACATCAGTGTTTTTTTAAAAATATGCTTTTTATCCTAGAATTAATTAAAGAAAAGCAAAACAACCGAAGGCTGTGGCAACAACAAAGAAGTATAGTAAGAGAAATAAGATTACTGACAGCTGTTAGACTATTGAGAGTAGTTAGAGCAATTAAAACTTTTTTAGGCCGAAAGAAACAATTTTCAACGAAAACGAATGTACTTTACCAAAGTAAAGTAAAATTCCGATAATCTCTGCCATAAACCAAACCAATTCAATTAATACTCAGAAAATTAAATTTCAACCGATAAAATGCTTAACCGTATGAGTATTAAATTGTGTATACTCACCTAGAAATAACTAGAAACCAAAAGTAAAAACCAAGAGATAACAAAAAAATTAATACTTGATTATCTAAATAGATTTTCCACCCCTATATATATCTATACGACAAGAGAAAACGACATATGAAGCAAATTATCACCAAGAAGACATGAGGACAAAATCTCAACACTATGCTATTTATATATAAATGTACTTTATACACAACATTTGGTTTAATTTTTTTTTCTATTTTGGTCTATATTATCTAATAGTATATTCTACAAAACACATGATAAAATGACCAATTAGGAAAATAAAAATATTTGTAAAAATACAACAGTATATAGAGTATAGATTTTTCCGGATACCCTACGAAATATAAAAATCTATATAATTACTATACACAAGCATATTCTTATCTAAAAAAAAAGCCTATGTAAAAAGGGTATGTTTAACATGTGACTTTAATTGGTTTCATCTAGGGTTATATGTTGTCTGAATGTGTGTGTGTGTGTGATGTGAAATACTATATCTTTAATATATTCAATAAAATAGTAGACAAAATTATGGTAGGATTGTCTCAATTACACAAATTGATATGTCGAAAAAAATTGGTTCCAAGAAAACCATATTTTCTTCATGTTGTCGTCTGGTTCAGCCCTTTGTTTTATTTTAATCAAATTAAAAATACAAAAATTTCGATATTCTGCCAAGTTTGGCGTTACCGAAGCATTGCTGCACACATCAACCAGAACAAAATGCTTTAGTAATTTAATATACACAACTGGCATAGGAAATGCAGATTTATTGGATTCGAAAAGACCTCTTACACAAATTTGTTTCTTGAATATGAAATTAAAATTTAATTTTTTCTATATTAAGACATTGGTTGCCAAAACTTATTGTGTATTATGGATAAATATATAAAAAGAATCCATTTTAATTCATTATGTACACTGTATGCTACTATTATTATTATAAATACATGTTGTTTTATGTTTATGTAGATATGTTTATTTTGTGCCATTCTACATACTTGTCCTCTAGTTTTGTAAATTTTTTGTCTTGTTGGAACATATATAGATACATAAATATGCTGTGCTGAATGTTTATACATACTTACCCTGCATAATATGAAAAGTAATAAAATACCTTGGTTTTGGTTTTCCTGGTTTTCCTGGTTTTGTTTGTTATTCTGTTTTATTCATTTAGAAAAATAAATTTTTCCAACTTTTTTTTGGTATATAAACTGTACATATATATATGAATGATGTATGTATATATGTATGTTACATAATGTTTAGTAAATGTTCTGAATTCTCTTACATGCAACAACAACATCGACAAATCTACAGTTTAGATACTTTTATATATATACAGAATAAATTCGTTTAAATGTTTTTTGCTCTGCAACAAAATGAAAGTCTTCTCGGTTTGGTTTTTAAATCATTTTTGAAAGGTTTGAATTAAAATTTTCATTTTATGTTTAATATAATTAAAATTCTATTTGAATTTTTGATTTTTATGGTTTTGCATATATCTTCATTTTCTGTTTTTGTATAAACAAAAAAAAAATTGTATTCAATTCAAACATTTATTTAGCATTACCAAATAAAAAAAAAAAATTAAATCAAAAAGTTTAAGGTATACATAGAGTAGATGTACTGTTTAACATATAACGTCTGGTACACTAACGAGTCGATTTGGTTTTACATTAAAATATAGTAGGTAAAACATATTGGTCAAAGTTCGAAAAGATTTTACAATTTTAAGTCTTTCATATGAAAATTTAAAGGTTTCCAGTGTCAAACTTTTTAAAACTTTTTATTTGGATAGTTACCTTGAATTAAATGTTCCCTAAAAGTTCTATACCAAAAATAAATCATACAACACCGCATCATATATTGTTTTAACCTACATTTTTACATAATTGATTGTAAAAGCTTACTTCACTTTATTCGGATATAGTTAGAAAATATTTATTTCAATATCTCGCAAAACCACATTTTATAATTCTTGTTGGTAAAAAAATTAAAATTTCCATCGTACATATTTCATTACACTAAAGTGTGATAATCTTTTATTTACGTAGAAAATTAATAAAATCATGGGAAAAACTATCAAGCTAGAAAGGTATATGAGCGAAAAGTAAATAAAGGTTACATCAATCAAAGTTTAACCAGATGAATATGGTTGGAAACTTTTTTTTTTGGGTGGGTGAGAAACACATGTAGTGAGGTAAAAGTTTCTCGCACTATAAAGTTATTTATTATATATGTGTGTGTGTATACATAAATCACGCCTTAACATTTCACGAAAACAGATTTATTTGTCATTAATTTTCTATTTCTATTTTATTTAAAAAAAAAAAAAAAAAACGTATTTTCTATTTCGTTGAAATTTTCTTTTCGTTAAATTCGACATATAAGCACACAAATATATATCAAACTCACGCTATACCCAAATAAAACAGTTTACAAAAAATTGTATCAACAATTTGACATACATATAAACGAACCAAAGTAAAAGCCTCAAATCCAACAAAATCTTTACAAATGTCATACCGATTTACGATTATTTTATTTTTTTTTTTTAGGTTAATGTGAGAAAATATTTCATAATTTGACATTTTTTTTTCATTTCCTTGTCGTCTCTATTATATATTTATATGATTAGAAAATTTGATATTTTTGTAATACGATTTTACAATATAACGAGATACAATTTAAAGTTATTTCTATCAATGTTTTATTGTTGTTGTCAACATTTATTGTAACTTGACAACAACAACAATCTTCGAAACATATACTTATTAAATTTTATATATATATATATATATATATATATATATATATATATATATATATATATATATATATATATATATATATATATATATAAATATGACAGCCAATCAATCAATCAGTTATGAAATAAATTTCACTGCGTTGATAATATTTTTAATTTTTGATGTAAATTTATTTTAATTTTGCTTTGGAGAGTTTGTCAGTGATTTTTCACAAAATTATAAAGCTCGCATAAAGTACTTAGTAATATTTAAGTTTATATGTATCAAATGTTTTTTTTTATTTATATAAAAAAAATTGTTTTAAATACCATTAATAATCTATTTGAAGTTCGTCAATTTTGATTAATAATCATAATTTGAACGAGCTTTTTTTTATTTAGCCAAAAGTAAAACTCTAAGTTTTGTGGCATAGAAATATAACCAGTTCAGCAAAGACGGTGATATTCAAAGCAGCATCTTTACAAAAATTCTCAGCGAAAAGCTTATTTTATTAAGCTCAACATAACGTAGTCTTTTGTGGTAATAGAGTTGACATGCTAGATGACAGTTTTGTAGAAAAAATTACGCCCAACTACTTTAAATTTTTTTAACTGGGTTGTCATTCAATTAATTATATTTGCTATTTGATTATAATGTTACAAAACCTATTTAAATATTTTAGCAAACATTTTTATTTTAGCAAACATTTTTATGTTGTTGGCTTAGAGAAGATACAAACTTGGAACAGTTAGTCACATCTTTTAAAGATATTGTGAATAGTAGAGGAGAAACATGACTACCTTATGGCACTCCAGAAAGAAACGAAAAAAAGAAATGAATATTTTATCAGTACGTTAGGAAAGCCACTATATAATGGTGAAGAAATTGCAATTTAAATTATCTTATTTAGCAGGAAGAACAGTTTGGTATAAACTGAGTCTATAGTTAACACTTTAAAGTAAAACTCTATCAAATGAAACTAAGGCTTTATAATTTATAAGGCTTTATAATTGAACATATAATAATGGAGACTAGCGGAAATTGTCTTTGATCAGAGCGATGCAACATTTTATCAACACATGTTGCAGATGAATATGTAATTCGTGTTGGTTCAGAAATATTATCCAAACCATGTTCCGATAACAGAAGCAAAAGTCTTGTGCTAAAAAAATCAATATTATTATTGATAATAAATAAATTAGTGTGGTGTAATTCTTCAAGTAGCTTGCTAAACTCATCAATAAATACGGAAATATCAGTATATCCAAAACGATAATTATTAAACCAAATTATTTACCAACTATTTATTAAACAATTAATTTGTAAAATTAAATGTTTAATTTCCTAATGTTATGTACACAACGTCTGGTGAGCGAAACGATATATATATATATATATATATATATATATATATATATATATATATATATATATATATATATGTATTATATATATATATATATATATATATATATATATATATATATATATATATATATATATATATTAAAGATATATATATATATATATATATATATATATATATATATATATATATATATATATATATATATATATATATATATATATATATATATATATATATATATATATATATATATATATATATATTAAAGATTATATCCAGCGTGGGACAAAATTATTTCCGCTTTTGATGTAAAATATTCTAAGTACCTTAAACACATAAATATGTCTTAATGGGAGAATATCCTACTTTTTAAATATAGGCCACGAAGGCGAATATGAAGGTTTGAAGCTTAGAATTATCAGCAACTAATGTAGATTTGCATGCACCACCCTAACATGATAGACCGTATTGTAAAACTGACTCTGCAAGGGCAAAATATATCATTTGTAGTAAATATGGCAGACAATGCAACCGCAGAACATGTATTTTACTAGAAACAGCTAAAACTCTATAATTCTTGAATGTGCATTTTTAAGGATGTGCATTTTTCAATTCAAATCACTATCTATTACAACCCCTAGGTAGCGAAAATCATTGACCGAATTTCAAAGGTATGGTAAGTTGTTTGGAGATTCGTTGATTGAGAATCTCTAAAATGCATTAACTTAGTTTTCTCACTCAGAACAAAATTGTGTGCCTTTAGCCATTCCCAGAGAATATTTAAATCATGTTCACAACGAGTGATGTTTTCTTCAAAACCGAAGCTAGCGTAGATAAAAGAAAGATCATCAGCAAAGGCAGTGAAAATCTTAAAATTGCTGCTGAAAAACATTATTTACATACACTAAAAAAAATAAAGGTTCTAGCACTGAACCTTGACTGAACCTTGCGGTACTCCTATACTAACCGGGAGTTCACTGCTTAGATGTTTCAAGTACCAGCCAAACTATTTGTGGATATTGCCTCTGAAGCCACAGCAAAAAAGTTTTTTAAGAAGGGAGGCATGATTAACTCAATCAAATGCCTTCGTTAAATCAATAAAGGCAGACGAAACTTTTAGTCTTTTATCAATATTTTTTGAAATAAGCTCCAAGAATGACGATAGCGCCTGTTCAGTGTTTCTATTTTTTCTAAAACCAAATTGAACGGGAGAGAGTAGATCAGTTTTATTCAAGAAAGAAACCATCCTACTTTTCATTGCTTTCCCAAAAAATTAAGAAAATATTGAATGAAGTAGTTTTGTCATTCTTTTGAAATATTGGAACTACTAAAGCTCTCTTTAGCTCTCTTTTTTTAACGACCGCATTAGAAATGCTGTCCAGACCAGGGGTTGAATTATTTTTTAGAGAGAGACTAATGAAAAACATTTCACTTCAGAAAAAACAAAACCAGTTGTAATGTTCTGTAACAATTTTATTCCTTTGCATTTCATTCATTGGAAGAGTAGCACTATTCGCGACACCAACACTTGTAAAGGATTCATTAAATCCATTTGCGATTTGTAAAGAAATTTGTCAATTTTACAACCATTTAGATTAATTATTTCTTTTATTTTTACTGGATCAATATGCCCACTTGTTAATTCATTGACTGTACTCCAATTTTTCCGAGCATCCTTACCATTTTGGAAAAATTATGAGAATAGTATTTTTCTTTTATTACGACAGTTTGATAATTTACTGTTTCACATAACGTCAGGCTATAGTTTCTTAACCTTATGTTGTTTGGGTGTTTTTTAGTAAGAAGGCAGAATTTATTTCTTTTACATATAAGCCTCAATAAACCATCAGTTATCCATCTTCAGCTTCTTAAATTGTTTAACAACCGGCTTTATAATTGAACATGTATTTAGATGTAAATTTTTAAGCTTAAAACACTGTGGGAGACTAGCGTAGACTACATTTTATCAACACATGTTGCAGATGAATATGTAATTCGTGTTGGTTCAGAAATATTATCCAAACCATGTTTCGATAACAGACAAAAGTCTTGCTTTAAAAAATCAATATTGTTATTGATAATAAATAAATTAGTGTGGTGTAATTCTTCAAGTAGCTTGCTAAACTCATCAATAAATACGAAAATATCAGTATATCCAAAACGATAATTATTAAACCAAATTATTTACCAATTATTTATTAAATAATTTATTTATTTATTAATTTGTAAAATTAAATGTTTAATTTCCTAATTTTATGTACACAACGTCTGGTGAGCGAAACGATATATATATATATATATATATATATATATATATATATATATATATATATATATTTATATATATATATATATATATATATATATATATATATATATATATATATATACATATATATATATATATATATATATATATAAATATATATATATATATATATATATATATATATATATATATATATATATATATATATATATATGAATAAAATAATTAAACAAAAAAAGTACAGTCTGTATACCCATAGTACCAAACAACGTGTATCATCGTCCATATACCATCTTAAATGCGTATCGAGCCGAATAACGATTCCGCAAACTCCACAGCTAACGGCAACTGGTAGCTGTTGTGTCGGTTGCGTTATAGAACGCAACCAACACCACAGCCGCCAGCTACCGTGCGCTGTGGAGTTTGCGGAATCGCTATTCGACTCGCTACGCCCAAGATGGATTTGAAACGATGATCGATGATTTGATACTATAGTATAATCTGCAGACTGCACTGAAATATGAAGAATTTTTTTTCTATATATATTTAACAAGAGTGCATTAGTAGTTCTAGCGAATTATAAAAATTATCGTAAAAAAATGTAAAAAAAATGTAAAACGACATGAATACAAAATAAAATACTACAATATGAATACTACTACCACAAAAAAAGAAACGCAATATATATCACTATATACGATTAGGTAAAAACAAAAATAATTGTAGATGAACGTAAAAATTACAATTACATTTAAATTTGGCCTTGGACAAGACGATTAGTATGAAAAATTTAAATCCGATAACAATGATACACCCATCCCTCGCTTAACGAAAACTCTAATTAATTTGAACGAAATTTCGCTAATTAATTTCAAAACTAAACCAAAATTTTTGGTTTACGTAATAAAATTTACGTAATTATTTTACAAACATATTTTACCTTTTTGAATTTCATTTTACGAAATTTCGTTTTACCAAATTTTAATTTACAAACTTTTCGTGAACGAATTAACTTCGTTAAGCGAGGGTTAGGTGTAAAAGCATATTATCATCACCAATAAACAGGTTACTATGCAAAATAACAAAACAAACAATTGTATATACGCAGTAGTGTTGGTTTTGAAAATAATAATAAATTTCCAATAATACCATCTCAACAGCCGAGTTTATTGCAAAGCAGAACTGGTTCCACAAAATATAATTATTATGATCGAGTAATGTACACTAAATTGTTAAAAGTCTATACATTTGTACACGATATAGGAGTGATTACAAATGAATGACAAGTTGTATCGGTCATTGTAGATGTATATGTTGTTGTAAATTTAATATTTTTTAATATTACCTATATTAATAGTACCTATACACATCTACAATGCACAATAGTAAAACAAACGGCACACCCAAATATATCTCGTATATATACAATTCTACTATATACGCATCAAACAGTTCATACACAAAAACAAAAATAAAATGCAAAACGCAAAACGACAACACCATCACTGACATGCAACATTAATATGCCTAAATGGTCAAACGATTGTTGTCATCAAAAATCGCAGCTTCAAACATTATTTTCTGGTTAAATTGGAATTTAAATTAATTTTGAAAGCTCGTTAAGCTTTTACTTCAAAGTATGTTAAAATTATAAGTTGTGTTTTATAGATACTTTTAGATTTATTAAATTTGTTTTCAAAACTGGTGAGCTTTCTATTCGAACCTAAACAGTGCGGTTAATATACGAGCTTTACGAGCTTTTAAAATAAATAACCTTAACTTTACAAATTTAAAAAGAAATTGAATCCTGCAATATCAAAAATTATTTAGTTTGCAATGTGTTTGATACACATTATATATGAAACTGACAGCAAAATCAACCAACTAACAATAACAGACACATATTGAAGCAAGTAATTAACATTGAAAATTATTTCAAAAGGCATAAACAAAGTTTTATTTTACGTCAATATTTCCAAAATAAAGATTGTGTGAATCTAAAGTTATAAAAGCTTTAAGCTTTCTATTAAATAATTAATACTTGAAACGAAAGACTACATTACATATCAAAAATATGTTGACTGGTTCAACAAACAATTTATAAATATTTTTAAAAAGCTTTATGTGCTTTTGTTATTTTTATTCTTGTTAATTTAACAAAAAAAACAATCTTTTGACAAAAGAAAACTGTGTAAAATTTAACGGCAAAAGCCACTTTAAAAAAACAATGTATTCGCCTGTGGATTGGTTATTTTGATTAAAGAGCTTTTATAGTATTTTGAAGTATTTTTATCAGTTTATCATTTTTATAAGCTTTTCGAGTTTTTGAAATATATGCCGTGCCATCTGCAAATGTTGCTACAGTTATTTGATTGCTTGTAGGTATATCTGCAGTATATAGCAAATACAATAACGGTCCAAGCATAATGGTGTAACCAAATATCTAAAAATGCCACTATCCTCTTCCTCAGTAGTTTCTGATGGATGGATACGGTTGAAATACTCTTTCGAAATGTTCTGCAAATATTTCAGCCTCTTCCTCTTTACTTTTGGCCAAAAATTATTTGTTTTGCACTATATTTATTGATACTCATTATATATGAAGCAAGTAATTAACTTAAAAAAATAATTAAAACGGCATAAACAAACTTTCATTTTACGTCAACAATTCACTATAAGGATTGTCTGCATTTAAAATTTTAAAAGCTTTAAGCTTTCTATTAAATGCTTAATACTTGAAACGAAAGACTGCATTACCTATCAAAAATATATTGATTGGATCAACAAACAATTTAAAAATATTTTTAAAAACGCTTTATTGCTTTTGTTATTTTTATTTTTGTTAACTCAACAAAGAAATTTTTGACAAAATAGAACTTTGTAAAATTTAACGGCAAAAGCCACTTTAAAAAAACAATTTATTCGTCTGTGGATTGGTTATTTTGATTAAAGAGCTTTTATAGTATTTTGAAGTATTTTTATCAGTTTATCACTTTTATAAGCTTTTTTGAACTTTTGAAATATAATTTTAAAAAAATTATAATTTAACAAACATTAAATAAAATTGTTAATAAACATATTAAAAACTATTTATTTTGCACTATTAGCCGAATATTGATATACATTATATAAAATTGACAACAACAATACTCGAATGACAACAACAAATATCTAACAATCAAGTGATTTAATTAAGGAATCAATTAATTCACTCGGCATGAAACCCACATTTATTGTACTTCAATAACACATCCAGAAGTATTTAATATTATGACTGTTTAATTTTCTAGTTTTAAAAGCTTTAAACTTTCTATTGAATGCCTAGTAAAATTAAATCGTAAAAATGCATTATTTATCACATATATTAACTGGTAAAATCAAAAAATTATAAATTATTTTCAAAACATTCTATTTCATTGTGCGGTGTGGTTAGTTTTAAATGTAAAGCTTACACAGCTTTTAGAAATCGTTTTTGTAGAACTTAATAAATTTAAATTCCAACTTAATAAATCTACAAGTATCAAAGCATCACAATGTTTAATTTTATCCTTCTTTGAAATTCAAGCTTACGAGCTTTTAGAATTTTATATAAAAGTACTTTTAAAGTATTTTAAAAATATGTTTTTTCATTTTAAAATAATTTTAAATGTATTTTACTTAGTCTACAAATATAGTAAAAATTCATTAATAATTTAAGAATAGCTCGAAGTTTACCAGTTTTATAAGCTTTTCGAGCTTTCAATAAATAATTGTAAAATTTTAATTTAACGAACTTCAAATGAAATTTTTAACCAACAAATAAATTATTTGGTTTTGCAATATTAGCCGAATATTCATATACATTGTATAAAATTGACAACAACAACAATCCATCAGCCATTTAATTTAGTTAGGAAATCAATAAATTCAGACGGCGTGATACCCATATTTATTTTGCGTTTATAGCACCAACTGTAGTTGTTAACATTATGATTAATTAATTTTAAAGTTTTAAAATCTTTTAGCCGTTAAATTAAGCTTTTAGTAATTAAAGCGTTAATGGAGTTGCATCTACAATCGAAAATATGTTGACTAGTTCAACCAACAATTTTTTGAAAACATCTCTTTTGTGGTTTGATTAGTTTTGAATAAAAAGCTTACAAAGCTTATAAAAGTTTCATTTTTTACATTCTTAATAATTTAAAAACCAATTTACTAGATCTAGAAATAAAGTAAAAATAGAATGTTCATTTAATATTCTTCACAACTTTACGAGCTTTCAAAGTAATTATTTAAAATTTAGTTTTCCAAACACAAAATGACGTTTGGGGCTCACATACTAAAAATAATTTATTTATATTTATATTATTATTTACTGTAAATTGACATACAATGATATTATTTATAAATTGACAACAACAACAACCGATTGACAACAACAAACATTATACCCAAGCAATTAATTTAATGTAACAATTAAGTCAGTTAATTCAGATAGATACACATATTTACCTTAATTCAATAACATCAACAAAAGATATATTAATATTATAATTATTTAAATTTTAAAAGCTTTAAGCTTACTATTGGGCTTACGTCTATTGTTAAAAAATTAAACTTCATTTACAATCGAATATATGTTGGCTGGTTTAACCGACCAGTAACAAATATTATCACAATATGAATGTTTAAATAATTTCTAAGAAACTGTATATTTTCTGTCGAAAATATATGGACTAACAAGTATATTTGAACCAACCAATTATAAATATTTTCAAAGCATTGAAAAGTGCTTTCAATGCTTTGAAAATATTTATAATTGGTTGGTTCAAATATACTTGTTAGTCCATATATTTTCGACAGTAAATGCAAATATACCTTTTTATTACTAAGCGCCTAATAGAAAGCTCAAAGCTTTTAAAAATTAAAAATTAAACAATAATAATGTTAAATACTTCAGGTTGTGTTAATAACGTACAATAAATGTGAGTATCATACCGAGTGAATTATTTGATTCCTTAATTGGTTGTTAGATATTTGTTGTTGTCATCCGAGTATTGTTGTTGTCAATTTTATATAATGTATATCAATATTCGGCTAATAGTGCAATATTAAAATGGTTTTTAATATGTTTATTAACAATTTTATTTAATGTTTGTTAAATTATAATTTTTTTAAAATTATATTTCAAAAACTCGAAAAGCTTATAAAAATGATAAACTGATAAAAATACTTCAAAATACTATAAAAGCTCTTTAATCAAAATAACCAATCCACAGACGAATAAATTGTTTTTTTAAAGTGGCTTTTGCCGTTAAATTTTACAAAGTTCTATTTTGTTAAAAATTTCTTTGTTGAGTTAACAAAAATAAAAATAACAAAAGCAATAAAGCGTTTTTAAAAATATTTTTAAATTGTTTGTTGATCCAATCAATATATTTTTGATAGGTAATGCAGTCTTTCGTTTCAAGTATTAAGCATTTAATAGAAAGCTTAAAGCTTTTAAAATTTTAAATGCAGACAATCCTTATAGTGAATTGTTGACGTAAAATGAAAGTTTGTTTATGCCGTTTTAATTATTTTTTTAAGTTAATTACTTGCTTCATATATAATGAGTATCAATAAATATAGTGCAAAACAAATAATTTTTGGCCAAAAGTAAAGAGGAAGAGGCTGAAATATTTGCAGAACATTTCGAAAGAGTATTTCAACCGTATCCATCCATCAGAAACTACTGAGGAAGAGGATAGTGGCATTTTTAGATATTTGGTTACACCATTATGCTTGGACCGTTATTGTATTTGCTATATACTGCAGATATACCTACAAGCAATCAAATAACTGTAGCAACATTTGCAGATGGCACGGCAAGACTTTCATCACATGTATAGACCCCAACAAAGTGACAGAGGTTTTGGAGGAGAAAATTAGCGATATACAAGTGTAATAATAGGTTATGTTGAGCATATAAACTGTACCAAAGTTAATTTAAATCGCCCAATTATTTCTGGCTGCTGAGGCCAAATTATATCCGTTTTTTACTTAAATTCGAGTTGTTTGAAAATCTGTAATAGTGGTCCGATTGGGGTCAATAAAACCTCTAAGAATAGGTTATGTTAAGCACATAAACTGTATCCTGTACAAATATAAAAATTTTAAAACTAACTATATCTAAAAATGATCTAATGGAAAGCTTCAAAGATACGTAGAATATGATTGTGTTTAAAAACCTATTTGTAGCAGAACATAGCTTTGTAAGTATCAACCAAATAACTTTAAAAAAAAAAGCTTACTGTGCAATAGTATCAAGCTTGATTTCAGAACGAATAATTTAAATTATTTTAAGATGATTAAAAATCTCAAACCTCTTTTTTTTTAAATTTGCAAATTTAATTTAGATTCGCAAATCCATCAAACTTTAAAGTTTTTACAAATGAATATGTAGAACTTTTATATTCATCCTAGCAGTAAAGTTATTAAAATTGCAGCCAGTTGTAATATTAAATTAAAATTAAATGTTAGTTTTAATTTTGTGGAGCTTTTAAAAAAATAATTAGAAATGGTAAGGGAGTTAAACTATACTTACAAAAAATTATTTAATTTGGCTTTTGTTCACAAAAAATGATATTGCAAATATTTTGTGGCAAGCTTAATGGCAACAGAATATAATATAATATTTTAGGAGTTAAGTCCAATTAATTGTTAAAAAAGCTTAACGGTTTTATAGTAATTCTTTATTTTTAAAGTTCTCCCCATTATAAGGGGTTAAAAGCTTGATCAATGATATCTTCAAATGTGAAATTTTTGATAGACTCTAGAAGAAAATATGTGCATTGTTCTAGAGGGACGCACTGGGTTTTCTTCAATCAAACTTGTCGCTAGAGTTAGTTGTCTAACAGAGCACTTAACTAACAAAAATCTTTTAAGTTTAGAGATTTCTCTTGTGCGCGATTCTACAGTACGCATAGTTATGTGATTCTCTTAAAACTCTATTAAATTTACATACCTACTAAAATGTACATAAAAAATTATATATATATATATATATATATATATATATATATATATATATATATATATATATATATAAATATATATAAATATATAAATATATATAAATATATATATATATATATATATATATATATATATATATATATATATATATATATATATATATATATATATATATATATATATATATATATATATATATAATTTTAAGAGGCACATAAACAGAATACTATCTGTAAGAGAATTTGTTAAGGAAAATTCTTAGTAAAAAATCTCTTAACTGTAAGTCTTGTAATACTATTAGGGACAGTATTCAAATGTAAGTTTTAGAATAATTTCGTGTACCACTGAGAATAAATCAATTCAAAGTTTTGAAAAAGCACAGTTTATTGCTAGAAATACCTGAATTTACTACACTTAATTTATGTGTTATATTGATAATAATATATTAGTAATAAATCATACTTCACTTAATATACGTATCGTTGTAGTTTTAAATGTAAGCCCATTTTAAAATTTAAATGTCAGCACTTTGAAATTTATTTTTATTTATAAATATAAAGTATAAACCTCACATTGCTAATCGGCGATGAAATCGATTAAAAACTTAATAACGATATTGGCAACCAAACATAATATAAAATAATTAAATAAAATACACCAAACATTTTCACCCCGAGAATTAATTGCGAAAAGGCCAAAATAATTTCGTATTTATTAGAATTTGTTTCGTAAATTAATGAAAGCATATCAATTTAACTCTTTGCCTCTTTACTCTAGAACAATTTTTTTTTGTTACAAATTAATCTAAATCATTTACCTTTTTTCTATATACCCTTTAATATATACAGTATCTCTCGTTTATATAAGTTTTGTGTGTACGTACTAAGCTATGTGTATACGACTAACGATACTTCTCGATATCGAAAATGTACACCAATAAATCTTAATTCAGTTCGAGAGCGCCTGGTAATAAAAATACAAATTGGAATCAATTTTTAAAAATTAATGCGATAATATCGAATACATTAAATTTATTGAGATGTATATAAGTAATATGCATGTACATATATGTTCTTATTTACTTTATTTATATGAATAATTAATATTAAATCGAATTAGTTTAGTCCCATCAGTCAGATTTGTCACAAAAAATATAATTAGAGAATATATATATATATATATATATATATATATATATATATATATATATATATATATATATTTATATATATATATATATATATATATATATATATATATATATATATATATAAATATATATATATATATATATATATATATATATATATATATATATAAATATATATATATATATATATATATATATATATATATATATATATATATATATATATATATATATAATATCTTTTGCCGCTAGAGGGTATAGTCACCATAATAGCAATATATTCTAGAAAAGTGTAAAACTGTGTTTATATGGGTCATAGTTAAGCTACTAAACAGTTTCAAGGTGGGAAAAGTTAAAAAATTATTCTATTTGTTGTGAAAAATTATTTAATGTTTATAATTAATAACAATTTTCCAAAAAGTTTTCAAAAAAAATATAGTAAATGAATATTATATTATAGTAAATGAATAGAATTAGGCTGCTACCTTAATTGGTTTATCATAATTAAAATTTGCATATTAATTGTAAGTAGTTTTTATTTTTAAACTTGTTTCCTGATCATCAGTATTTAAAAATCAGTCCCGATTGTACAGTTGCACAACCAACATCGACTTAAATTTATTTAAAAATTGTAAAATGCTTAGTTTTAATGCTTAGAAATTGATTGAGTGCGAGGTACAAATATACAAAAGAACTCCTTATCAAAAAAGGAACCAGTAAATTCTACTATACGAGCAGCTAAATTTGATGGATCTTAAAAACATTCAAGTAGCACTTGTTAATGCGTGAGACATGGCTTACCGTAAAAAGATAACTAATTCGAACCCAAAATTTAAAATATTTCGATTTCATCGAACTGGAAATAATGACGCAGATGTAGCAGTTAATATTTTGAAAAGTATTGATTCGCCACATACTAGAAAATTATGCCACGAAAATGTTAATTAATTTTGAAACTGTTCTAAAAATACGATTTTTACAGCTTTCAACAATGATTTACCTTGCTTTGTAACATTTGCACTAATTGTATAATATTTGGTGATTTCCCTGAAACTTATCAATAATTGTCTATATCAAATAAAGGTAGCAAGTATAATCGATTTTGATAATCCGCGTGATTAAATGATTTTGCAATGTTGTTAAAAAGGTTGCATCGATGTTCATTAAAATTAGCATTACATTCATTAAATGGAATGAAAATAGTGGACAATTTTTCTTTTATATTTGACCCTAAATACAATTTCAAAAACTGTCAAATCTAAAATAACGAAAAGCGGAAAGATCGGGATTCAAAAAGCGTAATTTGTTTTGTGGAAGGAACACGATAAAAATGGAGACTGTTTGGAAATAATGGACCGACAAATATATTTATATATATATATATATATATATATATATATATATATATATATATATATGTATATATATATATATATATATATATATATATATACACATATATATATATATATATATATATATATATATATATATATATATATATATATATATATATATATATATATATATATATATATATATATTTATATACCAGGGACGAAGTGGGACCTTTTGAGGAACGGAAGCACACCTTAATTTCGAATCTTACCCTATAATGGTACTATGCTTAATGGGCAAAGCATTGTACGTAATAAGCATGTAGAACCAATTCTCTGCTTTACCGCTGCCTCGTCTTAGCTTTGTCACACTAAATTATTAAAAATATTTTTTCTGTTTTTACCATTGAAATTATAAAATCAAATATTGGCTTTTTTCCGAGGGAAACCTATATTCAAAGCCTGAAAGTTCTATGACTATATACAATATCTCTTTTAATGTAACGTAATATTATAAAAATTTCTGATTTTACAAACACCCGTAATTTTATCTAACACACATTTATCTTAAGCCAACGAAGTCGGTTTTTGTGTTCTCACTACTAATTTTCTCGAACAACGCAAAGCTTATTGAAGAATTCAAATCATTATGAAGGTTGCTTGAGAATCCAGAAAACACTGTAGCAGTATTTTTAGGTGGTGTTATGTTGTTTTAACCAATTTAAGGATTGCATGAATTAAACGAGCTTGGTATGGATGGCCGGATTTTATTTATTTCATTTATATCATTAAAATTTCTAATTTATAATAAATGTGTAAAGTTAATTTTAATTTAAATTCTCCATGTCTATTTCCAGCTTTGGTTGAATTGTTAATGTCATTGAAACATGATGTATTCCAAACTGTAGTTTCTTTTGCAAATAAAAAACACAAGCACCAATATAACTTATCTGATTTACTGCACCCTGTTACCCAAAGGAAATTTCCATAAAACTGATTTGAAAATTTTCTTGAACGTTTGGTACTCGAGCAAAGTTAAATTTTCTATACAAATTTGACATAAAATTCAGCTAAGCTAACTAATCGGTACGCTTCACGCTAAAATTTCAAAAATGATAGTTGCGCGGATCGTAATGTATATGGTACTACTAATAAGTCTTCACTGAATTTCGCAGGTATTTATTTGCACGGTACATTACTTGTAAGATAAATTTTGATAGTTGGTCAAAATTAAAACCTAAATTAATTATATTCTCCTCGGCAAATAATATTATCCTCGTAACTTGAACGATTTTAAATTTAATTTTTCTTAAATTTTAGTTTTCTTCTCCGATTCATTAAATCTTATTCAAAACAATTCAACATAACAAAAAATATGTATCTACATAAATTGTTAGGTTTGATGATTTACGTGTAGCTAATTGGAGATGTGACCGCGTTAAAATTTATCTTACCTCGAGCTGCATATCTAGCTTGAATCAATAATAATTTTTTTTTATTATTACTATATGGTTCGCGACAGTGTCACGATAGTAAAATAAAATTAAACATAAATATATATATATATATATATATATATATATATATATATATATATATATATATATATATATATATATACATATTTATATATATATATATATATATATATATATATATATATATATATATATATATATATATATATATATATATATATATATATATATATATATATATATATATATATATATATATATATTGACAATATGGTAACACAAAATGTTAATTAATAAAACAATCACTAAATTACACTAAATATCGTCTATACGTATAGCTATTGAATAGAAATCTAATTAAAATTTTTATAATTTAAAATAAATTAAATTATAATTGAACTATTATTTTGTAACAAACAATTATTATTTATTCATTTTTAATTCAATATTTACTCGAACGCAAATATGTAGGTAGAATTATAAATTTTATATATCCGAGTTTTATATGCTATAATATTATTTAAAAAAAAAAAAATCAAAAATCTATAAAAACTATTATTATTCACTAATAATTGTTTAAAACAATATATTTATACATATATATGTATATATATATATATATATATATATATATATATATATATATATATATATATATATTTATATTTATATATATTGATATATATATACATATATATATATATATATATATATATATATATATATATATATATATATATATATATATATATATATATATATATATATATATATATATATATATATATATATATATATATATATATATATATAGATATATATATATATATATATATATGTTTATATATATATATATATATATATATATATATATATATATATATATATATATATATATGTGATTTTGTAAATTCCTACAAAACCATGCATATACAGTTTTTATTATGCAGGTTACATTACGGCAAAAATTATAATTAGTTGGAATATGTGCGGAATCTATTAACTGGTAAACAATGGTGATATAAGGGGAGCATATTTAAATACAATTGGGATATTTTACACGTTACAATATATTTTACAATTTTAAACCGTTTACAAGGTTGATTTGAATTAAAAACATGGATAATTTTTAAATTAGGTTTTATCACGGAATTATTTAACATAAATTTTAGCAAAAACTTAAAAGCTTGATGGGCAAGACACATAAGGACAAGTAAAATAGTCCTTTATTCGCGAGTCTTTAGTTTAACTACCAGGTATACTGTAAAGAAAGTAAATGTTGGGTTTTCTGAAAATAATAAAAATCCAAGGCATTAAAATTCTATACTTAGCTTTTAAAACAATCACAACAAAGCACTTTCACCTGAAACTTGTATAAAATACCCGTTGTTATTTTTTCATAGTATTCATGAGCTTTTTAAAATTATTGTACTTTTACACCTTTGAACATCAAGTATTCTTTTTAAAGATATCATTAAGAATGTTTTATTGTTAAACGTATTTAATATATTAAAAATTTGAAAGCTTGGTTTTGGAAAACTTTAGTTAAACTTTTTGTCCGCTTCATAAATCTTTCAAATAAATAAATCATAAAAGCTAAATCAAAAATATATTTTTAAAATAAAATAAGCTTTTAAAATATGTAATTAGTAAAAAAACTATTAAAATAATGATCTACTTTGAAATTAAGCTTATTAATATTATTTTTATTAACTTTGATGTTAAAATTATTAATGTCAAAAATGTAAGTTAAATAAGATTTTATAAAATTGATTTGAAAAAACTTTAAGTAAAAATTTTAATTTTAGAGATAAATCTATAATTTTTTAGCCTTGGAAATTAAAATATTCATTTAAAAAATTGCGTTATATCCATTCATAAAAGCTTTCGAAATTCATCGTTAATTTATTTTTAGCAAATGCTAAAATAAATTTGAAATTATAGATAGTTAAGCTTTTAAAATGATAAGATCGTAAAATACTTTTGGTTATTAGATAAAGTATAAGAACAAATCTATAAGATTGTTTATTAATAACTATAAGATTGTTTATTAATAATTGTTAATGGAATTAATGTCTTCTAATTTTGTTAATTATACAAAATTTTAATTATCTTAATTCAATTTAATTTGCATCGATTTTATACACTCACACATCAGTATAATTTATATATATATATATATATATATATATATATATATATATATATATATATATATATATATATATATATATATATATATATATATATATATATGTATATGTATATATATATATATATATATATATATATATATATATATATATATATATATATATATATATATATATATATATATATATATATATATTCGCTTTTGAATATTCTTTATATACCAAATAATGTCGCTGTACCAAACCAACCATCATCATAAACATAAAACTATACCGTCTTCCATTGATAATAATGAAATTCAATCCCATCAAAACCTATTAATCATCAAACAAGTACTGTTTCAAATTACTCAACGCCAAGTAGGGTCCAAGCACAACAAATTTTATTAGCAACAGCATTAGTCTGGACCAAGAAAGTGAAGGAAACTAAAAACTAGTGATTTTATCACTGAATCTTGTCTCAAAAATTAAAATTAAAAAGAAAAGTACCGATTTTAGGTATCAACCTTCCGTCACTGGCGCCCAGGTGAAATCGACCTTTACCTAAAAAATAGAAAAAAACATAGAAAATGAATTTCGACTAACTTCATATTTCATGTAATCTAACCTCAATCATTACTTGACACATTTAAATACTTGTTAGTTCAATTTTAGCATTCGAACAGGATGGTTTATTTTTTCTAAAAAGTGTCTGGGTAAAAAGCACCCATGCTAGTGTTTGTGGTGTACATTTTTATCAAAATTTGGGACGATTTAACCCACGATAGACACGAGAAGTCAACTTAAAAATTTAAGTGAACATCTCAAATGCAGCTGCGTGAAGTTTACAAAAACTAAACTGGTTGAGCCTTCACCAAAAAAATACAAAGCTGATAAGCCAAGTCGATGTCAACTTTGTAAACCAAAGCAAGAATGAAAAACAAAAACTGTTTGCTCCAGATGTAATAAATTTATTTGTGGAAGCCATGTTGTTACCGTTTGTCCGTTATGCGAAAATGGTAAAGCGCACAATCCTCAAACACAGATTAAGATATACTTCAAAGGTATTTATAACCGAAAAATAGTTCCAAATGCGAAAAAAATGTTAAGTAATTTTTTTATGCATATTATTTCAGGATTTCAACAAGACTTATTTTAATGTTATGTGATATTTGTGACAAAGGAGAGCTTTAAAGCTAACCACTGTAATTATTATATGAATTTTCATACACCTTGTAATGTTTATTTTTGTTTTAAATTAAATGAATTAAATAAATAAAAAAAATTATCAGTTTTGTTTAGCAAGATTATGCGTTACAGTTTAAATTACTTTTCCCTGGATTTCCTAAAAAATGGCAGCTATTTAGGCCTTTTTAGAAAGAGTTTTCCCAGCGCTAGTGAGATTGTAACTTAAAATATCGCTAGTGAGGGAGGGTAATCAAACCAAGAATTAATAACTCAAAATACAGTTTTGAATATAGTTTTGATTGTTTGATATTAAGTAAAATTACGGGTTACCTGCCATTGCAAAAGATCAATTTTGATCAACCAAAGAATCCAGTAATTTTGTTTTGGATCTTTCTCCATTCTAACACAGTGCCTTTGAATGGATATCGTTAAGCACTCACTAAGCATTCAACTCATAAAAAAGAGGAATAGTATGGTATATAAAGCTATTATTTTTTTAGTTTGTGAAATGGATTAGCTCAATTCCCAAATCTAAAAATTTTGGGAGCTAGAGCAAATAAATGTACTGAATAAAATCTCTATCAATGCAATTTATTTGAAGGGTATTATGCACAAACAATGACTCGTAATCCGTCTGGAGGTCATTGATTTTGTCTACCAAATAAAGTCCGCCCAAAAGTCAAACAAGAAACTATTTCATCCCTCATCATGAAGTATTTCGTGAAACAAGTATTCGATTGCTCATCAAAAATTGATTCGGGCATCTCACTCACACTACTCTTATGGTATAGGACCGCTTACACAACAAGATTTGTTTTCAATTCTTCTTCGGTTCTGGAAACATAAAATTGTTTTAAATGTAGATATTGTCAAAATGCATCGAATGATATACTTATAAACCCAACTGACCGCAAATATCAAAATTTGATAACGTAATTTACTTCATGAAAATCTCAACTCGCTGTGCCATAGGTCACACTATTAAGTTGCTATCAACTTAATAGTGTGACCTATGGCACAGCGAGTGCGCCATTTCTGGTTATCCGGACTCTTCAACAACTTTGTACTGATGAGGGACATAATTTTCCTAATGTCACAGCGGTTCTCGGGAAAGATTTTTATGTCGACAACTTGCTAACGAACGCCAATTTAGCTAAGGAACTAATAAATCTAAAAAACGATCATCGCTCATTATTAACAAAGGGCGGATTTGATTTAAGCAAATTCCATTCAAATAAAAAAGCTGTTGTTCCACACGAAGATGAATTGTCTTAAAACATCATTAGTACTCTTGAGCTCTTATGGAATCCAACGTAAAATACAGACAATAAATTATTTCTGGTCACTATATCACCAAGAGCTGAGCCATCTAAAGGAAATCACCTTTCCAAGAAAAATTTTTTGCCTTACAAATGTCGAATCAATAGAACTTTATGGGTTCGGAGACGCATGAAAACCAATGTTGTGTAACTACATCAGAACCAATTTAACAAATAACGCACAAAAATTGAAGCTTCATTGTGCCAAAACGAAAGTTTTTGGCAAAAAAAAAGCAAACCGTGCTCAGGTTCGAATTGTATGAATTTTTATTAATGGCTTAACTGTATCAAAACAGTTAAAATATCAATCAAGTTTTCATTTGATCGCATAACTCTCTGAACAAACTCAGATATGACACGTGACGTTGTTTCTGATTCAGACCCTTAGCTGATCTTGTACCAAGAGCAATGATGCCTTTACAATTACCATCGTCCAATCTGTGGTGGTATGGTCCCCAATTCTTGACCGACTATTAAAAGAGCCTTGACCCAAAAGAGTACAAATTCCAAACATAATCATAATGATAATAAATAGCGAAAGATGCAATCATTAATCTCAGCCTTGTAAGAAAACTGTTTATACTTACCAAATATTCAGATTTTAACAAACTGTTTCGCGACAGTGCTTTTTGTCTTCGATTCTAATATATTGTGAAAACACAAGCGAGAAATATAAAATTTGAACCTTTTTTATCGGAAGAAAGCCAGATAGAGATAGGAGAATGCCAGATAAGAACTTCTCAAGTGGAGCCGCTAACTAAGGAGCCGCTAGCTCAACTCAATCCTTTCCTGGATGTGGGTATATTTATATATATATATATATATATATATATATATATATATATATATATATATATATATATATATATATTTATATATATATACATGTATATATATATATATATATATATATCTATATATATATATATATATATATATATATATATATATATATATATATATATATATATATATATATACCGTTTCGACATTTTTATCCAAATATTCCTTTGCTTTACCACTTTAAAGACACACACGTTTTTAATTAGCTTAAGCTTTAGAAGATATATTAAATTAATAGACAAACTTTTTTTTACATTTAACAACACCTGGGTATCACATATACATATACATATTTACTTGGGATCTAACTAAATTATGAACATAAAGGTATGTAATCGTATATATTGAGACTTAGGAACGAGGAACATTTGTTTTTATTTCTTTCGCTGATGGCGCACGTTTATATAATTAATAAATTATAAATTTAACACCCACCAGCTTCGAGTAAAAATTAATAAAATTTTATTGGCTCTATTATTACAAAATTCTTTTAACAATAAAAAATAAAAAGCTCAAAAATTATTGCTATTTTTATATCAATAATTTAACCAAGCACATAACCAAAAATTTTAATTAATGACCCTTGCGTCTTGAACATTTGTACCAAAGTATTTTTTTTTGTTTTTTTTTCTCGTCTACCGCATAATAGCATTTTGGTTCTAAAATCTAAGATGTTGTAAAATAAAATAAAAATATATATATAAATAAATAGTTAGATAGATCATCCTAGTGTATATGATATAAGCTTGGTAAAACCGCAAAAGCAAAAATTTTATTGTGTTGCATAAAATATTTTCACATAACCTCAAACTATTAAAAAAAGCTAAAAGTTCAGCATTCCATTTTTTTTTGCAATCTTGCTCTGCTTTTCCTTACTTCTTGTATAATTTTAAAATCAACAGTAGCTTTTTACTTCTATTCATTTTAGCTTTTCATATAGAATATAAGAAAACTATACAACAACTTAAAAAAAATGATAACAAAGAATAATTCTGCTTATCTCATATATTACATTACATTGCAAAAAAAAAAATAATCTAAGAAGTTTAACAAAAAATATTTACAGTCCTTTGTTTTACTATAGTACCGAGCTCAAAATGTACTTTGTACTGTGCTATAGTTTGTATATAGTTTGGATATATACAACTAAAAAATTGTTGTATATACGACGACAACGAGTAGTGGCCATATATATAGCAGTAAAAACACTTAAGATTCGTTTCGAAAGAAAAGTGGGAAAAATGGTTATACACGTCTTGAATGTATGCATCTAGTGAACCAAACAACAGCAGTAGATATGCAGTCCATTGCAGGTTTTATTATTCTAAAGACAATCTGATTTATTTCGATTATGCTAAGGTGAGTAATATAATCATAAAAAAAAATACAAGCATCTGTGTGTGAAATCGTTCGAATCCCGAATATTAAGCCACTGAAATGATATACATCAGTAGTCGCATCATAACCTCAAACAAAAATCCGACCGGCTCTCTATTGCGTTTTAAATATTGGACAAAAAAGAAGTTCTTAAAGTGTTTTATTTAAATATGCAATAATTGAGGAAATATTGAGCAACAAGAAATATATGTAATAGGTTCTTACGCTTAATTACTTACAAATGTTTTAAGCACAAATCAAACTATATTATAAATATAAAATAATTTTGAGCAACTTGTTGAAAGACCAACAATCTAGCTGGATAACCAAATTATATTGAAAACAGCACGCAGAACTTAAACCAAAGGAGTTTGAGGATACATTTTACGATACTAAATCAAAACGCAAAATGCAACACAACTTCGTTTGATCTGTCGGTCAACAACGAGTATTTTAGGATTCAGTATCAAAGGTGCATAAATTTTAAATCTTGAGAGGGTTGCTAAAGAGTGCATCATTGAATTAAATCAGAATTTTTTTGGAAACAATTCTAATTATATCAAAGCTTGGACAAAAATTAGTTAAACGGTACAACAAAAAAAAACAACCCTAAACACACTAATAAACTGCTTTTTTGATCAACCATCCACCATGTTTAGTTCACCAAATTACTTCGTCAAATAAGTCACACTTCCGATGAGATTATTAGAGAAATCAAGGCTATAGGTAAGGAAGGCAAAAGTAGAGACTCATTAGTAGCCAAACAAGTGCAGTATTAAAAGTAATGCACGTTTCTCCAAATGGTGAACAGTGTCCATGTTGTAAATGTTACAATCACTTATGGAGGTGCATTTCGTTCAAAAGAATGTCGATCGAGAAGAAACCAACTACAATTTCCAAATGTGGAGTGTGTTATAACTTCTTGAGGGAAGGGCACGTTGTCTGTACTTGCCCAGTGAAGGGGACATGCCGTACTTGTAACTTTTGACATAGTTCTTTGCCGTGCTTAGAAAACACAACCGCGATAGATCGAATAAGTTAGCAGCTTGTTCAACTCAAACATCTACTGCAACTCAACCATCCACTAATGCTGATTAAAATTTACAAAACGTAAGCCTATTTGCAATGAATCCATGCAACTTGCAATTTGGGCTATTACCAACAGCGCTACTATATCTTCATGATTCTGCAGCAAACAAGCATGTTGCACATACTATTAGACTCAGGTTCCCAGCCGACTTTCATGTGCAAAAATTTAGTCAAACGATCATTGGCAAATGTACGAGTTTTGGTAATTTCGAAAACAAATGCTGAAATGACAAAAGAACTAGTAAAGCTAACCTTACTGACAAGATTCGATTAAACTGAATATTTCAAACTCACAGCTTGAATTCTCACCAACTTATCAATTCTAATACCACCCTCAACATTAGATGCAAATTGTGTGAAAGAACTGGATAATTGGGGACTCTAGTTAGCAGATCTTGAGTATCATATTGACTTGGTACTTGGAACCGACATAGTTTTTGAAGTCTTCAAATCTAATAAAATTTTAAAACAAAAATTAAATCATTGCTCAGGCATCCAAATTCGGATGAGTGATATATGGAACCGTAAAACAACAAAACTTTGAGCCAAAGTCATTCTCAGCATTTAAACAAACAAATGATATATCCAGATCTCTGAAGAAAATCAGACGATTGAGGTCTATGGAGCGGCGTAAATTTCAGAAAAATCCTGACTTTTATGAACAGTACACCAGTTTTGTGGAAGAGTATTTAAACTTGGGACATATGATAGAGGTAGAACAAGACGAAGCTGCACAGTGTTTTTTGTCTACATAGCTTCGAGTGTCAGTCAAAGTTTCAATGGGTTTAATGGGTTCAGTCGATGGGTCTTGCCAATCTTCGGAATATCTTTAAATGACAAGTTATCGGTTGGACCGACGATATAAAATCATTGAATATCTATTTTGCTTATGTTCCAAAAGTATGCTATGGCATTTTTATTCGATGTGGAGAAAATATACCGCCAGTTGAAGGTAAAGACTAATCAAAGAGTTAACGGTGTGCAACTTTTTTAGCCGTCCAAACGCTTCATAAGATAGCTGACGATTATAAAGCAACATTTCCACTGGGGTCTATAATCGCAAAACGTGATTTTAACGTAGATGATTGTTTTTAGGTACGAGTTCAACAGAAGTAACAATCCTGGTTATGCAAGAAATTTCTGATATGCTGATTAAAGGTGGATTATAACTATCTGCAAAAAGTTCTAATTAACGGAAGGTTAATATGGAGTAAAATTTTGTTTTTGAAGTCGGTGCTTTTACATTAAGCTTTTATCAATAGAAGTTTTGTTTGTATTATGAATTGTATAAATTATGTTTAAGTATTCAATTTTGAACAAGGTGTTTTTATCAAGCTTTCGAAAACAATCTTCTTGGCCATACTATAATTTATTTTTATGAGGTTAATGAAACTCCGTTAATTAAGAATTTTGGTTAATTTCAAAAAGCTCCTCTAAAATTCTGCAAGTTTTTGCCTTTACTTTCAATAGCAGGTTTAACTGCAATGTTTATTTACATCTTTTTCACACATTATCATGCTAGAAATTAAAAAACAATAAGTAAGTATTTACCGCGTTTAACTCAATCGTCTTACAACAAGATATATACCATTTAAATTTTACGCATCCTAAAAGAATAAAAAATGTGTGGTCATCGCCACATTTAAATAAAAATTTGTTTATAAACGGTGTCACAACATAAACATAAATAAGAATAAAATGATATCGGGGCCAAATTTAACACTCGATAATAAATTTTGTTCAATCAGGAGCATCAATCAATTGGAATATACATATGAATTTACATCCCTCAATTCGTTCCGTACATCCATAAATCATATGTTATACACATATATATATTCTTGGATATATATTAACATTTTATTTATGCAAAAAAACCCTATATTACATATAATATAACAGTTATATATTTATATGTTAAAATTATCCCATCACATTTTAGCGACACATAAAATATATAAAAAAAATATTTTTATATTATCATTTCGAACTTGAAACGTGTGTGGTGCATCCCCCAGGCCACGAACAATCGACAGCATAAAATAAATTATTTATGTCCACACTCATACACACATCCATGAACAATTGTTTAATTGTTAACAAATTTGAGGAAATTAATAAATTTAATTGTTTTATAATAATTAAATAAAAAATAATTAACGCGGGCGCGAAATAAATAATTAATTTTAATTCCACTTCGAAAAGGTGTTCACATGTCCTCCCATTGCAAATCTCGTTATTTATTTATTATCCCAAAATACTTAACATAACACGATATTTGGTTATGTGGTGTACAAAGCGATGTAGGTATAAAAATTTCCCAATTTTTTAGTCACTCTAACGAAATCAATTGAATATCAATTTGATTGAAGTGATTTTTTTGTCGAAAGCTTTTTAACAAAATTATTTGTCTTCCGTATTTGACGTAGTTCATATGAAATAAATATATACCATATACTTGCAGAGTGTGTGTGTATGATGCGCGCGGTATGTTCAAAGTGTTTAGTACAACTAAAATATATATTCGAAATCGTAAATACCAAAATAATGTTCGACCCGAGTTGAATGAATTTTTCCATAATATACTTCCAATAAAATGTCTCGTGCCGAATACAAATATATTTAGAACTCCCGAGTTAAAAAACAAAAAATATCTCCCCAACGTCAAAAAGCTCATGCGCACAACGAAAGCTAATCGGTTATTACATTTATTTTACTTCGCACATAATTTTCCGTTTACATCTTTTTTTTCGATTTGTTGTACTCCGAAAATCTTCCAAAAAAAAAACAAATATTTCTCCGGTCGTTTATGGAAAATGTTTTTCCAATTTTGTGTATTCGATTGAATAATAAATTGGTATTTTTGGTCATACGACTTTTTACACATCAATAAACTTTTTATGTGACCAAAATATTTAAATCTTGTGTATGTAATTTTCCGAAGAAAATTTTTTGTCGTTTGTTTTACATACTTTTGTACTCATAAACACATACACAAATAAAAGTAACAAACCAATAAATAAATAAATCGTTTTTTTTTTTGGTTCGAATTTAATTTTTTTAAATTTTCCTCTAAATTAAATTTACGGGAATTAAAATTCCATTTCACAAATTATTTACGATTTCGATTAGAAAATGTAATAAAAAGAATCGAAATTGTTTGGTTGTGCGGGAAAATAGGATTAATTTAACTTACGCAACCGTACAAATTTATGACAAATTTTCGGCATTTTTATTTGTTCGTTAGTATTTCCTGCTTCCTTACAAATATAGAGCTTTCGTTTTTTAAATCCCATTAAAAATATAATACGAATGGGTCGTTTTTTTGTCAACAGTTTTTTTTACAGTATAAAAGAAGAACATAAAACCGTCTAGAATGTGTCAAGATGAAAGCTTTTATTTTATTTAAAGAGTTTTCATCCAGGCTTAGACATCTCGCTTTCATGTAACAAATTTATTTTAAGAGCTTTTAATATTGGTTTATTAAATTTTGCTTTAAATTTAATTTCAACAAGTTGGTTTCAGTTTATACCTCTTACCCTAGACGACAAAGAATTATAATGTTAACGAAATAAGCTTTAGAAATGTTCTTATAACAATTAAGTTACTAATGATTTTATAAACTTATCTACATTAAATTTAAAAAAATATACAAAGCTTGCATGATCTTTATTTGAACCTGAGCTGAGAAGAGCTTTGAAAATGGTTTTATGTTAATAATCATAAAAGCCAAATAATTTGATTAATTCGATTATGAAAAGAGCTTTTATAATCTAAATAAATCAAACACACAAAAAATGTTAAATGAATAGACTTTTTAGTAATTTTTAACAATAGTAGGCTTTTTTTAGTCAAAACGAAAATCGATTAAACAAAATATGGGCTTTAAATATTTTTAATTGCATTTTTATAAAATGGAATAATGTTAACGTATACATCTAGTATAATCTAGTAGTTTTGAATATTAAACATTGAACTCTAGTTAAGCATTTGGAATCACATATTTATAAAAATATCAAAAGCTTTCGATTGCGTGAAAGTTCAAAATTATTTGAATACTGGGTTTTATGACTTTTTAAAAAATTATATGTCAAACATATAATTCCACATTTTAAATTAATTTCGTATAAAATTAAGTTGTGCTTTAATGAGGTTTAACCATGAACATTTTGCGAAACTTATCGCCTAATAAAAATATAAAAAAGCTCAAGTACAAAAATATTAAATACAATAGATAAACGGATTTGATGGGAGCTTTTGTAATTCATATATTAGCGAACATTAAAAATTAATTATTTAAGCTCGAATTAATTATTGAGTTCAAGCAATTTTGTACTGTCCCAAAACTGTGGTTCTTCTAGCCGGATCAACGCTATGTTTAAAATCAGTAATCAACATCATAAATAAAGAGCTCAGCCATTTTAAGCACACAATTATCACAAACATTTGAAATAATCAGTATTTGCCATGTTGTGATTTACATCAAAAAAAACTTCAAAGCTCGTCATTTTGAGCATTTTAACAAAACAATACATTCACAGGACAATATACAGAAACTTCACAGGAAGTTCTGTAGGATATACAGAATGACCATCGTTCAATGACCTGTATTGCTCAAGGATCTTCGACTCACCATCATTAAAAGCGGAACAAAAATCAATTTTATTGGGTCACATCAGTGTCACTGAGGCAAAGGAGCAATATAATCGGAAACTGATTTATCTGAACCTTAGAGCTAGCAATTTATGCATCAAGTGTAGTAAATATTAAGAGAATCACGGATACCTCAGACGATATCATACGGCAAAACAACAGATTCCAAATTCGATTTAGATTGGGTTGAAAGTCATCCCAGGCGTTGAAGCACATTTGCTGGAAATCGTACTGCTGAAATACTAAATTCATGGTCACGTCAATATTGAAAGCATGTTTCGTCAATCTATTTACATATATAAGCATCCTTCAACACACAAATGAGTCGTTGAAGAATTACTGTCACGATAGTCATCATTCGAAAGGCTTACAAAAATGTCGACGCTCATTTGTCGGTATATCAACATTCTTAGGAGACCAAAAGAGACTAGAATGAGTGGAATCCGTCTAAAAAATTTACAAACATGACAAACTTAAATACTATTCAAGTGAAATCGATTCACTGAAGGGAAGAGACCACATTGAAAAAATAGGAGTCTTAAGTCAGTTCACTCATTCATCGATGACAACGGGATAATTCACCTCGGAGGAACAGTGTAGTCCTATTTTCTAATTATTATGCCTGCCAAATCACCAATCACAACACTAATTGCAATTTCGAGACAACAAATTTGGACACCTCATAAGGACACCTAAAAAGCTTTTGTTTGTTTATTTATATGCTTCAGTACGAATGCAATTCACTTTGAGCTTGCTATTTCGCAACGGCGAATTTACCAATTGGGAGACTGTTGTGAAATCCACCAAGTGTCACCATGGGAAAAACAATAATAACACTGGAGAAAATGAATATTATGTTAGCGGAAATCGAAGCAATCATAAATTTGCGACCAATTTGTGCATTAATTGTGGATGACATTGAAGCACTAATGCTGTTTTTTAATTTGTCATGCAAATACAAATGTACTTTACAACACTCATCTCAAGGAATCTCATTTATCACGATGGCAGCTATTGCAACATCTTTCGCAACAATTCTGGAAAAGATGGAACTTAGAGTACCTACATAGTTGCAAAAGCAAAAACCAAAATAGAAAAAAAATCTATAAATTCTATTAATTTCTATTTGGTTTAGAAATTTTAATTTCTAAACCAAATAGAAATTAAAACGCAAAGAACTTCAACTCAATGATGAACTCATCTGTGAATCACAAAATAAGCAAAACAATGTTGATAATAGGAATACTAATATAAGAAAGTTTCGAGAAATAAGAGCTTTCTAGTATTTTAAAAAAGAGCACTTATAAAGATAATTTTAAGAAATTAGGGGTTTAACTATGCTTAACTATTTACATCGCATAATACAATTTGTAAAAAAGCTCAAGTGTAAAAAAACAAAATAAAAAATTTTGACACAACAGATAGTCGGATTCGCTGGAAGCTTTTGTAATTCATAAATAATCGAACAAATTGGCTGAGCTTTAAATTAGTGGTTATAGTACATACTTATAACAATTGAGCTTTTAAATATTAAATTTTGTAAAATTCTTTAACGTTACAAGTGTTACAGGTTAATGTTGAAATGTGTAACGAAATTATTTTTCATTTTGATAAAGTTGTGAAAGCCTCAAATTTTAACATTTGTAACTAGATTTAGGAAGTTTATTTTTGAATGAACCTTAATTCGGTTGTAATATATAATTTAAGTGTTCAAGATTATTAAAGCAAAAAACTACATTATAAACAAAAGCTTTGTGGTAATATGTCATTTTAAATATTCAATGAACTAAATAAAATTTAATGGATGCATTGGGATAATCTAGTAGTTTTGAGTTTTAAACCATGAGCTTTAATCAAGCTTTTGAAACCAATTGTATATATTGTTTAAAATTATGTATATATTGTTTAAAATTATGTAAATTATGTATATATATTTTCAGTTTAACCGTACTCATTTTGTTAATCTCATCTGTAAATTTACAAAATAAATTGAATATAGGATTTTATGTTTTTTTTTAAATAGATAATGTGTGAGCTTTTTCAAAATTTTAATTTATTTTGTCTAAAATTAAGTTATGCTTTAATTAAAACATGATATCAAAAGAGAATATTCATATAAATTAATACAAAGAAATCGAAGTTTTGGATAGTAAAAGCATATATTATAAATTTTTTAAGCCAACATATTTATTCATAATTGGAAAAAAAAAAAATTTCATAATTTGGCTTATTTGGAACTAAAATTTAAATGATTTGACAATAAGATTACTAATATGAGCAAATTATGGGATATATAAATTTAAGAGCTTTCTGATATTACAAAAAAAATGAAAACATTAATAGATGATGGGGTTTACTTTGCATATTTTGTAATCATCGTCTAAAAGAACTTGTAAAAAAGCCTAATAGCAAAAATATGGAATAAACTTATTAGACACAACAGATAGTCGGATTAACTAATTGTTTTAGCTTTAAGTTAGTAGTTAATAATATTTAATTTAGCTTTCAAAAATCATATTTCAAGTGATTAAGGAAGATCGTTTAATGTTAAATGTGTTCACATTGCGAACTAAAAACCTTGAAAATAAGAAATTTAGGAAATAGTTAATTACATTTTGTATGAACTTTAATTTAATTGGGATATGTAATTTCAATTTTCAATATTATTACATCTTACGAACTATATTGTAAAAAAGCTTATTTGCCAATATGTCAGTTTAAATATTTTCAATGAATTAAATAAAATTTAATGTACATATAGTCAAATCTTGTAATTTCAAATTTTAAACCATGTGTTTTAAGCTTTTGATATCACTTGTTTATAAAAAAATGTAAAAGCTTTTGATTATTATCAAAAACTGACCGATTAAATTACATATTTACTGATTTAAAATAATTGAGCTTTCAACATTAAGAGCTTCTCAGTGTAACTATTTATATATTGTAAATTTGTCGAAAAAGAATGTTTATAAAAATTAAGTACTGTAAGACAATAAAAGCTTTTAATGTTAGGCAGTATTTAGATAACTTAAGTAATCTAAAAACTTTTCAAAATTTGTCTTATTTAGAACAGAAATTCAAAATTTTAAACACAAGGAATACTAATATAAGAAAGTTAAAAGAAATATCATTACTTAATTGAGCTTTTAAAAATTAAACTGCTAGTGATTAACAAAGATCGGTAATTTTTTATTATATTTAGTTTTTTATGAGATATACCTATTAAAGTTACAATTTTACAAAATTATTGAAGCTCTAAACTTTCACTTTAAAAACTAAAAACTATTGAAATAATAGGCTTAGGAACACTAAATTACATTTTGAAGAAAAGGTAATTAAATTGGGATATATGATTACAGTTTTCAACATTACTACAGCTTAAGTACTACATTATAGACAAAAGCTTTTTGCCAATATGACCTTTTAAATATATATCTAGTAAAATCTTAAGTAACAGCTTAAGCTTTTGATAGCACTTGTTTATAAAAAAAATTTCATTATTGTGATAATAAACAGACGTACATATTTAAAATAGTGAGCTTTCAAATGTTAAGAGATTTTTAGTGTAACTGTGTCCAATTTGTTAATCGCATCGGTGAATTTACAAAAGAAGCTCAAAATAAGTTTAATATAGGATTTTTTTTTTCAAAAGTAGATACTGTTTGAGTTTTGCAAAATTTTAATTGATTTTATATAAAATTAAGTAGTGCTTAAACAAAAACATAATGTCAATAGAATATATGTATTAATAAAAATTAATATTGATAATTAGAAGTGTAAGACATGCATTTTACATAATATTTTATAATTTGAAAATTTTGCATAATTTGTCAAATTTGGAACTAGAATTCAAATGAGAAACGTCTAAAAAATAGTATTAAGAAATTATGGGGTTGAAAAATAGATCTAGTGTAAAAATATGAAATTATATAATGGGACAAAACAGATAGTCGGATTTACTGCGAGTTTTTGTAATACATATATAAGCAAACATCAACAAAATTAATTGTTTGAGCTTAAAGCTAGTGGTTAATAATATTAAATTTAGCTTTTATCAAAAATTTAAAATTATTTTAATTAACAATTATTATTAACAAAAATACTTAAAAAAAATTAAATTGGAGCTTTTTGGGTTATAAACTTGTATCAATAAAAATAATAAAACGACTTTACATATTTCTATTAAATTTGATTTGTAACAATATCACACTGGTGAATTGTTTGTCTGTTATATGTAGTTTTATGTATTATTGTTGTACAGATTTGGTTTAATATATTATGCTGTACATACGTGCACATATATAAACCAATAAATTCTGTTGTTATAATAAAAATATATAATATTTTTTTTATTCAGTGTTTTTATTTTATATTCGGTATATATATATATGGGTAACATAAAATTTATGTGAATTTTATTTGTATTTTTATTTATTTTAATATTTTTCTGAAATTCCAATTAAATTTACATAATAAAAATAAATATATATATATATATATATATATATATATATATATATATATATATATATATATATATATATATATATATATATATATATATATATATATATATATATATATATATATATATATATATATATATATATATATATATATATATATATATATATATATATATATATATATATATATATATATATATATATATATATATATATATATATATATATATATATATATATATATATATATATATATATATATATATATATATATATATATACACAGAGATATAGAGATACATATAAATATTATGTGGTTATTTTTATTTATGAGATTTTTGTTTGATTTGTTTTTATATGTCTTGGGTATAATAATACCTTAACCGATGAGGATTGTGGCTGGCGGAAAATAAAACCTTCCAAACGATTGCTAGAAGTTTTTTGGGTTAAAACTTCTATTGATTTAATAATTTGTCCAGTTGATGAAAAAATTCACAAAATGCCTTAAAACTCATAATTGTTGTAATTTCGATAAATTTCAAAACGTTAACATTTATAAATCAAGTTTTTTACATCCAAATTAACTGCACAATTCAAATTTAAATCATCCAAACATATAATTATGAGATGTAAATTTAAACTATATAGGCGATTATAAAATGTGAACACTTTACAGGCAATTTCTTTTACGAGCAGCAACAGCGCCATTATATTTATGCTCCCCTCAAAAAAAATTTTTTTTTATATTAAATTTACCATAACAATGATGAATAACAATCTCGATTACTCATTACAAATTTATTCTAATTTCAAAGATTATTCAAATTGTTACTGCTTCTAGACTATGATATTATGCTGCGTATTGTATACGATATATAAACGAACAACTATATACATAACTCAAAACCATATTTAATTGTTAGATACTTTGTAGCAGACATCCGAAATAAAAACTGAAAATAATTTTTATTTTGCAAGTATACACATTTAAATTTAATTTTTACCCTTCAAATAATTTTTATGCTTTAAAGACGTTTCCGCCCTTTTCACCATGCATTTGTATTCGTTACACGAGCAAATAAATATAACACGTATTGTTCACATATACACCCAACGACAAAAAAATAAAAGCTTGCTTCCCACCACCACAAAAAAATTATAATATTTAAATCAAACCTTCGAGAAGCAACATCTCCATGTCACTGGAGCTTCTCATCGATATAATATAGTTCGAACAAGTAGAAAAAACTTTTCCCATCGTAAAATAAACAAATATAATTTGTGAAAAGATTATAGCAAAAAAAATTTCGTTTTTCAATCAAATTCAATGCATTGAAATTGAACACGTACAAATTTATATCTTTTGAGAATTAGCGCAAATTGTAAAAAAAAAAGTTGATAAAAAATTCAAAATAAAAATAAATAAGCACAACAACAAAAAGTTTGTAAATTTTCAATTATCTTTACGAGCTTTTATTGATTTGAAAACATAAAAAATGTATGTATATTGTATATGCTTTTTTATGTTTCCGTTTGTGTATATATGAAGTTGTTACGTACATACGTAGTGCGAAATAATTTATACAATACACCAATACATTGATTTACGTTGGTCTGGATTTAAAACAATAGCATTTATTACTTACTGTTTCATTTTGACTGATAGCCTCAAGCCCATTGGAAAATTTGTCCTGTACAATGAAATCAAATGGTCTACATGCTAATAAGAATAAGTCGGTTATCAATAAACCATCGATTTTATTTTAAACGTAAATTGAAGTCACCATGTAAAAACGTTAGTAGTTTGAATAGAACAAAACAAAAAAAATTATCACAATAATTTGTTGTTGTTTTGTATTGTAAAGCTTTTAAAAGCTTTGTTTTAATAGTTTTGTGTTCGGTATATATTTATGTGCGATGTGTTATTATACTATCGACCATAGTAATAATTTAGCTAAAGATCAAAAGTGGGAGGTGGAATTCATTGGACATATATACGAGTATAAAATATTATGCTATGTTACAACAAACTATATGTAAAGGAGTGGTATCATTGCTCCCTCGTATTTCGTGATTTAAACAAATTTTCCCTATAATTATAGTCGGCAACATAACAATATAATACAACATAACAATACCAAAAATATCAATAGAAGATGTCGAAGCACTAAAATAAAGAAAAATTAATCGAGTATGAAGCTAAACGACAAACCGATTTAAGAGAGCATATAATATTCAAGAATTTTCTTTGTTTAAATATTTTTTTTTGGTGGGTGGTGAATGGTGGTGGAAGTTAAATCTTTTTTTTATTTGTAATAGTTTGGAAAAATTATAAATATTCCATTTTTTTTTAGTTTATTTCACTGGTACATGTACATATCCAAATGTAGATTTTAGCTTCATCTTAAAATGAATTCTTATAAGTGACATTTCAATCGTATTTCGTTCCATGTATCCATGTTCTTCTTTCGTTGCCTCTGTTACATAAATAAAATTAATCATGTGTAACAAGATTATTTAAATTGATAAATATTTTTTTGTGATACCAACGATTGATATATATATATATATATATATATATATATATATATATATATATATATATATATATATATATATAAAGTTTTGTTTTGTATAGTTTGGATATTATGCGAGTTTTGAACTATTTGGTATATAACTGAAGAATTAAAACTAGAAAACTGAGAATTTAATTTTTATTTAAAAGATAAATTTAGTATTGTGGAAGGTTCACAGAAGTTTTTTAAAATGCTCTTTGAGCTTCAGCCATGTTAAAAATAATATAATTATTAAAAAATTCAACTTTTCAAATTTTAATGGTTTTTTACGAATTTTAAAACATTAATTTAAGTTAAGTTTAAAGTAAAGCTTATTTCTCCAGTGTTTTCATTTAAATAATTTTAAAGTTAAAACAAAAAATTTCACTTAGCTTTAAAATATTCTATAATACTATTTAATTGAAAATTAAGCAATATATGTTTAGTTATTGAGCTTTTCTTAAGCTTAACTAAAAAGCATAATTAATTCAATTTAAAAATTTGCCAATTACTTTAAATTTAGTTTCATTCTGAAGCTTTTCTATCTTGAAAATAATCTATTTGACTGATTTACATTTCCTAAATTCTACTTTATTTATAATAGGTGCAACTAAAGATTTTTATCAAATTATTCGAATTAATTTAAATTTTAAAAATTCTAAAAACTACTTGTCCACGATTTTCGATCAAACCATTAGTCTAGCAGAGTATGTGCTTATGGATTATCTAAGTAAATAAAACGTACTCTTAATTCTACTTTCCAAGTTTACATCCTTAAAATTTGATGCTAATTTCTTTTAAAACTTTAGTCGTTTACTTATATTAACCACTAAAAGCTTATTAACTTTGAAAAACGCTATAACCATTAACAAACCTGCAAAAATAAATTTTTTAAGCTTTTCGAATACAAAAAAAATTGTAGGGTAATATATATATATATATATATATATATATATATATATATATATATATATATATATATATATATATATATATATATATTTATATATACAAACCTAAACACATAAGTTTATTGGTATGTCAAAAATTAACCAAAAAAATGTTTCAAAATGTTTCAAAATGTTCCACTATATCTGCACGAACTTTTACAGTTTGGACTGTGGAAAGAATCTCACTTTGTGGTACTCCAGCATGAATATCATATACATGTGAAGCACAACTATTTATTTGAACGAAAAAGTTACGCTGTGGGAGGTACGACTTAATCAAGTAAATGGGCATTTATACTTAATCATTTAGTGTAATAGACCATTGATCCATATGGAATTGAAAGCTTTTTCATAGTCTAAAAGAACCAGTCCAGTGGATTTTTTATGGAATCTGTTTTCTTTTATCGATTGCGTAATTCGATTGATTTGGTGCACAGTAGTGTGAACGCATTTGAACCTAATTTGTAGTTCATTTATTAAAATATTTGTCTCTTCAAGACATTTCTAATCTTGCCTTTATGACATATTCTAGCAATTTGCCCAATTCCGAAGAAGTAAGAATCGGTTTAATTTTCTGGTAGATTTTTTAATAAAACAGTTTGGATCTTGTCTAGACCAAGAGCTTTTAGAGGTTGAATAGACTTTAATATTACAGTAATCTTGATTTACAGATATATCGATATATCCAATAGAGAGGCTTGTTAGTATTACATTATTGATTGAGTTAATGCTATTTTGCACTTCAACAGAGGGCGTTAAATTTATGGCTCTATTATCGAAATGAAATGTTTTGTGCAAACACTTGTGCATTTTTGTACCTAAAAACAGCTTTTGCTCTTACAAAATAAAATTTAAGTCACGTGATTTCAGGATTTTTATGTTTTTAAGTTTCTATATAAGCCCCCAAATTGTTTATATATTTGTTCTAATTATGCTGCCATTTTACTTTAATTAATTCTTATTAATTTTGGAGTGAAAGGATGTCTAGTCTTTTCGATAGAATATGTGAGAAAATTAACATGACAATCTACATCTTGAGTTAATGTTTATGAGGTTACGGTTTATTATAAGTTGACATACGTATCTCAATTCGTTGCTTTATAATTGTAGGACTGTTTTTAGTGGCCAGGATTTAATTGATACTATAGATTTAGAATACAGACTACTGAAAGATGATCAGAATTTAGTTCAGTTGGGGTTTTAACATTCACTACCTGGTTTGGGTTATTTGTAATAGATCAATCTTGTATGCTCGAGGTACCCCTATATAAGGCTATATATGTTATCACTATTTACTGAATAAATATACAGAGTTCTTACTAAAATCGTTGCCTAAACTTTGATTTTGTGATTTTAAGCAGTAACACGCAAATATTTAGAGCTGCTCAACAGGTAGACGAAACACTAAAGCTTTTGTTACTAAAAAGTTTCTGAAGTGGTTCCAAGAGCAATAGAGCATGCAGTTATTAGGGCATATCATGTTTAAGGACATTTTGCTCTTTGAAAAACATCCCAACTAATTGAGTGAGAATACTTCATTCCAAATTTAAAACCAGAAATACAGACAGCTATAAGACAGTGTGCTTGTATTATGGAGCAAATCAAAGCTGATAAGAAAGACGCTTTGCAGAATCCAGCACTAAAAACGGTCATCCTGATGTGACATGTCACTAGTTAGGGAGATTACTATAAACTAGAAAATTATACAAGTATATATCTTTTGTGTATTTGACCGATTTTCAAAGTTTGTTTGGTTATATCCGAAAAAGTTCGTTACTACCAGAGGGACATTATATAGAAGCTGATCGTGGGACCGCATTCGGAAGAATTCGAGGAATATGGTAAACATCAGACATTCAGTGATGAATATGGGGGCTCCTACATATATTGGTTAAATAGAATTAATTAACTGTCTGATGATTCCAGCGCTTAATAAACCGTCACTTAAAAATGAAAAGAACTGGTTTAAATATATGTAGGAGAGTTACAGAGGTATCTTAACCTCTTATTTCAATGAAGCATCGGAATATGTACATTCGAATCACTAGTCGGAATTAAAATGAGATGTGTTGAAATGTGACCTTGAGAGAAACGACCGAGTCAGTGTTGAATCGGCGAAGGAAGCGAGCCTAACAATACAAAATAGGAGGTGTTATGGTATTATATATATATATATATATATATATATATATATATATATATATATATATATATATATATATATTCAATATTTGTTTTCTAACTCTCAGGTTACTCCTAGTGGTAAAACCGTTGTGTATTGATAACAAAATTAAATATCTGTTATAGACCCAAAATTCCATCACAAAACTTGTTAGTGGTAAACTATACTGATGTTGCTCGCTTCAAAATTCCAATTTTCTAAGTTTCTTTAAACAAAACTGTCTGAATAACCATATATTCAAAACAACACAAGTGCCCAAGAACAAGAAGCTCAGTACATTTTTTTATTAATATGTCTGCTTAAAAAGTCAGTTGGATTTATATAAGCTGCAGTTGTGTTAGAATTAAGAGTAAAATCAAACTGATATTTACAGATTATTTAGAATTTGCAATAAGAAATGATTAAGCCAAGATAAGATTTCCTTTTCATATATACCTTTGATATTACTGATAATACTGCTTTTGGGCAGTGTAGTTATTTTATTCGGTTTTATTGCTAGATTTATAAACTGGTGTGATTTTAGCTAATTTGCAGCAATTCAATTAATTAATGACATATTTCATGAGGTCTTAAAAATAATATCAACTCTGACGGCAGCGTTAAGATTCAAATTTAAGAAAACATTTTCTATTTCTTTTTTATCAGGGACGTAAGTTCTTACCAATAAAGGACTTAGCATTAATATGACTGAATCAGATATAGATTTCTTTTACCGCACAGATATCAAGAAACGCGTGTATCCTGATGCCCAAAACATGAACAAGGTCACATAAGTACGATTGGTCAAGCCGAAGTTTCATCGCTATGAACTAAAGTAGTCTAATTGATTTCATATTTCAGACTTTTAAACCGTTTTTGTTGTAACAATAACTACAAGTCCAGAGGTATCATTGTGCATGTTAAATATTATATTCAGTTCAATTCTAGTGTTCTCAATGTGGATGTATCTGACACGGTTTAAAATGCTCCATAATTTCCAAACAGTTTGCATTCTCTGTATTGAATGGCATTATTCTTAAAACATAAATAAATTTTTTGCATCTCTTTTTAGTTATTTGCATAAAATCCATTATAAAAATTTAATAATTGTTGGTGATATAAATATTGACATATCCAATTCTGGAGAGGCCAAATTTGATGGTTATTTGTTAATGATGCGGCTTCTTTTAGATTAGGTTCATTAGTGTGAGCACTCAAACCAGTTTAATAAATAATTCTGCAAGAATATTTCACCATATTTTTGTGCGCTCTATAGCCGTAACTCGTGTTTTTATTTTTTGCCCGAAGTTTTAAATTTTGGGGCCTTAATCATTACAGATTGTTTGTCTGAAATAATGCAGTTTTTTTAAAAATGTCGATTTTAATCACACTACTTTGTGTTTCTGCCAACCATGGCTACGAATAAATTAAATCAACAGGGTTTTTGGCACTATAATATTTATCATGAACCATTCTATTTATCATGAACAGATATGCAGTAAATCATATAAGTGGATCTGTTCTCCTTTTTTGGAAACAAAAATTTCAATTTCAATTTTAATCATGAATAATTTTTCTTTGTGAAGTTTGGGCGTAAATAGTGAAAAAAATGTAAGAAAGCCTAAGCGGCCAACTATTTAAAAAAAAAAATGAGTTTAATACAGATTTTAAAATGGCATCGTAAGTAGACCATTTGATCTAATGTAAAAACGAGGTTAACTAAATAAAAAAAATTTAAAATTCAATAATTTCTTGTCTTAAACTGTACTTTTTTCATGCAAGCCAAGGAGAGCTTAAATTAGTTAAGTGTGAGCGAGTGAGAAATAAAAGTGTTTAGTGCATCAATCAATTTTTTCGACATCGCATTTGTTTCATTTTGCTGTTTGATTCCACTCTTCCTTTTAATCAAAAATATTCGAATGGATTAGACTGCGCTAGTCTAAAAAAGCTTTGAAATTAAACAAGTTATCTTTAATATACAATTTGAGTTTAGGAAAGCTCATTTAACTAACCATCAAGTAAATAGAGTAGAATCAATAATTAAAAATTATATTAATTTAAAACATCAACAAAAGTAGCTTAAATATATAACTAAAAAAGTTATAAATAATGGCTTAAAATAATTATTTCCATTTTCTAAATTTCAGTAAATTTATAATAGTTTCAATGAAAGCTTTTTCAAAATTACTCGAATTTCAAGTAACTCAACAAGAATTCATATGAAAAATGTTCAGTTAAGAAGCTTTTTACGAATTTCAAAAGTCATATAAACTATTAGTTCCCCATAAACTAAAACCATGCAGCAGGTTAAGAATCTTGGTGTTAACCGTTTGAATGTATAAGTTTACTTATATTAATCAGTAAAAACTAATCAAAAAGAGATTTTACGAAATTTAAATAAGCTTTTAATAAATAAATTTTTTATCCCTAAAAGCTTTAACATTGAATAGTTGTTTTCATCAAAAATTTATAGATTTTCTTTAGATTTTCAACTTGATTATGACACCTTTCAATTCAACAAACCCAAAAAACCATAAAAGTATAAAATATAACGAAAAAATGATGTGTTGAAAAGCTCAATGTGGTATGTGGTATATAGTCTAAAAAATTGACACAAACGAATGTTTTAGAATTTCCCACTGTGTGCGTATATGTGAGTATGCAGAGTATGTTTTTTTTTATGAAACGAATTATTGTATTTCATGCATGGTTCGGTTTGTTATAATTTTCGAATTTTATTATTCTTATATAATTTTTCATTTTTCACTGCAGAAAAAAATGTTTTTTTTTCTGTTATGTTACAAACCGGGAAAACCATAAGAAAAATATAATAAAACAAAAGACTTTTTTTTAGGCAAAATTGTTTTTTTTTTATTCTTGTTCATTTTGAATGATGTTGACGACTTAGCTTTCCGGTTTCTTTGTACGTTGAGTGTGTAAAAAAATATGTAAATCCGTCGTTTGATTTTCCGGCTATATTATATTGTTTTTTGATACACGCAAAAAAACATGAAGAAAATCTCACTCTTCTTATTTAGACGCGGTAACCTTTGTTTTATTATATATAGCTAGGAGTATTTTATACGTCATAATTGTACTAGAAATTTGACCATTTTAGGTGGCAACATATTTTTTACATTGACACTGTGTATATTAGGTACGAGTATATATAATAAATTGTTGCCTTCGTCCTAATGATCCAATTCCATTCATATATATATATCTAATATAAATTCTAAATTACATAAAAAAGGACATTCAAGAATGGTTTTTTGATAAGTCCCAGTTCAAAGAATATAATCATATCACATTTAAATTGAAAATCAATTTTGTGATGTATTTAGGTTGAACAAAAATCGAAAATACCATCCTCAACCATTTTAATTTATTTATTTTTCCAAAAGAATAAAATCAAAATGAAAAGCAAAGAGGAAAACCAATTTTTTTTTCTATTTTCGGGATAATAGTTAAACACACAATAAGGTTAGATTTTGACCTTCAACATGATTTTTGTATGTTATTTACTCGTTTTCTTTAAAATCCTGATCAATGTGACATTTAAGTTGTTACATATATTAGGAAAGGAGGACAACATGTTTTTGGTGATGTATTAGGATGTCTTTTTAAAACGAAAAAAAAACCTAAAGGAAGCTGAGAAATTTGATCTAAATTCTGTTAGTGGTATTTAATCGATTTAAAAAAAAAATGTAGCCCGGAAAGTTTTTCTATCTTAGTCGATAAAAAAAAAATTAAAAAGCTTTATAATTTAAAATAACTTTTTGATGTGTTTTTGGCCGATGTTGAATTTTCAAACATATGGACATCATATAGGCATCAAGTTTCGAGAAAGAAATAAACCATAGTTGACAAAACTATAAAAATGAACCCGGAAATTACACGTTAACCCTATATATACACACAGCAATACACTTCACCAACCGCATAGCAAACATCAAAACCAATAGTACCCCAAAAGTAGCTCAAACAATTTTTATGATATCATAAAAATATTAAAACATAAAAATATATAAAAAATAAAAAAATACGAAATCAACTAAAAAATATACAATTTAATACCTTTTATGTATTTTTATGCTGCAAAATGATGATGGCAAAAAATGAAATTATCAGTGATAAATTTATATATAAATACGAGGGACATACACACACACAGTGTTTGTTTTATTTGTACGCGAGCTCGCTCGTTGTTGTCGGCATTGTTATTGTATATGATAAGGTTAATGGACATTTTCATTTCTCTTTATGTAATTCGATTTATATTTATTTATTTATTTTTATAATGATTTACTTAAGATTACATAAATGATGTTTTTTTATTGCCCGCTCGTCGTGATAAATCATAAATAGGACATAAATAGAAATTTATTAGGTTTTCAATTAACTGTACGACATGTATGCTACAAATGTTACCATTATATTATAATTATAAATGATAACATACCGAAATCCAATTGTGGCAGTGGTCTACATAAATTAAACCATAACATAAACTCATAATTAACATAAACACATAAATGTATAAATTGTATTTGTTTACACACAAATTTTAGTTAAAGGTATAGCGTCAGAACCAAATCCCTGAACGAATATAAATATGTATATGTTTTAAATTTTGGCTGTAAATATTTATTTAACATTTAAACACTTAAATCGTACGTAATGCCTTTTACTTGCTTTCCCATAAGTAAATAAAACGTCCCACACACACACACACACGCCTTGTTTTGTTAGGAAATTTTCATTTTTTTAGCGAAAAAAAATAATAAAACCAAAATTGTGCGACGTACACCACTTTATCCTGTTGGTCTTGTTAAACAAAACAAAAAATTGTATCTCCTTATAAAATGGGGCCGAGAGTACATTATATAATGACGATGGAAATTTCTAAAACATACTGTGATTTTTTTTGTACATACATAAAAGCTTCAATCAAACTTTCAATCATATGCAATAAAAATCCTATTTTTATTACTATTCAGATTCATATATAGTACAACAACAAAATAAAAATGATCCAATTTTTGTTTTTGGTGTTGTTGTTATGTTCGTGTGCTTAAAGCTTTTCGAAGATATAATAAAATAAACAACAATACAATCAAATAAGATGTACGTTTATAAATATAAATAAGAAAGGACTTTTGTACACTTTGTACGGATATGTGTGTATACGTACTGAGATAATCAAAGTATCATTGTAAATTGAGATGAAATGTAATCCTTCGTTGTCTCATTCTACTGTTCGATTATTTAAATTTTTCAAATTAAGCACAATCCTGTTTTGTTTCACTGGCATTGTACTTGTTTTAAAAGAAATACTGGTTTAATCCATTTATTTGATTTTAAAGGGTGAGGGGAGTGATATATATATATATATATATATATATATATATATATATATATATATATATATTTATATATATATATATATATATATATATATATATATATATATATATATATATATATATATAAATATAATAAAAGCTCGTATATGGGAAATTTCTACATGCCTCCGAATTCAAACTCTTTTTATAGATAAAAGCATGGCGGATAATATTAAAATAATACGAAAAAAGCACAATATAATATACAATAAAAAAACACATAATTTCATAATTTTGAAGATAGGTTCTAAGCATAAACTTTTTAAATTATTTTCGATGAAAATCTTAAATTAAAAATTGCGAGCTGAAATACTGCAATAAATAAGTGGACAAACAAGTTGAAAGCTTCCTAAAATAAATTATGCTATCCTATTTAAAATGTTGATCAAAAGCTTAGGTGGAAAAAATAAGTACATATTCAAAGTTACAACTATTTTTTGGGTGGAGTATGGAGCAGAGCTGTTCTGCAATCTAACACTAACCCGCGTTATACCAATTAAATATCAATGAAGATTTAGTGATTTTAGGATGCTATATTTTGTCAATTCTCCGTTTGCTTGTAGTGCGGCTTTATCCTCGAAGTGGTACTTTTACTGTTTGCTGTAAGAAAGTTTGTGTGGAATGTGGAAAAGCTCATCTCGTCGCAGGTGAATGCCGCCAAATTTTTAACAAATCAGAACATATAACATAGCACTCGACGTTGTAATTTCCTGAAGGATGGGTACTTGAAAATGATTTGCTCGTATCATTGATTTTTTTATGTTAAAATAGTAAAGGTGAATGCTTATTAGTTTCTCTGTTTGAGATTAGTGCGGGTCACTGATTAACTTGGTCAGTATTCAGCAGTATTATGCAGCCACGAAAGACCATGCCATCATAGATTAAATAATTTAAGTTCACGTGGAGATAAGCTCAATGCAGTGAAATATTACCCACAAAATAACAGCAGTGCGTAATACCAACCGAGGAAGCGGTTGTCGCTTAATGGGTGCAACCTTTATCTTATGTGAGACCATAACTGGTTTACCATAACGTTTATGGCGATGCCGCTAAGAAACCTATGTCCGATTTTTATGTAAATTTGAGCAATCACATCGAAAATTTATAAAAAAAAACTATAACAGAGACCACGGTAGAGTATTCCAAAATCCCATCGTCTAGCATTACACGCCGACTTTTCATTTTTGATAAGGCGAATAACGACATCGAAGTCCATTTTGAATTTTATTCACAAATCTGATCCATAATATTATCAACCTATAGTATTATCATAACTGCTTTATGTAGATATCGGCCTAAAACGAAAGTTATCTCACGATTTTGTCATAGCGAATGTGAATAAGCCCCTCATTGGTGCTGATTTTCTAAGTAAATCCAAGCTATTTGCCGATCTAAATGGTAATCAGATGATTTAATCAGGAACTCAGCTGTCAATCAATGTCACGTTGGTACTCGTAGACACGCCTATACCGATTTAATTTACAGTCGACAATGTCTATGGTATTTCCCTAACAGCGAAACCGGATTACGATTTGCAAGGAAAACATTACGTCTTACATCACATCGTTACTGAAGGACCTTAATCATCTTCGTTATCACCAGTTTCTAGCCCTTTACATATGATAAAGAAGAGAGATCAAGATTGAAGACCGCATGTGGGATATTGTCGATTAAATAGTACCGGATCGCTAATCGGTACCCCACATTCAAGACTTTTCTATGCATCTAAACGGACTATTTTAACAAAAATAGATCTTCATAGCTTGTCAATTAATTCCCGTAGCGCCTAAATATGTCCATAAGACGGCATACACGACACCATTTAGTCTCTTCGAATTAACCAGAATACAATTTGGACCACGCAATGCCGCATAAACATTTCAGCGCTTTATTAATGAGATAGTTTATAATCTAGACTCCGTTTTTGTCTATATCTATAACAAAAGCTGCATCTGGAAGAACTTCTCCAACGTCTTGCGCAGTTTTATGTACGAATTAAGAGTTCAACAGTATAACTCCAAAGGGTATTTTGCCGTCAGATGAACGAATTTACGCCATGAGAGAGTTCTTAATCCCAACGTCAATCAAACGAATTCAACAGTTTATTGGCATGGTTAACTATTACCACTGATTTGTACACATAGTCGGTGAAAAACTCGCGCCAATTCATATCCACTTGGCAGTTTTATTTTAAAAACCCCAGACACCAAAAAATCTCTCCTTATTTTTCTTTTGTTAACGTTACGTTATTAGCTCATCCGCTGACCGTCTCAAGTCCAGCTAATAATGAATCGAACACGGCCGACGGGGCAGTTCTACAGTAGCTCAATAACATATTTTGGGAGCCACTGGGATTTTTTCCAAGAAACTATCGCATGCTGAAAAAATATTCATAGAATTACTCACGATTTACCTGTCGATCAAGCTCTTCAGATATTTCGTCAAAGGTCAGAAATTCACTAGTTTCACCAATCATAAACCTCTGACTAAAGAAATCTAGTCCTGACCATAATCCAAGACAATCGCATCACTTGGACTATATTAGCCAATTTACTACGGACGATCAGTATGTTCATGCGGGAAAAACAACGTTGTCGCTAATACGCTTTCACGTACAACCGAAACAGTGGAAGTCGAAATTCACTTCGATTTATAAACGATCTCGAAGCAAAAAAATCAGTCTTAGAACTTCAGAATTCATTTTCTGGTTTCGGAGGTCACCATAATTCCACCATAAAACAAGAGCTTTTTAAAATTTCTGCTATGCAAATATACTGCAAAATATCGACGGGTATCAATCGCAGAGCCTATATGCTGCAACGTTTTTGATACACTGAACAATCTTTTCTATTTTTATATTCTAACATGTATCGATCGATTCACTCGCTGGCACGGAGCTAATTACATGCCAGATATGTCTACCGCAACCATCGCAACGACATTTGTTCACAATTACGTTTATTTATTTGGCGTTCTTAGCAATATAACTACTAATTAAGGAAAGCGATTCGTGGCTAAACTATTCACACAGTTAACGAAACTTTTGAGCTTACACTGAATACGTTGAACGCTTCCATTTTACTGGATCGCACCAATGGACTAAACTGCCTAAAAATAATTTATGATATGCTGAAGTATATAAATAAGTATTCTATATAACTGTTTACAATATCAAAAGTCATTTAAAGTTTTAAAAATAAAGTGAAAGGTTGATGTGGAGTGATTCTTCATTTTGAGCAAAAAAGTAGTTTCGAGTACTAAAGTAGTTTACTAAAGGAATTGAGATACAGCGAAAAGTATTTTAATGCAGTAAAATTTGATGTAAGTCAAAGACTTACAGGAGAGCTTTTGGATCGACAAAATAATAAGAGATAATAAAATAACTCAAATTAATATAATTTTATAAAAAGCTCTTCAATATTGCATTAAATTGTATATAAATAGCTTTTTGTTGTAATGCGCGTGCTATCACGATCATCAACAATAATGTGGCTGCCAAATCAACAAACACTGTAACTCATACAGCTCGTATTAAAGCTGTTAATTTAAATTAGTTTCCATTTAAGTTTTAAATTTTATTCAAACAAAAGCACAGTATGGAAAAAAGCTTACCAGAAAAAATATCTATACATTTACTATAATCATAACGATGATGTCACAAATTAATTTATCCCACCGAATAAAAACAAAGTCGGAAATTTTTCTTCAACAAAAAAGCACAAAAAGAATATAATTAAACCTATTCATAATCAAAACAGAAAAACTTTTGAAATTTAAAACTTTTTTCTTATTTTATTCAGTTTTTTTTAAACTTCTTATCATCACTTTTCTTAATTTAAATTTATATATTATAAATTATATATATATATATATATATATATATATATATATATATATATATATATATATATATATATATATATATACATATATATATATATATATATATATATATATATATATATATATATATATATATATATATATATATATATATATATATATATATATATATATATATATATATATAAATGTTAGATATGTTGTTTTGCCCCCACCCTAAGCTTTTGTGTTATTTTATTTAATCAAAGTAGGTATAAAACAAAAGATACATCAAACAAATTTTTCAAAAACGTTGAGTTTTTTTTATTGGTATATGGATGTGTGTGAAGTTATATTTACTTGATACATAAAAATTATTTGAAATTAAATTAATTTTGTTTTAATAATAAAGCTTTTATTTTTATATGTTTATGAAAATATTGTTACTCTTTGTATTAATAATAAAAACAAAAAGCACAGCAAAATGAACATGTTTCGCGTATATTTTTGAATTTTATGTACATTAAATAATTTGTTCATTGTATGTATTTCTGTTGTTATGCTGTGTTGTTTACCAAATTCGGAATATGCTACTGGCCATAATCAATGGATTTGGTAAGAGTGGTACTATTTCATTTGTTGTATTAGCTTTAGTCTTTATAGAATTGTTATTTCTTTTCGATGGACCATTGTCCGAACGGAGGAAAAAAATCATTACTTATTATATTTGTTATGACTTTCATTTTATATTTGTTGTGCCAGTTTAAAGTATTTTAATTTTCTTAATGGATGTAGAAAAATGTTTTGTTTGCATGAAGGGCAGAGTTAAAAAAGTTCGCTAATATTAAAATTTAAAATTGTGAAGGTAAAACTACATTGTTCGGTAGACTAGAAATGCTAAAAATTATATTGAATTTCTCTAGAATGTATTATGGATTGAATTTGTTGGTTTAAATTTTTTATAAGCAGAACGGAAATTTACAAAGCCATTTCTCCTAAATTAAATTTATTGTACCTATTGCAGAGGTATCATTGAGTTCATTCAGAATACGATTACCTACTTCGGCTTGTTTAAATTACAATTTGCTCAATGCGATTTGTTAATTCGGCTATAAATTTCTTTTTCCACTTTACTTGATTAATAAAATTGATATAGAAAACTTTATTCGCTATACATTCCATTTATATAACAGACCCACGTTCATTTAATACAAATAAGTCACAATCCATAGTAATTACAACCCAACAACCAAATTTTGATTACATTTCCTCGGTACACAACACAAAAATGAAAATGTGAAAATCTACCAACCTTCCAATTGAACAAATAAATATTGAAATACTACAATTACAGAAGACACACATACCGAGTATCATATAACTTTTGTCTAAAAGATTAAATAAAGATTACGTTTTGTTTTTAGTTTGTGAGCTTTTTTTAAATGTTAGAACAGGGGATATATAGGTACGCTACTCGTACCGTTTTTTGTTATTCGAAAATTAAATTTTTAGTCGCCCAGATGAAAATATAAAAACTACAAAATTTATTTGTCTGATAATCATGTTAACTGCATGTTTTGCAAATACAACAAAAGAATATACATAAAAAAATCTCTGCACTATGAAGAAAACAAAACTTAATTAAAAAACGTAAGTCAATCAATGTTATTTAGTTTTTTGTTAATTCGTTTTCATTCGATGACATGTCCGATTGCAAATGATAAGCGGTTTCGTTTTATTGCAGTTAAATTTTAATTGGAATTGGTCAAGAAAATGAATTCACTGATTTTTGAAAATTATTATTTTGGTTTTAAATTTTGTTCTATATATGAACATGTCGTTTTTATATTGGAAAAGCTCACATATTATTATAAGAAGATAATTTCTGCTTAATACTGAAGAGGAAACAGAAAACTGAACCAGTCAAAGTATACTTCAAAATGAAGAGATATTAAAAACTACTCAAAAAATTCCCTCAAAATAATTCAAGAAAGCTCGAGCTGAAAATTAATAATTATTCTGTAATTTATACTTCGAATAAATATCTAACCAAAATGTATGTATTCCCAATGTAATCAAAAGTTTATTGCATCAGATGAAATTTTATTTATCAAAAATCACAACAAAAAAGTTAAATTTATTTTTAAGCTTTATGTGAAACAAACAGTTTATAGTTATTTTTATAACTTACATAACACACATTTTTTAATTAAGAAATCTTTTGGAAACGTAAAGTATTTTGTTTAGTAGTCATTTGATGAGCTTTAAATATAAATTTGTTGGACTTAATTTAAACGCATCATATTTAGGATACATTAAAAATTAAATCCCACACCTAATCCACAAGATCAGTAAGGACTAGTTACAGTGTATTTGATTTATAAAATAAGTAATTTAAAACGACATATAGATAAAAACATCACCAACAAAGGGTTTAAAAATATTTCTAAAGTACTGAGGCAATATTACCTCAATTCTCAAAGGAATCGACATACACAGAGATATCAATATTACAATAAAATAATTAAACAAACAGAAATATATTTTCACCAAAAAAACCAAATATACTATTAAATATTTTAACAACAAAACTTTTATTTCGTACAAAATGAATATTTAAAATAAAAATAAAAATTAAATTCTACAACTTTTTCATTTGCATTTAAATGAATTTTCCGTTTTTCAAGTTTTATTATTTATTTTGTGTTTTAATTTTCTTTATTTATGTTTTTTTTTTCTTACCTACATTTTAAAAAAATAAATAAATTTTGCAAAGAAAACCACCAACGCAATACCATTTGTGGGTGGTTGGTGTAATGTTGGTGGCGGTGGTCCTGACGGGTGGCAACAAATCACGCTCGAATAAAATATTAAATTATTCTCTTTATACATTTTATGCTACTCCCAATATTTTGGTTTTGGTGCTAACTATTAAGTAATAATAAAACCATAGAATATAAATTTCAATTTCGATAAATTGTAAATGGAAAAATAAAAAATAAATTATAATTAAATTTTAGGTACATTGGAAGATCACACGTTTGTTTGTCTCTAAACTATTTTTATCTATAATTTTCTGTTTCGAATAAAAAAAATCTATAATATATATACTATACTATCCCTTTTGAATTTTCCGAACCTAATTATATACAGTAAATTTTCCAATCAAAATATATTTTCAACACAAATTATTACAGTTACTTGAAAAATATAATAAAATTGTTCGCCTAATATTTTGTGCTTTATTTTTGTGCTATCTATCTAAATAAATACATGTATATGTATATAAAAAGTGCGGATTCTTTGTGTCGAATAAATTAAAAAGCTTTTAATTATTGGTGGCTGTTTACAACAAAAATTTTGTTTTATCAAATAATTGTATACGATGTTTTGGAGTGGAAATAAATATTTAGTTAGGTTTTTCTAAAACAAGATGTTACGCGTTGCGATCACAACCTGAATTTTTCATCGTAAAACTTTTAATGTCAAATTTTTAATATGATTTATAGAAAGAATTACTACTGTAATAATTTGTATAAATTTACTCAAATCACTATACCAATAACCAATAGTAAATGTAAGTGGCATAATTAATTGCAAGAAATGCACTTACTAAATATTTATTTATTCTACTAACAATCTATGGAATAAACCAATAGGTTTTTTATCCCAAGAGCAACCAACATTATATATTTAATATTTCAACTGAAGCAAGTTGGCTTTTCTTTTGCCACTATAAATTAGTTCTAGTTTTTATTATCAGCAAAAATTAATTTACTTGAATCAAGTAAGTCATGCAAAAAACAACAAAAAATTTTATTGTTTTAAAAAAATTTTTTAAATTAAATGTTTTATTTATATTTAAATTACAAAAATAGATAAATTCTATTAATTTTATTATAATCTTTGTTAATATTGAAAAAGCCAACAGAAAACCATAGGACCAAATTTTGTTTGAGACATAATATATATATATATATATATATATATATATATATATATATATTTATATATATATCCCAATAGGGGCAATGTGATCCCGTGCTTTAAATTATTTATTGATAAATAAATATAAAGTGTTTCCAGTGAATTCAAGTAAATTGATTTCAATTTAAATAAAACTATATTGGTAAGTAATTAGTTTAGTTTTCAGCATTTGCAAACTTTCGCACCGTACCAACTACAGTGTTCTTTCAGCCTTGCAAAATTTTTCATGTGCATATAATAAGTGTTCTGTGCCTGCCCGGTTTACAAACTATGTTAGTTAACGATCGAGAAAATAAATAAAAATATCAGCCACCTGAAATTAGAGGAATCGGACACGACTGCAATGTACAAATTAAATATTGACTTCAAATTAAATATATCAGCGACATTCAAAACCTCAGCATAATAGGAAACTACATCGAACATCATACAATCTGGGATCAAACAAGAGGAAAAACACAGCACGAGCAAACCATTTGTCAAATACTAGATACAATTAAGCTCAAAAATACAGAAAATAAATTGAATCATAACACAATCACTAACTTCACACCTACAAATATTTACAAATTATGTTCTATGTATAACCATTTACTCACCAACTGTTTTTTCCCCGAATGTTGGAAACCCCAAGAATTATTCCAAGAATTCTGAAAAAAACCAGCCGATCAATCCTGATAGTTAACGCCCTATAAGTTAATTGTTGAACTTGGGAAAATTTACGAGATGATCATCCCCGCAATAAAATCAACGAACACACCGAAATAAATGAACTCATTTCGAACAATCAATTTGTTTTCCATCATCAACACATTAGGTTCGTCACTAACCTCATATTCCTGCTACATAGTTGAGATGCTTTATGGTTGTAAATTTGTGACAAGAAACGGCCATAAAACCATGATAGTGTACAACATCAATAACCGTTTGCAATAGAGTAGTATTACGAAATATATTTTGTTCTACTTCTACACACAGGATTTAATCAGCAGCGACTGACCTCATCAAAGAATCATCCGACTTTGACGATCACGTACGCAGATGATATTGTAATTTACAATATCAATCTTTAATCTTATTTCGCAACACAAGTACGCCTGATGTGGCAACTGTGAAGTATCTGATCGAATACAATGCTGAAAATGTAAAAGTTATATGTCATCAGGCCTAGACAACCGTTAAGTGCCATAGATTCATTATTTATACTATTAGTGTGCCAAAATTCTGCAACACACAATATGACGAAATTACGTTTACTCATAAATATTCCTAGTTTGCTAGTGTCTATATGGCAAAATGAACTATGAACAGTAATGAATCCAGGGTCTACATGTGTACTACTAAAATACGTTACATTATTACAAATACAGAAGGACAGTTCAATGAGGAAGACGAATTGAGATTAAGAAAAGATCCTGTAGTTTTTGGATTATAATATGTTGGAGTAAGTTGCAGCAGGTAGCCAGAAGAAATTAATACAGAAATTATTGCTGATGTTGTTGCAACTTGACACTAGTTAGACATTTGGAAGTACCTTGATAGTTAGTAAATAGTCGAATTATTGCCCCAGGTGGCCACGCATCGGATTTATTGAGCTGGTTGAAGGTGCTTTCGTGATTTAAAATTACATTTTATTTTTGGAAATATTTAATTGAAGTCTACTTTTTTATTAGTTTATATTTAAATTTAGAAAATTTTTAATTATAAATAGCAAGAATTTAGTTTTGATTCGTATTTTTAAAACTAAAGTTAATAAACATTTTTCATAATGTTTAATTTAAAAGCTCAAAAGTGTAACAAAACGAATTAAATGAAATAACTACCGTAAACCAACAACGAAAAAAATAAACCTTACGGATTTTAGGTTAAAATTATCTCATGTTACGATATTTTAAATTAAAAGCTTTACAGCTAAAAGCACGCGACAATTTAACATTTGTAAAAATATATTTGAAAGCTTATTTTGTAACGTAATTAACGTACTCATTAGGAATTTTAAATGGTAGTAGTATATTCAAAATGCTTCATGATTTTAATTATGTGGTGTGATTGTTTTGTTTTTTTAAGCTTATATTTAAATTTTAATTATAAATACCAGGAATATGGTTTTAATTTGTGTTTTTAAATAACAATCAACCTTGTAATCTAAATATCTAAATATTTTCCAAAAACATTCACAACTTAGAAATTCAGGAGTTCAACAATGTTTAACTTTAATAATTACCTTAAATAATTATACATAACTATTTAGGTTCAAATTTAAAGTTTAAAATAATTGTATGCTACAATGTTTCAATTAAAAAGCTTTGCAGCTAAAAGTTTGTGGTGAAGTTTCGTCAAAAGCTCATAAGTTTTAGTATTAAACGACTTTTAAAATTTTATACGCAGATTTTATAAAATCTTGACGCAGTTTGATGCGTCAAGATTTTTCAAATGTATAATTTATTTTATATTACAGTTTTGTTTTTAAAAGCTTATATTTTAAATTTAAAAAGTTTTTAATTATAAATACTAGGAATTTTGTTTTTTATTAGGTTGTGTACCCTTCAGTACATTTTTTATTTATAAACAAGGATATAAATGTTTGTTTTAAAACCATTTAGTGCTTAGACAGTCAAAAGCTCAAAAGTATGTTTATTTCATAATTATAGTTGAACCGTTCATGAGAAAAATTAAAACTTTGGAGTTGTCGGCTAAAATTATGACATGTTCCTCAGTTGTGTTTGAAAATTTATCTCTACAAGTTTTAAAATTTTAAATGTTCATACTTATATTTAAAAAGTTTTGGGTGCTCGAATGTCAGCGATATTTAACTAAAAATTGAAATATTACCAAAATTTAAATAAATGTTTGAAAGCTTTATTTATTTAACGCAAAGGATGAAACAACTAGCACACCTACAGGAGGTAATAACCAACGGGTTGCTACTACTCCTGCTGAGTAAGAAATTGTTAAAAAAGAAGGAAATGGTTGCTCCTAGCCCATTTGAAGCAAACATAGTTAAAAAGAAAAACGAAGGTGAAGAAAAAGAAAACGAAAACAAAGGGTAAAACCGGATGCCATTCTAATTAAAGCGGAAGGGGGCCAGTCTTATGCACAAATACTATAGGTACAATAAGAGAATGGATGAACCCGGAGGCTTCGATTAGGACCGTACACCGCACCATAAGATAGGTGAGTCTTTTAGAACTCGGAGCAAATACCACCAACAAGGCGAATTTCTGCTAGGCATTGAGATGTGGCCTTGGGGAGCCAACCTATGACCACACTGTTAATCAGGAATTTAGATTGTATTTCCTCTGAACAAGAAGTGAAAGGAGCAATCAGAAGAGCCCTCAAAGAACTTAAAGTATTTAATGACAATTTGATGGTGTCATTTACGAAACCTAATTCGAGAGAGCAGCGAATTGTATTTGTAAAGATCGGCACTTGTGTCTGAGCTGCTTAGCATAGGTTTCATAAAAATACGCTGGCTATATTGCAGAATCCAGTGCAAGACCGTAGTGGTCCGTTGTTATGCCTGCATTGGTTATGATCTTATTAAAATGAACTGAAAAGGCCCTAACCGAAGTGAACTTGGTTTCTACTATGGAGAGGGAGGCCATTTCAAAAAGGAATGTAAAGTGAAGGCCAATTGCTTCCTATGTACTGAAAACAAAATTGGGTTAGAACAAGTATTAGGTTAGAACACGCAGCAGAGTCAAGCACTTGCCAGATATATAAAGGCAGGCTCTTGAATAATTTAGATATATAAACATAAGATAAGGTTCTTCAGGGAAAACCAACTCCTAGACCAGCTGAGAGTGGAGATAGGCGCGGCCCTACTTATTATTAGTGAGCAATATAGGAATAGAGGGGAATTTACACAGAAGAAAACTTATCCAACAATAAGCAATATTGAGAGCCTTTTGGAGGCACAGAAACAAAATCATTATTCACGAAAGCTAGTCTCACTTGCTCCACTGGATATCAAGAATGCGTTAATCTCAGCAAAATGATGGACGGATATATTGTCGGCGTTGACAAATGATTTCTACGTGTCAGATTATTTTTTGCTGATAATGCATAGCTTTACCTTTACGATTGGAGGCTAATATTTGAGACCACAAAGGGCCAATGCAGCAAAGAAATCAAAAGAGGTGCCGCCCAATGGTCAGTCCTACGACCTGACCTATGAACACATCAAACGATGGTATCTTGCGAATTGAAATGTTACAGGATACCTTCATGGTAGGATATGCAAACGATCTTTTGACAGTAATAATCGCCCGGGAGCCAGGCGATGTTCATCGCAAGCCAGATTATGACTCTATTAGACAAACAACCACATGGCTAAGTGATTATGGTTTGAGTCTAGCAACGGAAAAACCGTAATCGTTTTGCTAACTATTCGACACATTGCAACCAACTTGCCGTTCGACGTAGAAACCAGCAAATTTCAGTCCAATACTGCCGTCAAATATCTTGAGTGCGTTCATCTGGAAACAAAGTAAAATTTTAGAAAAAAGAGTGTTCAAGTGTTTTCGAAAAAGGTGAAAAAAATGATTACTACACTGATAGGCTGTTGACTACACTGAGTAGGAACATACATTTTTTAAACGTGCAAGATTGAAACAAGAACGGGAAGAAATTGAAGGCAAGATTGGCAATTTAACGCACGATTAAATCATGGACAGCATGCTTGTATCTAACCTAAACTGGATTATAGTGGCACAGTACGTCGAAACGATTTTTCGACTAAAGAAACGAGCAATGGTCAGCCATCTCAGAACATGAAAGATAAATTCTGAAGAATACTGATAGTACGGCCATATACGAGACACTATCCCGAAGTAAAACCTAAAGTAGTTCCAGGATTCTTGTGCGACAAAAATGAGGTTTGAGTAGGTGCCAGTCCTATACTCGGTGTATAGGCATTTTCTTCTTCTGTTAATCTGTCTTTGTATTTTATGCTTATGTTTAACATTATGTAAGCTTTTAATAATAAATACTTAATATTTTGTTTTGATTAAAGGGCTCGAAATTAAAGTAAATCTTGAAAATCTTTTAAATATCTGAAATTTGGCATCGAAAAGTTTCTTCCAAATAATCCTAGAATTAAAAATTCTAAAGCTTAAAATGAAAACTTTTAGAAAAGTTTCACATATAAGGTTTTATAAAAAGTAGAACTATTACAAAACATATTTAAAAGCAAAAAATAATATTTGCTTGAATTTTGGTGGTGGCTAATTAACATTTGCAACATCCCGTTAAATATACAAATATCTAAAGCTATCATCAAACCCAAATTATTTTGTTCAATTTTAAAGTAGAAACGCTGAAAGACGACTAGTTTAGCGATAGTTATATAGCATATAAATCTAACATTAATTTTAATTTTTCAATTTATTTTGCATCCAAATTATCAAGTATTTTTGAATATTTTATTAAAATTCCTCACATCATCAAACTAATACCTAACATAATGCTGCAAATTTGAACTAATCTAATATCGATTAGATTTTAAATTAAAAAATAATTCAAAACCCACAATTTTCCAATTAGTTTTTTTCATAAATATGTATACGTTTATATACATACACAAGCAGCTAACATAAATATACATAAAATAAGCAAAAAATGTATGTGACTGGAAATCAATAAAAATTGTATTTTTATATCATCAATCAACATAAGAACTTGACATAAAAATTAAATATTATAGTGATAATGAATGATTGGCTTTGCGGTATACCCATGGCAGCTAACAATGTGTGTATATGGTTAAAAAATGGTAACATTACAAAATATAAGAAAGTAACACCGAAATAAATAAATTGGCCAACCCAATTTTGTGCATCAAAAGTGTTTTTAGTACTGGAGTTCTTTCAACTAAAAATCCATGATTAGTAATTGAGTTTGGTTTTGTTGTAATTTAATTTAATTTTGTTAAAGCTTTTAAAAATAATAAAAATGTATCTAATGCTTATGCGCTATTAAACCAAATATAAATAAATCTATTTAAATCTATTGTATAGAGCGGGAAAAACGGTTTTCCCAATTTTTTTTTATATATTTATTTATTTTGGACGGATTATAATTTTAAAACCATAAAAAAGTTCGATAAATAATAAACAAATGAAAAAAAAGCTGCATCGCTAAATACCTACATAAAACTGAAATTTTTTTTTTGTAACTTTAAATTTCAATAAACATAAAAAAAAAATTTTATATACAATCTAGAATGGAAAATGAAAATTGGTTCGATTCAAGCAATTTTATTATAATATTGTTTGCTCTCGCTCAGCACCGTATATTGTAGATATGTTTGAGTGTCCTGAAAATTTTATGAATTGTAAAAATTAAAATTATCTGGATATACTTGTAAACTTGGAGCTGCGGGTGCTGTTCTGTTACAAATTTGGTGTCGTGCTATATTTGTAAATATATAACATTGGAAAATAATTTGGGAGGTACAGCATTTACAACACACGAGAAACAAATACTATAAAAGAAATGAAAATCTTAAGAAAATGCAGCTTAAAGGCATGCTGGAAAGAACACTATTATCATGATATTTGAAATTTGTTGTTTGTACAAAAATGTCTGTAATCAACACTATACAATGTAAATATTATATATTTTGTTTTTTTTTGTTGTTGTGCGGGTGTTGCATTATATAATAAAAAAATGTCATTCACTTTTGCGGAACTATGCGCCATAAAGTTTAACGGAGTTTTACGTAGGTGAAGATAACATTAATTTTTCCTCCGGAGGTTGTGAATTATGCTGTATATGGCTGACGTTGTATATAACACGCACAAAAAACCTAGACAGACTAGATTTGGTTGAAGTCAATGAAGAGCGAACGATACAAACAAATTACTTGATTATTTAGGTCAATGCCCAAGACTTTGTTCAAGTTTATAATCAATTTGAAGGTAAATAATTCGCAGACATCACTACCAAGAAAAATCTATTATCCTAGAAGATGTCCTTATTTGACCCATAAAATTGAACCCATGTCATCATTTAATAATAAAAAAAAAATCAAACAACAATGAAGGTGAGTCTAAACCACCATATATATAGCCTATACCATAAAATTTCAAAGAATTCATAAATTTGAGATGCCAAGTTAAAAGTTTCCTTTTTAAGTTGTGTCTAAATAGTTTTTTAATAGTGCTCTATCGTAATCGCTCTGAGGCGTTTCCTAAACGTATACTGTTTGGCACAGCATAAAATAAAGTTTTGACACTTAATCATTAATCATTCGATGATAATTTAATGATTCAACAATTTTGTTTTAGAAATTTTGCAATTTACCATCTTAAAAAACATATTTGTGCACCTACTTCCAATTTTACCCACAGCAAGGTCATACGAAATATGATATATAGAATTTTAACAATTTGTCAAATTAGACAATCAAATACCGGGTCATTCGCACATCAATTAATTATCGACGAAGTCAAAACCTGTCAAAATATTATAATTAACGATAATTAATCATATTTTGATAAATGTTTTAACGGTTGATCGTTAACAAAAAAAAAAAAAAAAAAATCACCACACACACGATTATCTTCTTATATGATCGGTAAGATAATATTGGCACTAAATCAAAATCGTGTGCTTAAAACACACATCATAATTATGTTTGAATAAATATTTTTAAATTTTTTTTTTAATTTTATTTAAATTAACTTAACTAAATAATAAACACAAACAAAGCATTGACCAAACTATAAACCTATAATATTTACAATGAATTAGCGAATGAGGCAATTTCCGCGGACGATAATGCTCTTATGTATTTCCCATTGAATTTACCATTGGTACGGGCGAGTGCATAGTATACCGGATATGCTCCAGGTGCGACATGTAAGCGTGCACCGCGAATATTTCCTAAAATTTGTGGTGGACCTTTTGTAATCCGGATTGTTGGACTATCCGGATCAATTAAATCGATTTTCATGTATCGTGGTGAATCGATGTCCGATGGTATAACGTGTAATGGTATGATTTTTACACGTAGCTCAGGTGTATCCACAACGGGGTGTCCATATGATGAAGTAATATAAATCACAACTAGTAAGAATACAGATAGTTTCTGAAATTGTCGAACAAATTTTTTTTTTTTTAATACTTTTCACATAAGAATGTTTTTTTATCTAATTTATTTGTAAATACCATTTTAAATTATATTTTATTTTTAAACTTTAGCAATCGCACATCCAAACACTTTGGTACTAAGAATTAAACTAATTCGCTATTATTGATGAGCCACAACCATCCGATATAGAAATCAAAACTTTACAAAAAAAAAATTATTAAATTGGTTTTCTTCATTAACATTGCTTAGAATCAAATGATCATCATACTCGTATATACATATAATTTAAATCCCCTCTTAATCCGCGCAAAAACACGATACACGATTTTAAAAATGTTCACGTTAATGGATCTATTTGCAAAGTAAATATTTCGATATAACCGAGTACATAACATACAAAATTTACGTAAATATGTGTACACGATATAAGTAAGATATATGAACGTATGGACGGCAAGACCTTGCAACTTTAACCTGATCATCATCGCGCGCTATTATGACGTAATTTTTTTTATATAAAATACGCGATAATCTATAGTCGTATATAATATAAACAAACCACTTATATGTGTACATGGAAGTTTCATAGGCCTTTAACCATTGGTAATCTTTTCATTTTGTTGGTATTTGTTCAGGTTTGTAGTCAGACAGGTTGAAATTGAGTACAATGTATATAAGATAATATAGATAATTGAAGAACTGAATCATGATCTCAGATTAAATTTTTATTAAATTACTACCGCTAGCATCATCCAAAGAATTTTAATTTTCTTGTGTATCTACCTATTTGTAACACAATAAGCGTAAAATTTTTATTCAATTATTCATCATCACGATCAGTTTGTAAATGTAGGTATAATAGATATTTGGAAGATGCACAATCTATGTGTTGATGGCTATAACCTTTAAGAATTTTAGTTTTTATTAGTCTATTGTTTATAATAAGTGGATTAATCGATAAGCGATTAATAAAAAATTTGATACGGTATTTTTTGTTCGAGGTGGTAAAATGTCAACCGGGTATGACTGAATCGCGATATTTATGTAAAAATATTACGATTATGTATCGATGATCTAAAATTGTATATATGTAGGTGATCTAAATGGCACGTTTTTATTTTTTTATTGTTTGGCAATGAATAGCTTCAACTATATAACTGTATTTGAATATGTAGCTCGGTCATATAATACTCGTTTAACTTAATCTAACAGGAAGCAGATTTCAATACACGTATCTGAATTACCAAAAGCCTTTAAAAACATATATGAAACTACCAACTTCCAAATTTTCTTTTTCCTTATGGGTTCCATTCTAATGACATTCTGGCAATGTCACTTGACATTGAGCATTCGTGCCTTTGTATTTCTTGACAGAAATATGCATGATACCTGATGTTAAACACAATTTTTGTGCCAATTACGATAACATCTCAGCTTTATTTTTCGACATTCATTCGACTGATAAGGTCCCATTGTATTCCATTTGGGTTTGCTTCGTTTAACCTGCGCATTACATTGTCTAACACTATATAGAACAACAATAGAGATAGTACACATCTCTGCCTAAGTCCCCGTGTGTTATGGTATTTTTCACTCTGCTTGCCTTTATAATTAACTCTATTTCCAGCACCCCAGTTCTTTGATGAAATGTGCCTTTCAAATTACGTTTCTCAAAGTCCATAAAGAGTTGGTTCAGCGGTGAGTTCCATTCATTATATTGTTCAATTATGATCCGAATTGTATTGATCCACGCAGTAAATTATTCTCTAATGCTTACATTCGCTTAACTTTTATTGTTTTGGGATTGTTATTCCATCTTTCTGGTATTCTACTTGTACTCCAAATTTCCGTTAGAATCGTTTGCTATCTTCAGCCATTTATTAGATCAGCTGGGATTCTTTCCAATCCAGCAACTTTGTAGTTCTCTAACTTTTTTATGGCAATAGCACTTCCCTCTCCATTTGTGGATGGGTATTAACTGTTTTGTTATAGTTTCCATCTGGAAATAGAGTTTAACCGGCTGCATCCTTAATTTGTTGTTGGTAAATTTTCCGGTGTATTTTCTGACGCTTTAATGTATCGTGCACATGTTTCGGTATGCTGATGTTGCTTCAGCTGTTTTGAGCATGTCCTCAGTTTATTTCCTGCGATCATTCCGTGCCTTTTCTTTACCTGTCGAGCTGTATATTTTCGTATTGCCTTATAATTTCTACCATGACTGTATTGTAGACACAATTGTTGCTTAAGTTGCCGGTGTTCCTCTTTTTTTCAGGTATCTTCTCTTATCAACGGTTTCCTCGTGTTGTATTGGCATCCGAGTACAATAGTAGCTCTCTTGGCGTTGACTTAATCTATTTGTGACCATTTTTTAGCAACACTGCCATTATTGTTAATGTTAGGTTGTAGGGCTTCATTGAAGGCTATTCTGGTGTTGGCATTTCGTAACCTTTCTATATTAAATTTCTTCATGTTGTTCCTTGTGTATTTTGCAGCGGCGGGTTTTAATTTGCATGTTGCAATTACTAATAGTTGGTGATCGCTGTGCATGTCTCCTCTTATTTTTCATTGCTGATATATATATATATATATATATATATATATATATATATATATATATATATATATATATATATATATATATATCAAGCTTAATATTTTTTAGAACGAAAGCACGTCTAACTTTAAATTTGAATTTTACCCTTCTTCAAGTGGCAGTTCTAATGAGCAAAGTAGTGTATGAAATAATCATTTGGGGTAAATTTTTAACATTGCCGTGGCACCGATGACAGCTTGGTAATACTAACTTATTGAATTTTTTTTTGTTTTTTTGAAATGAAACACTGCACTTAGCGCTATTTTTATGTGGTGTTATGTTGTTCAATTAAATTTAAGGTTTAAATTAATTTATCTATATTTAAAGATTCTGGATATTTATCGTTACTTCGAAAAGCAAGTTCTTGGCAGTTAAGTCAACTACATATATACATTTTAATTATTGCTGATTTGCATGCATTATATTTATATCATTAGCATTTCTATATTTTTTGTTGCAAATAAAAGATAATACTGCAAGTTATTTTATTTGTCTACCAGCAACCTTCTCAACTTTTCTTAAACTAGCCTTATTTGTAGCGTGACGGTTGTACCCGATATCTTTAAACAGTTCAATTTCAATACCAAAAATAAATAAATCACAAAAACGACTGATGGTATAATCTAAATCACAAAAATAATTACCCAATATTGGTCAAGAATGAATTCAAACCCGAAAGTTACCATGACAGTAATCTAAAAATTAGGGCTTCTTTTAGGTTCAATAAATTCAATTAAAAAGGATTTGTGTTGTTCGTCGGTTTTACCTAAAGAAACTTAAAAGAAACCTCGAAAAAAAATTCCAACATACGACTACGAGAATTAAAAATATTAAAAATAAAAACCTGAAGATGACACTGAATTAATGAAATGAGTTTTTACATCAGGAAGATGTGGTTTTTGGCAATATATATTTCCGATTATGGATTTCGCAGTTGTTATGGTTAAGAAACGAGATCAAATCACTACTAAAAATAGATTTAACATAAATTAGCTCACCTTCTTTTCTGATTTTGAGGTACCAGTAAATGGAAATCAAATTTCTTTTCCACAAGGTCCAGTTTGGATGTTTATAACTTTTTAATGATTTGTGTATATAAAGAGGATAATCCACCTGTTTAAATTATTTAAACAGGTGGATTATCTTCTTGTGCTGGATTTAAATTAAATGTAAAAGTAGTGGGTGATAATTAAATGCAATAAAAAAATTTAAGCGCAATATTAAAGCTCAAATGAGAATTTAAATATTTACATTTAGCTGCATCGGATGAGTAAAACAATAATTATTGTCAACTACCGTTTTAAACAAATAAATTTTTTGAAAAATTATCAAAAGCCATTAAAAAATTCAACACTAAATCAGTAAAGATTAAAAGCTTTAAGTCTGTGAAAGATGCGTCTAATATAAATAAATTCAAGAAGCTGTACTTAGATAAGCATTGTATATTATGATTTGATTTGATCGGTACCTTTTCTATTTACCACCTTACTCTTCAGTACTAGTTATTATTATATTTTTTGTTGTTGTTCTCTTCATAACAACAACAAAAAATGTTTAACCGATCTATGGAAAAAATATTAGTAAAAATATTAATGGTAAAAACAAAATAAACCGCAAAATGCAGATCACATGGAAACGTTCGCAGTTAGTGAATGGTTCGGCTTCAATAAAATAGACGGACTCTGGAAACAACAGAATTATAAAAAACATTATGAACAATACTATCAACTGAATAAAATGCAACTCCCACAGCGCAATCCGCAATAAAAATGTTAAATAAGATGAATTTAACCTTTAAAAGAGCAATCTGGAATAAAAATGGGCTTATGCAATATATTCTTGATATATAATTATTTTTAAATCTAGAAAAAATCGACATATTCCCAATTAAAGATAAATTTTCGGTTGTTAAAATCAGAAGTTAAAACCTCGATCATTCCATTCATCCAGCAGAATTAAGAGGTGGATCGGCTTTACTAATAAAGGAAAAATATAAAACACATCATAACCTCCTCTTTGTCAGACAGGGATCATTCTTGAAACTACTTTGGGTTTTACTTCGGGATGGTGTCACGTATATGGCCGTATTAGCGCCTCTTCAGTATTCATCTTTCATGTTCTTGGATGGCTGTCAATTGCTGGTTTATTTAGTCGAAGAATCTTTTTTACGTACTGCTACAATTATTGGAAAATAAATTGCATCATTTTAACCAAATAATACACTATGCTGCAATGGAAAGCACCTCCAGTATACAAAAAAACGAGGTTCTCAACAAAACCTACCCAATTGAAGCTAGAGAATTAGTAAGGAAAAAACGACGAACATGTAAAACTTATGACAAATCAATCGAATACCGGATAATAAAAAATAAAAATAAATCAATCAACAAATGCCTAGGTTATGATGAAAATAATTATAATTACTCACTGTGGAAGGCCCATAAACAACTCAGAAGACCCAAAACTCAAGTAATGATGTGGCCTGGGCAAGAAATCGAAATGAGATGGCCGATCTTGCGAAATATCTCAAGGAAACCTTTCAACTACTACCACAAAAATAAAATAACTATTCACAAGCTAGATAAGCTTGATATACGACCAGTAACTCTTTAAAAATTAAAAGTAGAAGTGGGGTCAGGCCATGACTTAATTACTTGGAAAATTATTAAATTTCTTCTTGATAAAATATTTTACACATTATCAATGCGATCTTTTGAATGCAATACATCCCACTCCATAATGGATGGGAGCAGAAGTATCGTATAGAAAAACCTAATAAACCACCTAACGATAAAAAATCATACAGGCTCATTTTGCTGCTGCACATGATCTCTAAACTTATCGACAAATTACTACTAAGACCAATAATTTAGGACAGAAATTTATTTTCTCCACATCAATTTGAATTCAGAGAAAAGCATTCTACTATAAAACAGGTACATAGGAACACAAACATAATTGAAAGTACTATAAATGATAAAAAAGTATGTTCAAGTATCTTCCTGGATGTCTCTTAAGCATTCGATAAACTTTTGCATAGAGGTCTACGCTAAAAGCTTTTCTCAAATTGTTTCATAAATTAATTAAATTAAAAGAAAGCTATAACAATTAAAAATTTTAATTGATAAATACTTTTATGGTTAACGAATATATTTAAGAGAATTTAGGCTTAAATAAAAGCTTATTTTTATCTAACTGTTTGAGAGCATTAAGGGAAATATTTCATGATCAAATTAATAGACTAAATTATGTTTTTCAAAACTTTAAATAAAAATAAATCAATTAAAGTTGAAAGCTTTTGTGTAATGATTAATAATAATTTAATTAAAGTACGTCATTTCAAAAGTCAAATTATAAATTGCAATCCGATTAAATTTATTCAAGTTTAATTTTTTTGGTTATATGTTATTGAGATGTTGACCGCCAATAGAGATTAATGAAACTATTTTCTAACAACATTGGAGTTCAAGAGAAAAGTATAGCTCATTAAATAATTTATAGCTTTTAAAAAACGTAAAACTAAATAAGTAAACGTAAAAGCTCTGTTCAAAATATTCTTCATTAATATTCAAATCAAAAGTTAATATATAAGTGAAAAGCTTTTGCTGAGTAAAATAATGATGATAAAAGTAATAAGCTAATAAGAGTAAGAAGTTTTAATTTAAAGCTCTAGTTTTTTGACTAATAAATTTACAAATAAAATTTTTTCAAAAGCTTTAACAGGTATTATTTCTATAATTAAATGCTATGGTTAATACTTTAGGGATATCGTCCAAAATTATTCAACAAAAAATTTGAATCAGTAAAAGTAAAAAGATTAACATATTTGATAAGAACAAAAAGCTTTCAGCAAGATTTATTAGATCGGATAAAGTTATATAATTTGTATATAGAAGCTTTAGTTAAAAAAACAAGTTTGATTAGTGAATCTATGTAATTTGTATATAGAAGCTTTAGTAATTTGTATATGTAAGCTTCCAAACATTTTATTTTCCATTTTAATCATAAAATCATAATTTTTATCATAAAATTTTGTAGATCAATTAATGATAATTACATAAAATTACGTCATTTGGAAAGTTAAATTATTAATTGTAATCCGATTAAATATTGTATTCAAGTTTAAATTTAATGGTTGACCGCCAAAAGAGCTTTAGCAAATTAATTTTACAGTACAGTAATTTAAGCAAAGGTTATATACCCTGAACTATGATACTTATATACAGACAATCAACATTTAAATTAATTAATTGAACATAAACGTTCCGCAGAATATTGGTTAACCATGATCGCTCTCTATTATGTCTAGAAATGGTATTCAACAACGAATGAATTAATTATCTAATGAAATAGTTATAGCCTGAAACTGTATTCCCATTCAACTCGCATATAACTAATTTTAGTTTTATGAAAGATAAATTTGTTATGTTTTTTTTTATTATGTTCTGATTCAAAAAAACCATTAATGAACACATAAATTATGTGTATATATAGTACAAAAAACTAGTAATTCAATTTATCATATTTTTTTATGTTTATATAATTATATCTGGCTATAAGCTCTCGATAAATTTATTTTAAAATTTGAACGAGAGTCTGGAACTAGAAATTTCATATATATATAAATTATTGAAATCAGGTAGATCCATTCAACAAAATCTTTTATATATTTTGGCATATTATTATATATTCGCCACATCTCCAACCCATCTATCATGATTATAACATTTATTATCAAGAATTTTTTAACATTTTTTGTGACAAGATGCTGTACTTATATATGGATATATAGCAAAAGAGAGTTATAAATTTAATCATAAGCTATATGTAACAAGAAAACTGATAAACTATAGATATATACTAGAGTATGATGAACGGATATATTCATGATGTTGGTTTAAATAAAAAAAAAACAAAGTCTCAACATTATAATGCAATTACTATCAAATTTCGTCTGTTCATAATCAACTTTTCAATATCATTATGAAGAATATATTATATAGAGTAGACGCAGATTTTCTCTTATCATCATATAATATAGACGAAAGTTTTTCCGTCTTCGTTGTTAACGAAATATAATTGGGTTCTCAAGCTATTATTTTTCTATTTAGGTCTTATTTGATAAGCATTTTGAATACATTAACATATCATATTCAACAATTTTAAGTTTCAATCGAAATGACTAGAATATTTGTATGTATCAGTATTTTAAAAGCTTCATACAGAAATATCATAAGTGCTTTGAAACAATTTAGAATCAAATTGCAAATTATTAAATTTCAATTTAACATTTATTAAATAAAATCTCAAACAAAAATAGTTTTTCTACCAATGGACTTAATTTGATATTTTTACTCTCTTGAAACGAAAAAAAAAATAAAAATCAAAGTTCGCTATCGCAATGAAAATAAATATATATGTATGGTAAAGTTAAAAAGTTGAAACGATTGGATTTAATTTCAACATTAATATAAAAATAAAACAAACTTCAATTAAAAAAATTTAATATTTTATTTTATATATAGTTTTTAATAAAGTTATCAGCAGATTAAAAAGTTTTGTAGAGGAAACTTTTTTTTTTAAATTAACTTTAGCTGCCGTTTTGTATATTATATATGAAGTTAGTCAAGTGGTTTTTAGGTCATCACACAAAATGAAGAAATAATTAATGGTAGACAACTTTGTCAAATAATCTTAATAGATCTACAATCTTTTTAAGTTCAATAGTATTATAGTTTGGAATACGACGGGGAACTCAAATAGATAGTTTCAATCAAATTTAGAGATGTAAGGAGAGATTCTAAACATCAAAAGCTTATTTAAAGATTCTCTATTATCTACTTGAAATAAATTGAAACTCGTTTAAGAGTGTAACCACCAAAAAGCAAAACTTAATTAAAAAAGCTTTATTAATACTCCTTAGATACGCAGTAAATATCAACTTCATCTATCTGTTATTGTATCTGCGAATATTTAAAGCTTTTAATATAATGGTAATGCTCAATATAGCTTACTAAAGCTTTTTTTTCAATTTAAATTTATAATGACTGGTACAATTTTAATGAAAAAACTTTAGATAAATGTCTCTATTCTGTAAAAAAGCTCAGTAAAATGTAAAAGCTTTTGAAGACTCATTTTAAATCATTTTGTCACTTTTGTTAATTTTACTTAAAGGTGTTAAAACATGTAAAGTCTTGTTGGTGGATGACAAAAAAAAATTTTTATATCCAAAAAATTTTGTTCAGACCGTCACCGAACAACGTATTAGTTTAAGAGCTTTTGTTTTTATTTAGAAAGTATTTTTTATTAGTTGCATCTGAAATAACAAAAGGTTAGACTCAAATAAAAGTAAATTGAACAGAAGCTTAACGAGCTAATAGTGGTATTATTTTTCAAATTTTATTTTTAAATTTTTCTACACGCAATTTTGAATTACAAGAAGGTATTGTCTCATTAAAAAAAATTAAAGTAATGGTTGTTCTTGGCAGTTTTACTTAAAAGTATTTTAAGTATTTTGGGCCTTCGAGCCGAAGCCATGCCTATTTGGACCCAATGAAAAAGAAGTAAAGCGTTCATTAAGAGATTTAAGTGCAAAACAGGTTTCCACGTTATCACCAATTTCACTGTGGGTATATATTATATATATACCTAACAAGCAACGTGGTGATCTCAGTATAGATTTACATAGCATCCAAGAAGATATTGTTATATTACTGAAAAATATAATTTCCATAATGGTAACTAATTTCACCTGTCACGGTAACCAAGGTCATACTAGGTTATCAATTTGACGTGATCATCTCAACCAGCAAATATAACTCACAACGAAGACACCATTTTGATATACTCCGAAAGTAAAAAGGTAATCTGTTATAGTTGTTTGGCATGTCCGGGTGGTATCCGTTGTTGCAAATTTTAATTATGAAAGCCCTACAAACGAAAGGGTATAATAAAGGGATAATTAAAAACATTCTAATTTTATTACTGTGAAAAGTAAGGATGCATTCATACAAGAATTGGAAATGAGATTGACAGAAACCCAAGAAATATATAAGCAGTTTATAGAAGTAGACGACAGTATTTTTCAAATAGCCGATAACGTGGATTCAGAAATGAATGCATTAGATGAAACGTATTTTCCAGTGGTAGCCAAAATCCAGAAACTGATTAGAGAAAACATATTAAACCTTGATCACCGAGTAGACCATGATGAAACATAATAATTTAGAAAATATAAAAAAAAAAGAGAATATGAGTCTGAACTTTTGGTCCGATGTTAAATAACCACTTTTGAATTTGCTTTTTTTCGATAGAAACGTTAAACAATGGTAATCATTTTACGATATTTTTCGCCTCAGAGAAGCGACTGCAGGCAGACGCTAGTTTAAACGAAGCCTATCATTCATTTATGAATGTATCTGACCTTAAACCATATTGAACCTTGTACATGAAAATATAATTGTCCATGATAACAACTGGGTATTCTACTTGCCCCACCACCCGGTCATAAAGAAATCCAGTAGTACAACAAGGGTTTGTGTAGTCTTCAACGCATCAGATAAATCTACGAATAATAATTCATTGAATGACAATCTATTAGTAAGCCCAGGATAATTTACTAAACATACTATTCCGTTTCTAAAAACATAATTACGTATTCTTCGCTGACATTGAGAAGACGTTTCGCCAAATTTTAATATAAAAAACCATAAAGATTATCATCGTATTATTTGGAGAGATGAGCCTAATTCGTATTTACAGTATTGCCATTTAAAACTCTTTACATATGGAACTACATAGGCACGTTTTCGAGCGACAGCAGCACTTCACTATTTCCAATACGTCAAATAGAAATGCTTTGACTTTGGTTGCTGATGACTCCAGTGGCTTTTTATGATATTCGATGACAATCTCACTTGCCTTGATTTCGAAAAATGTCCATGTTAATTTTAGGTCAAAGATATCGGTAGAACTTATTTTTTCATTCAAGTTGAACTGTGGCAGAAAATAAGTTTAAACTCGCTGTAGTATGTTTTGTACCCCAATACTATAAATGTATTTTCTTTTAGAATTCAGTTTGGATGCAATTTGCCATAAACGGATATTTTTGTTGATTCAAATGTGTCATCGATTTCACTCTCGTAAACCACGGTGCAAGTTATATTTGAACTAATTACGAAGATAAATGCATTGTACCTGTATAGAAGAATCTAAATAGTGTTGACTGTCATCTGCAATATTTGGAAATTTGTTGGTATTTCACTATCCCGCTTGAGTAACTGCATTTCAAAACTGCTGTTATTAAAGGTGTAATCAAAGAGTAGCTGCTTTATGTTGCAGAGGTATTCTCCTTTCAATTATCTTTAATGAAAATCACAATATTTCCGATTTTACGTTGTGGCCTTGGTTGTAGCTATTTTATTCGTTGTTGTAATCTTGGCAGATACTGCCTTTAATTTAAAACTCATTTGTAATTTTTTATAGCATTTGCCTTCTGTGACAAGCGAGTGATTTTGAAATTTGCTACTTACTTCTGGCATCACAGTTAGTGATGACCCAATAAAATATGCCTAGGTGTGAATTATAACTTTGAGATATAACTGGACATAGTGGTCTTGAATTTAATAGAGCCTTTATTTTATTTAGCAGTGTTGTCAATTCCTATAGTAAGTAAGTATTGCCATTTTTATGATCTTCATGTGGTTTTTATTTGATTTTACATAGTAGCTTCTTATAAACTGCTTTAAACTAACACAGGAAAACAAGGAAATTAAAACAAATTTTGGAATGTATACGTAAACACTTTAAACGATGGATTGCCTGAATTTAATATTGGTGATATTGCGAAATTATACTCCTAGGAGATTATCTTGTGAAAGTTAGATTTCTGCTCCACTTATAGAAGATCATTAAAGTGGTTTAAGAGAAAGGAAGCATTTCTCTACACTCAATATAAATCATGGACTTCATCATATTAAAATTAACGATGTCTATTAAATTTACGGCTTTTGTGAAACCAACAAGCGGTGTTTAATTGAAGAAGTTTAAGTGTTGGTGTACATCGACGATATTATGATCGCAACAATCACACTGGATGAACACTTTTCAATACTGGAGGAGGTTTTAAAGTCCTAATTTTAAATTGTATAGTTGGCCATAATTGTACAGTAATTGTTTTATAATTGTGCCATAATTGTATAATAATTGTGCCATAACTGACTGTGCTTTAATTGTACCATAACTGTGCTATAATTATCTCAACATAAGCCCAAATTGTACAATAATGTTACCATAACTATACCATTTAATAATTGTGCTATAATTGTGCCCTAACTGCACCATGATTCTGCAAAAAACTTGCCATAATTGTTTCTTAATTGAGCCGAAATTCAGCCATCATTGTTCCATAGTTATGCCTTAGTAGTGCTATATTTGTGCCATAATTGTTCAATAATTTTGCAACAATCAATGGCATCATTGTGTTTTAATAGTGCCATAATTGTGTCATTTTATAATCGTGCTCTAATTGTACATTTATTACTTTTATTGTACATTTATTAATTGTGCTAGGATTATGCCATAATTTTGCTCTATTTGGGCCATCTTGTGTAATTTTTGAACCATATAATTATTCCGTAGTTGTGCGATAATTGTGCCATAACTGTGCAATAAATGTGCCAAGATTATCTCATAATTGTGCAATAACATTGCCATAAATGTGCCATAATTGTGCCATAATTGTGCTATAATTTTGCAATAATTGTGCCGTAATTGTTCAATTACTGTGCCAATTATTATTAATTTACGACAGGCGACTGAAGAATTATATAACTATATGATATAATGTAACGGGAAGGAAACATGATGGCTCATGTAGACTGCATATAGGCAAGAACGAAAATATTATGGTTTTAGAGGAAAATGGATTTGAGCGCTATCTTTCTATTGCTCAGAGTATTGATCCAAATATTATTAAAATCAAACGTCAGTTAGAAACGAGCATGCTCTCTATGAAATGAGTAAGGACGTCTTCTATAGAAAGCACCAGACGGTATTACACTTAAGACAACATTTAAAACACTACGACAAATAGTATAGGCTAGTGTTGGATATGGTATTAGCCTTTTAAAAGTGTCATAGGATATTAAATATTAAACATTTTCTGGTAGCAAAATTATGACCAAGAGCCAATGGTCAAATTGAGCGTAGATATGATAGTAGGTTTAGGTTTTACCCCGAGACTGAGTAAAGTGGTCGATAATTCGGACGGGATTGAATTGGATTTAATTTTAACTGGTGTAGAACATTTTTATATATGATAGCAATTTCTGTATATCAAATAAATAAATGAAAGTGCTTATAGTTGGTTAGTTATTGGAGTTAGATGATCATGGTATAGCATGCAATAAAATATAAAAAATAAAGAACAATACATAATTTTCGAGATTTAAATAGTAAGCTGTCACAAATTTATGAATCTTCTACACCGATTTTACAATCCAACCGACCAAGTTTTTTTCTGTAGGTTTAGCTAGTTTTTAATATGACATTTGTGATTCTAAATTTCTAACAGGCTATTTAAAAATTTGAGCAAGACAATTTAGATCAGTATTTTGGTGAGCATCGTATTAAAAATTGTTTGCGAGACCGTAAATCATTTTTAATAATCTGACAGCAGATACCAGGAGTAAAGTTGTCTGTTAAATACAAAATCAAAGACCTAGAACCTAATACAAGTTTTTTAAATTTTAAATCGGTGGATCTCGAACAGTACCCAACTTGCAATTAAAATTTTCCATTAAACATTTGAGTTGGGAAATCATCTGATGTTATAAAATTATTTATAATTTTTTTTTAAATGGTGCAGCCCTTAATTTGTTTAATAAAATAACTAAAACTAATTAACCATATTCTTTAGTTATTATGGTAACCCAATTCTACCACAACGTTATTAAACCATTACTGACTATAACAAGCATTAATTTATCAACAGATTAGCTTAATCGAACCAATCAATATAGTTTTGTAATTCCAATAAATTATTGAAGCAAACTAATCAATACACAATCAATAAAAAAAGGAAAATAATTTTTACAACTGCAATTTATATTCCATAAATCATTTTGTTATGTATAGCAAATTTAATAATCGAAATCTCCATCAATTTTTATTAAAACGTGGAAAAGCTTAAAGAAAATGATGAAGAACAAGAAAACGTAAATCATCTACTGTGTAAGGAATAACTTCAATAAAAAAAATAAAAATATTTACGTGAATTGCAATAACAAATAAACTTATAAACGATTTCTATACAAAACTTTTTTGTTATACTAAAAGTTGTTGTTTATGCTAACTTTCACAATCGACTTGTAGTGTAGTTTTTCAACAACTTTTCATGTTGTATTTTTAGCGCACTCTACCTGTATATAAACGTACGTATATGAATGATGGAGAGTATTACACTGTGTATGTGTTGTGTATAGTGCACAAGTTATGAGCCATTCATTCGATATATACCAGTATTGAATACACAAACTATACAAAATATGAAAATAATTTTTCGTGAGTGGATTTATTTTTCTCGTTTGTCGGATGCTGCTTTTCATAAATAATATTTTTTTTTTCTCTATATATATGTATGTGTGTGGTATACGTCGAATTGACTTGACCGGAAAAATGGAAAAATTTATTTGAAGTTTTTTTTTAAATAAATTTATTAAATGTGTGTTTGAACTTTTTGAATTAGTTTTCTTGAATGTTTTATTTTTCTGAGTAAGGTTTGGACATACGGTCTTACCTAATTTGTGGTAAGCATATTATAAAAAATTCGAAATCAATTACAGTGAAATATACAATCCTAGTAATGTCACTGCCGTGGCTACCCGTATATAACACAAATTAAAAGAAAAACCAATTTAGAATTATTTAAAAGTTTTATCATCTATCATATAGATAGATAAAGCTTTAACTAAATTATATCGGCTCAAATAATTAGATAGAAGTATGTATATTGTTTTGTCCATCTCCTAATCTTGTCCAACAAATCATGTTATGTTTATATCGTTCGAGGCATAACATTACCATTCACTAATTATAAAAGAGCCAATGATAAACTAACCAATGGTGAGGTTTCTCTTTTTGCGGGAAAACAACAATCAAAAAAACCAAAAAAAGACGATTCGAAATTTTTTTTTATTGCTTTTGTCTATTTCTTTATATTTTTTCGGGATCTTTTCGTCTAATTACATATGGAATTAAGTTTGATTACTGTTCGATAATGGATGTTGGTTAGTTTCCATTTTCATGTTGATTCGTATGTGTAAGAGGGTGGAAATAAAAATAAAATAAAATTAAAAAAATAAAACAAGGAATTTTCTACTTTGTTTTAATTGTTTGGGATTTGGAAAACCATTTTTTGTTTTACAAATTTTCAATGTACTATAGCAATGGTTTTCTATAGGATTTCATTTATGTTAACCCCGATTTTTGCTCTTTGGTTGGGATACAATATCGTTTGCGGTATATCACATCAGAAAAAATTATGTTCATGACTGTGAATTTATTTCATGATTTATTTGTTAAATAAATATTTTTTTAAATGAGCGTTTAATTAGTTAAATACTCGGATTTCGTTTAAATATTTTATAATATATAGCATAAAATAATTTATAAAAATCTTTATCGATTTAATATTACAAGATTTTTTAAAGAATTTTTTTTTGCATGGCACTTGAAAGCTTTTCCTTAATTTTAATATGAGTACACGTAAAAAATATTTGAGCGTTAATCTTTAGTAAATAATGAATACTGGACACAAAGAAGCAGTGATAAAAATTCAAGAACTATTTAACAATTAAAAATTAAACATTTCAACTGTTTGCAGGTTTCCACATAGGTATCCAAACATATCTAAATGAATTTAATATTATCAACAACTGATAAAAAGCTCAATTAAATTATTATAATAATTATGGAACTTGTTTGATTTAAGAATTGTATATTTTTAATTTGTAAAAATAGCTTTCAAAAAATGTTAAAATATAAAATTTTCCCAATACTAAATTTTTGTTAACCAAAAATATATTTATATTTATAACTATAGATATTGTGGATTTTTTAATGCAAAGGTTCCAGGTATTAGAAGTACCAGGAACACTTAAACTATCCATTTTATTTATTTCTACTAATTCTCTACTACTACTACGGCCCATAGCGTTATGAAGTTAGAAAAAGGCATATTCAAGCTTTGGGAATTAGAAGATGTCTTGGCCACCAAAGTCAGTCAGTCAACAGAAGACCCGCGTGAAAATCGCTTTATAGAGCTTTAAAAAAACTGGAGTCAAATCAGGAGTTGAAAGACCTATATACATCAAATTTATGATCGACTATATTAATCTGCGTCACATGAAACTAATGTCTTAACACAAAGGGAAATACTATTTACCGCACCATGCTGTGGTAATAAAAACACCAAAGTCAACCACTAGTTTTTGATGATCAATGAAAACCTTGACGGGCATAAGTTTGAATGACACCATGCATATTGGGATGAATGAGGAATAACAAAAATACCAAATACCACCACCTATACTCACTACATCGGCTGTACTTAGCCGTTCGAGCCTTGCAGGCGTCTGTCTTGTTGACAATGAAATCTTCAATGATGGTAAGGCCAGCCAAATCCTCAAAAACTATGTAGATGACATGTTAGACGGTGCTGATAAAATAAAGGATGCTCAACATCTGCAATCTTAATTAATCCAGTTGCTACATAAGGGAGGAATGGAATTAAAGAAATTGACTAGTAAATATCCAGCTATTTAAAAAAAACACATCAGGAGAACGTCGGATTAAAACCTTATGATATTCGATACAGCTCAATTTCTATCTGTAGTAAATCTACAACCTAACAATAACGCGGAATTATAAAGAGTAAAATTTTATTACGATACCCAAAAACAACTGCGTCTTTGAACTCCATGGATTTGTGACGCCTCCGAACGGTTTAGACAACTGACTTCAAAATCGAAAGTTGTGCCAACAAAAACAACCTAAACTATTCCACGTCTGGAACTCTGTAAGGCATTAGTGCTACGCCGACTAATTAAACGAATAATAGAGGCATTTGATGTCAACCTCGACCGAATAACCTTATGGTATGATTCTACAATCACACTCGCTTGGAAACAAAAACCTGAATTAAAATAAAAATCCTTTGTGTCACATCAAGTGATTGAGATGTAAACCAGTACTAGCCTGGATTCGTGGAAGCACATCCGTTCAAAAAATATCCCAACTGATTGTCAATATTCTTAATGAATCTGCCTGACGACCAAGGCCATCCTCATCGAAGTAACTTCAGATCTGTCATCTATACATAAGCACTTTTCGAAGATTCATTGCCAGGCAGAGATGTCAATAAATTGGAACTTCATTCTTCCATCACCACATTCTTTGCCATTCTTCCATCACCACATTTCGATGGACCTTGGGAAGCCGCGGTATGTAATCGATTAAAACACACTTGAAAAAATGTATTAGACACAAAATTGACCTAATTACAGATGAATTGCAGCCTCCAACGAGATCGAAAATATATATAGAGCTCCGAAGTGACACCCTGAAAATGAAGGTTTCACTCGTGTCATAACATTAAAAACCACCGGAAACCCAAGCATCACGAGAGCAATAACCAAATTGTCATTATTACCAATCAAGATACCGTGGATGAGCGGCGAAGGTAAAATGAAGCAGATGAGCCCACAGCGCTACCGCAAAGAAAACGATCTAGCCGACGAGTAAAATAAGTACGAAGTATAGTATCACTACCACAAATCATGATGGTATGCCTAGTCTACAGTAAAGATTGGGTACCGAATTCAAACTCCATTTAATAGAATAAACCAATTACGACCAAGGAATGGAACAATTCAAGCAACTACTTTGACAAAATCAGCAAGGCAGAATTCTTAGCAACTAAATGGAATCTAGTTCAATTACAACCTGGCCAGTTACTAGCAGAAAATCGGGAGAGTATAGAGCGGAACAAAATCGCTTAAAAAGGTTTGTACCAATACAAAACCCAACAATTGCGATGGCAGTTTAACGGCATCAAACAAGATAATGATTTTCTTATTCATAACGATTGGAATTGTGAAAGAACAAAACGAGGTTTGGGTGACACTATTGGACTTATGTTAGGATGCATGTTTGGAATATTATCACAAAAGGAAGCAGCACAAACAAATCCAATTGAACGATGAATACCGGTTGAAGATGCGGAAGAATCAGAATTTAATTATCAGAATATACACTATGGCTCTTCAAACACAGCAACGAGATAAACCGCTGAACATCTTAGGCAACTACAGGAGGCAAACCGACAAGTAGAACTTGGAACTAACTAAATTAAATGAATACCGAACTAATCAAGATAAATCTGTAATAGCACTACTTATATAATTCCAATTCGAATTAATCATTAAAGAGGTAGAAGTTTCTCAGCAAGATATGTTGCAAATACTCACTGGACCCAATACATGTGTAAAACAAAACTGACCACACACATTGATTGCGAGGTAGAGACTTATCCTTTGCTATTAAAAAGGAATGGTAATGGTTACAACCAGATTGTACTCTTCGAAGCAATGAATTACACCTACATGCGGTCAACAATAAGGTCAGTAATCGAGATGAATCGTTTATTTCCACCCTCAACATCTCAAGATTTAACAACGGAACCGTAAATACTTCGGCAATTTAATTCAAAGTGTAGGTTACCACTCCAGATATCAGAGAACTGGAAGAGGAATTGAAGAGATTGCAAAAAGACAAAGAATCAACGATAGGTGCTCAACATCTGCATCACTATGTCGTATCTCATTTCGCGTTATGGACAATGAACAAATATAAATTACAAGTTGTTGAAAATAAATTTTTAGTGGTCATGCTCAAAGAAACCAAAACATTTAGAATATTAAAACTACATGCTGACCAATATGAAATTAGGAGAATGTGCGGCCCTTGACATTCGACGTAAATATGACCTACCGACCCATTACAGAATATTAGGTTAAGTTTTTTAATTAAAGTTAGTATCCCCTTACGTTAGAATATTGCAAATCTAATAATAACTTTAAAAGTGTTATACATCACAAACATTTCAAAAAATGTTTAATGAGAATTTTCAAGAGTGCTAAAAGAATTAAAAATTGAGTTTTAATTATTTTGAAAATGTAAACTACAAAAAACAGTTATAAATTTTTTTACTCCAAAACATATAGTTACATGTACAAATTTACGAAAGCTCATTACTGATTATTATTTAAAGTTGTAAGAAGCATATAAATGTTTAGTAATGTCAGCGCAAAGCTTTTGTTTAAACTATATTTGATCGAATTCGATTACTTACACTTAATATGGGTACTAAAAACTAAAATCTATTTGTATATATGAAAGAAAATTATCAAAAGCTTATTTAAAGTTCATATCTTCAAATCGAAGTAAAATTTATAAGTATTAAAAAATTATTTTCAAAGCATTACTACATATTATAAGTTAAACTTTTAGAAAGATTTAACGTTAGCTGGAATGTCAACGCAAAACTTATGTAAATCTTTTGAATTAATGGTCAAATATTTAAATGGTTAATATTTTATATATTAAAGGGCAGAGTTTTTAAATTTTATTTTTAAAATGAAAAGCATTTAAGCTTTTGTCATTTTTTGTGAAACTAAAATCATTTCGATCATTTTAAAAATTTGTAATGGTCAATAAAACAAGTTCACGAGCACTTGCAGTAATAAAAAGGTTTTGTATATTTTCTATTTAATTCGAGGCGTTAACAGAAGCTATATAGAAAAATAGATCGATTGATTTGATTATTATTATTAATCTTAATTAAAGTCAAAAGAAGTTTATTATCCAAAGACTATATAATTATGCCTGAGGCAATAATATTATAATCAATTACTCTTTAAAAGGCACAAAATTGATTTATACGCCTTCCAATCATGAATAACATGTATATAGTATTTGATACCGAACCGCGTATTATGATCCATATACGGCTCATTAAATAACACTTATAATTCCCATTAAAACGTTTTATATACATAAATACAAGATATCAGCCTCGTCTCATCTCGTTTACTATTTAAAAAAAAATGTTTATTGTATATTATGTATATTATACATATTTATACATATATAGGTACATCCGAATCTAATGTATTTTTAATTCGAATTTTAATTTACCTATATATAAAATTGAAGATAATCGTATTATATTACGAGCATCATCTTCTTCGAAAATCATATAAAAATTTAGATAGACATACATTAATTTTTTATTTATTTTTATTTTTTTTGGTTAGATGTTGTGTCTTAAATTTCTGAATGATCAGCTTTTATGTAATCAATTTGCAATTTATATTATGTGTCATATAACAGTATTTTTTGTTGTCACGTTTTTGGTACAAATCTGTTTATAAGTTTATAAGATGACTGACCTCTTTAAATAAATTAGTTTATATATATATATATATATATATATATATATATATATATATATATATATATATATTCGTTATCCCTAACACTTCCTATTTACGACCAACATAGGAAATTTATCAAACAAGGATCCAATTAAATTGAAAACACGCAGGGCTTGCGTGTTATATTAACAACAAACAATTCACCAAGCACTCAAACCGTCAAAACCCTTCGACGATTCGAATTTTTGCAAGGGTTGGGTGAACATTTGTACATTCGCAACAGAGTAAAAAGTCTTGGAGTGATGATCTATTTTTCAGTAATACTATCTTGAGTTCTGTGTGAAAACCAAATTTACGAGTCCAATCAGAGTACTTAAAATCACATATAAGCTTTAATTGTTTAAATTTAGGTAATTACCAAAACAAACCCAAAAACCTGATCGACGAAACCCGCAATAATTATAATGACAATTTAAATGCAGCACCGTCATTTAAAATTTTGTTAGAATTAAGCCGAATGATAGAAGTTAAGACCAATTGTACGGCTAACTTTATCAAATATATTATTTCCATTGTCTAATAACTGTTTTGGCGGTTTTATATTAGCTGAGAATTCTATTGCCAAAACATCAGGGGTCCTATTTCCATAGTTTGTAAACAAACAACTTCAAATTAAAAATTGCCCAATTGTCACGCATAGCTAACATAGTAGAATTTTTTGGAAAATGTATATGTATATATGAATTACTAGGGTATGCCAATAAACGAAAAGTTTTAAATACAAAAGTCATAGAGAAGTTTTTAAAACTATTAGTTCCTATGATTAGGTACTATGATGCCCAATCATTACAAAAATATTTTGCTAATATATTGTACTATGATGCCCAATCATTACAAAAATATTTTGCAAAAATCTTTTCCTTTGCTGGCGTTACAATAATCTATGCTATGAGTCTAGTTTAGAAGAACCTTTTTAGAGAGTTCAGCGCCTATTTTGCGAATAAAAGTCGCAATATTATATTTTAAAGCTGGAATTATCCCTGGATTATCCGCATAACGTCTACATTAACGAAATATAGAAAAAAATCCACTATTATTCCGGACTTTGCAAAAATCATCCAAATGAAGTAAAAAATTTAAAGATAAATGTAATAAGTAAATATGCGATGAAACCCTACAGCCACAAAATTGTCCACTAAGTTATCAGAACCCTAAAAACAACATTCAAACAACAAAATAATTTGAGAAATTGTACACCACCAAATAGGTACCAAATCAAGCTTAATCATGCACAAACTAACTTAACGATAATTATATACCTGGCACAAGCAAGCAAGAAAATAACTGACCATTCATTACTAAACAGGAAGCTCAAGAAACAAGAGAAAATTACAAAAAACAAATAATTATAATCGTGGTAATCGAAGAAATTCAAGAAGCAGGGAAAAGCTTAAAGATCCTTTCTCAAACTTACACGAGTGTTACGAAGAATATTTTTAAGAACAGGCTTCGGAAGAAGAAAATTAATTACAGAAAGTAAATTACCCTACATCTCAATTGAAATATCTAAGACCCTTTTATTCCATTTTCTGATTGATACAGTAACAGATCACTAATTCACAGATCCCAACCAGATTATCTAAAAGCCCCTGAATAGCCCTATCATATAATATTCAATAAAAAATAGAGACGCATTAGGTGTACAGAAATTTCGAATGTATATAGTCATAGACTACAGAGAACTTAGTGATAAGACAATAGCTGACACATACCCTGTACCAAACATAAAATATTGGATCATTTAAATGGAAGCAAATACTTCTCTATTTTAGATTTAAAAAACAGCTTCCTCTACATTCCTACGTATCATCCATGTAGCATAGCATTGCCTATGCTACATAGATGATATAATCATCTAATGGAAAACATTTGAAGAACACTTTTAAAATATCGAATTAGTATTCAAAGAAGTACACAGTCTCCTAAATTAAAAATACAACTTGATAAGTCAGAATTTATATACACTGAAATTCCATTTTAGAACATTTCTTCAGTGATAAGAGAACTGATATCGAAGCGGATAGTCATTTGTCCTCTGGACCTAATAGGCGAATATTTTAAGGTTTTCTCCTCAGTCTGATGCGACTAATAGTTGCTGTGATCAGCGTCAAATTATGCTCGATGAATTCTTTCTTGCACTATGGGCCACAGCCGCAATATTCTCGAGCTTTCACACTGTCCGATCGCAGGTATCTCTTCTGTAATCCATTAGCAAGTGATCTCGAGATATCTTGAGTTCCGATCTTTTTGGCAGGCAATATGTAGGCTAAAGAGGTAATCTTACGTCTAACACTGGTACTAAAGAATCTATTGATGGAGTAGTAAAAGCAGTTGACACATCCCCACCACTTTTGACGAGGAATTAGATGAATAGATGAAATTGCCTTGCAACATAACATCGGATAAGGCGTATCTGTTCACAGATACTATTTATGGCTCAAATCTGTAAAATACACAATGGCTTAGATAGAACAATAAACTTAATCTTTACCAACGAACCAGGTGTATTCGAGATGAACGAATCATCAACGTCATTTGTTATTAACGATATTCATTGTAAATTGATTGAAATAATATTGAAAAGGAGCCAAAAGCCTCATTACAATTTTAAGAAGGCGAACATAATCAATCTTCATCATTACCTTTAACATATCGACTGGATGAACGAACAGCAACAATATAGATGGAAATATAGAGAAATTTTATAAAATCATAGGTCAAGGCATAAAAGAATATATTCGTGGCAAAACTTAAGAAACATCCTCCATGCGGTATGACGATAAATTGATTAACTTGAAGAACAAGAAGGATAAAACCGACAAAGAAACGTTTAAACAATATTCTGTGGCTAATAATGCTAAATTTGGCGAATGCAACCAACATTTCGAAAACAATTTTGAGCATAAATACAAAACTTACATATAACTTACATTAAAGACCAAATTAGGAATGATCCATAACACTTTTGGAACTTCTATAAGTCCGATCGTGAAGTTAATGGTTTTCCTGTGGATATGACATTTAATAGTAAATAAACATGTTCGCAGAATTTTTTCAATCGAGTCTTTCAACCACAAGACGAGGCTTTAAACCACCGAATATCACAATACAAGATACATACATAAGGCTAAAGAAACATTCGGCGATGGTTGCGGTGCAGACCACGGACCTGCTACCTATTTAAAGACTACTCTAGTTCAATCAGTCGCTGAGATTGGGAGAATTTCCACAGAAATGGAAGATACCCAGAATTAAGCCATTGTTCAAAACCGGGGCAAGAAGTAATGTATCATATTATAGAGTTATAACGTTGATTTCATGTTTACCAAGATTATAATTGTAATATATAATTCATTCAAATAAGTGGTTCGTCGACATGTTTCGTTATACCAACATGAATTAATGCTAAAGGGATCAACATCCACTAACCTAATTGAATTCACTATAGCAGTACAATCAAAGTTGTAGAAAGTCACAAACAAGTTGCAAAACGTTTGAATTAGTCCTTAAATAACTTTATTGTTGATTTCTACAATTTTCACTAACGAGATCACTGAAGTCATATCACATTCGAAAATCTTAATGTTTGCTGACGAATTGAAAATATACAGAACTGTGGAAGAACCTAGGTGGTTATGATAAACTCCAAGAATATGTTACTACAGCATGTATCTATAGGATTAAACACTTAAGTGCCATTTTTGTGGAGAATATAAACAATAAGTAACACATTGATTAGCGTGTAGCTATAGAGCTACTTAGTTCCATTTAGGGTTTTATTAAACGATGAACGAGAGATATTTACTAGGCTTAACTAGGCTTACATCTGGTAATAACATAACAACTCTGGCAAACTGTTCATGTCGAGATCCTTATCTTGGGTCTCATTGATGCACCATCGTTGCTGGAAAATATTAAAATAAATATTCCCACAGCAAAAAAAACAACTCAAAATAACTTCCGAAAATACTTGTTCTTGACATTGAAAGAGCTTTCGGGTTATTGTGTGGCACTACTAGTAAAACTTCACAGACTAAACTTTCCACTGACAATTATTAAATTAATTTAGCCCGAGGTTGTCTAGTAATGAGAATTCTAACATTTATAACACAATTACTGTGTTCCATCAATGCTCAGTGTTGACCCCAACCTTATACATAATTTTTGTACCAGACATGTGAGAACAACCTAACTGCATTTCAGCCTCTTGTGAATTAGATGACATAGTAATCTTGCAATCAGTTATTTTTGCGAATGATATAACAAACAATCTAGAAAATGGGAAATTAAAATGTATGAAAAATTAAACAGTATGAAACCAAAACAATTTTTTTCACTAGAAGGCATGCCCAAAGTTTCAGAGAAAGTTGAAGAACAAACTGCAGAAGTTTTATAGATAGCTTGTAGAAAGTTTTATAATTTATATATATATATATATATATATATATATATATATATATATATATATATATATATATATATATATATATAATATTCGACTACGTCTATATATACATTTTGATTATGTATCACGATTAATAAGAAATCTTTTAATAAAATTCAATTCCAATAACATCACCGTATATTATGTATATAAAAGTATATATACATCCCAATGCCAAGGTAAATTCAAATAAGATAATATTTGTTGTGTGTTTATAAGAAAAAATAAAAAAAATAAAAGAAGATGCGCGAGAACTTCAAGGACAACCAATCAATCAAAATAAAACAACGAATTTCTTCTACGAAATGTCATTAAAATAAATTCTGTTATAATAAATTAATATAAAATTGCATATAAATTAATTAATTAAATATTGGTACATTAAAAATTATGAAATGTCTAGATTATTTTAATTACCCTGCCAATTGCTTTGCAAACTCCACTCTTATATTTATACAAGAATTTATGTACCCGTCTTAATCTCAAGTGCATTCAAATTTATTACATCAATTAAAAAGAAAAAGAAACAACAACAACCACAACAAAAAGTTGTAGATGAGGTAATTTTCTATAATACATACACTAAATTTATGTTGTACATGCATAACTAACTAACTACCTAGAAACATTATTTTAATATGAACAACAACAAATTTTATTTATTAATCATCTTAATTATGAGTCATCATCATTTTACTATTGCAGAGGAATTTTATTTTTTTTTTAAATTTACATGTAATGAACTTTATAAACTTTAAACTTATACTACTTAGTTAGTTTCTATCGAGAAATAGTAATCTCCCTCAACTCGGTATACATGAAGGTTGTGGTTTAATGGTGTCACGTCATTTTAAATTTTTATTTTTATTAAAATGTTGGTGTCAACATTAAAGTTTTGTTGATAATTTGAGACGTACCTATGGTTAAAATTATGTTATATATTGCTCTTCTCCAAAAATTAAAGCCATCAGACTTTTGATAACGTTATTAATTCACTAATTGGGCCTAGAAGAAAAATTGGCACTGCGAATTTTTTTAACAAGGTCAAGTTTAGCAACAAAGTAAATTTAAACTAGGTGAATTATTACCTACAAAATTATTGGACCACATGAAATAATTTAAAAGGCGACAGATCCACAGAAAGTGATTGGTTTGGTGGGATTTTTGACCTGGTGGATTAATGAGCCACCATACTGAAATATAATTACGATTTTTTTTATTTATAAAGATAAAGAAAAGACGGCCGGATTAAGTGGGTTTAGCAACCGATAACCCAAACAATTATCCAAGATTGGTAAAATAATGTAATGTTGCCATAAAGCAGCAAAAGCTAACTTATATAAAATTTAATGAGGGTAAATTAAAATTTAATACAGTACTCAACAAAACATAACCTTAGAGCTATCATTGAGCTTAATCAGACCACTATTACAGATTTTGGCTTTTTTTGATTTTGAGACAACTCGAATTTAAGTAAAAATTGGGTACAACTTGGTTTTATCAGCTAAGAAATAATTGAGCAATTTAACTGAAACAGTAAACTGCCGAAGGAAACATCATACACTATTTGCATACCGAAATGCAATGAAATATTAGCTTGGTGCATGAAGAAGAGGAAAAAGTAGTACAACTCATCATAATCCAGTAAACAACTCAATCAGCATCGCTAATAATAATTTTTACGAAATTGGTACTTTAAATGTGTCAACAGTAGGAAAAAATTCCCGCTGATCCCTTAATGAATTCAAATCATTGAACATTAAAGCACTGCCCACAATCATGACCATATCACCATAAATGATGAGATAAATCAGAAGCAAATTGACGAGCATCAGTTTCCACTGGCAGACACTAATTTTCAACGAAAGAAAACTATCGATATTTTATTAGGTACGGACTATTCCTTCTATATGCTGGGTAATAAGAAACAAGCCTTAACAACTGGGATAGCTCAAGAGATCTTATTCGAATACGTCACCTCAAGGAAATCACCTTGAAAAATTGCACTATTTCCATTTCAACTGCGAAAAGTTTAGAATCATTGTTGCGCAAATTTAGGAAACAAGAAGAAATTCTACAGTCAAATCCATATGGTCAGAGGAAAAGCGAGTCTCCGGCAAACCTAATGAACTACTATACTAACTGCTTACGTTAACGTACAATACTGCATCAGCCCCATTTTTAGCAATTCGAGTCTTAATTCAAATAGCAAAAAGCTGTGAATTAGGCAATTTCCAAACGTGGTTATGGCGATTCGTAACAATTTTTATGTTGATGGATGCAGACACAAGCTCTTAAACTAAAAACCAAACTCCCACAAGTCCTACCTGAATCTGCGTTGATATTACGCAAATGGTAGAATATCCAAGTTTTAAGCTACGGTGATGGCAAATAACAAATTCTCGACGACAGTCACAGATCAAATGTGTTAGGCCCATTAGAATCCTAAACAAGATATATATGTTCATTCTAGGTTGCCAATATTTCAAATGCAGTCCGTACAAAAAGAATGTCCATTGCATTACAAATATTCGACCCCCTGCTATCGAAATTATTGAGCCAAATTAACAACGCCTTTCAAATCAAAGAAGCACCCATTTGGCTATGGATTGATTCAACGATAGTGTTATCCTAGTTAAAAGCTCATTCAACCATCTATCACTTGCGGTACCTGATGTAATTTGGCAACATGTTAAGGTTATCGATAATCCCGTAGACCTAGCTACTGAAGAAATCACTGCAAACAAACTAGATTATTGGCAGTCACGGTGGAAAGAACCAGAATGGTTATGTGGAAGTGCACAATATTGGCCATTAAAACGCAGTGCTTTTGAAACATCACAAGAAATGAGAAAGTCCGACATCCAACTCGGTAGTTGAGCTTTGGAAACGAGCCTTTGTGTTTTCAAAGTTGGTGCGAACCCTTACGTACTCAAATTTAGAAACAACGTAACAAAGCATAAATTATAGACTAAAACTTAACGATATATTACAATAGCCGAACTTTATGAAGCCGAAATAACCATATTAAGAACCATATCAAGGAAATGGAATTTAATGTAGATCTTATTTCATTAAAAAAATCCCAAGAGTATTATCTAGTTCCAATTGAAGCACTTGCATCATTCATTGATGCAAGTGGTATTTTAAGAGTTAGCGGACGTCTGCAAATTGTGCAATGCTCGTATGAAATGAAGCATTCTACAATTTTACCGAAAAGTTCATCAGCATAAGAAGAATGATGATTCGATATTTGCATTATAAATTCAGTTTGCAGAGCAGTATATCATAAATGTGTCACTTGTTTTTGGTATTCAACACAAAAAACACATCAACAAATTGGCAGTCTTCCTGCCGAATATTAAAGAATAATATCCCGCATTACTCTAACGCTTTAACGCTCACACAATTTTAAACGCTTCGCCCGATTACAGCACTACCATATACGATAAATACGACGAAATTACAATTGTAATTTTGATTGCATGTTACCCTTAGAATTCTAGCACAGCCTCATGGCTTGCCGTAAAAAGCGACTAAACAAAGGACTAAATTGGAACTCGCTGCTCTCCAAGTAACTTGATGAAAAAGTGGAGACTACATATTTGTCCTAAGGCTATATATTGTTTCACAGTGAAATTGCGAATCCGAAGGTTTAAAAAACAACGTATAGTGGGTGAATATAACTACTTTAAAATAAAAAAAAACTCGAGGAATAATCGGTTGGACATCCACCAATTTTCTATCCTCCAATAACATATTTGCGTACTTCAAAATAAAAACAGCCAAGGCTTTAGCGTGTCGACCACATCGTTTCACACAACAATTTAATGACATTTTATTTAAGTTTTAAACTATATAATGTTAATTTGAATGTTTAGCTAACTAAATTTCTAAATAATTCGAACACTTAATTATTCTAAAATTAAAAAAACAAAACGCATTTGGAGAGAATCGAATTCTCTAGTTTTTTACGCCGCATTTTAATCATGCCACTGAATGATTAAATTGATGAATTTCCAATGAATATTTTGTATAATTAAGGAGGTGAAGCGATATATATATATATATATATATATATATATATATATATATATATATATATATATATATATATATATATATATATATATATATATATATATATATATATATATCCATATATACTAATATTATCAATCGAGAGTCCTTTAATTGCATCGGTCTATCTAAAAACACCATAAAACTTCAATAGTAAAACAATTTCATATGACAACGCAGTGAAAATGTTATTTCAAATTTAACAACAATCTCGATTATATAAAAATAAAAAAATCGTATACCATGCAAATTTATCCAACCTAACCTAAAAATTTTTATCAATTTTTTTTTTTTTTTTACGCTTTGTTAATAAAAGATTTAAACGCTTACCGTTATTTTTTTTGCTGTCTGTCTATAAAATGTTCACGCGACGCAACTTTAAGCACTCACATGTATCCTTTTGTATACACTTTGTTTTTATAATGCACAACGCTAAAACACAAACTTATTATTTTAATTGAATTAAACTAAAATACCAATTAAATTAATTATAATTATATAACTATCACGAGCACGACTTTAATTTACCGAAAGTTAAATTGTCTAAATTTAAATCCATCGCAATTGATGTCCCGTAAAAAACTAAATTTAATTCGAACACTGATCGTGCTTATTGTTTTGCAATATTTTATACTAAAAATACCATAGGGTGTCCCAAAATCAACTGTTGCATTTCAATAAGATAAATTTGTTACGCAGAAATACGCGCAATTTATAACGCAAGTAAAAACTAACCTCAATTATTAAAATTTTTATTTAATTACTTCTTTATTTAACTAGAGCCATCTATTAAAACTTTTCCGCGTTAATCTTTTATTATGTACACCATCGTTTGAGAATAAGTAGTTCGGATAGTAAAACTTTAAGATAGAAAATAAAAAAAACTTAAAATAGCGAAAATGTTAAGCGATGAATTATTAATTTATTCGAATTTAGTTATATATATATATATATATATATATATATATATATATATATATATATATATATATATATATATATATATATATATATATATATATATATATATATATATATATATATATATATATATATATATATATATATATATATATATATATATATATATATATATATATATATATATATATATATATAATATTTATTTATATGAATATATAAATATATTTATATATTCATATAAATAAATATTTAATTAGAAATGTGGACATCCAAAATGTCGGTCTACATATATGCTTAAATGAGTAAAAGTATGAAATCTAATCTAACTTGAGACATTAAGCTAGAAACGCGCCGTAATATCCGAAAGCATGGTAGTGACAATCGAACCAAAAAATCGAAAACCCGTTTCTCTTATTGAGAACTTGTCGTAGATCTGGCGGGTGAAATTGGAAGTTTATAATGCATATAAAAATTTGACATTCGCGATTTGTATATAGAGCGCAGTACACGTTTTGATTGGTAATTATTTAATTATTTATAAATAAAAACATACATTTTTTGAATATATTTAAAATCTATTGATTTAATATATAGTGAATTAATAGTTATAAACGGTGATATTTTGTAAAAATCCATCAAAAGTTTAAGAAATTTTATATAAACAAATGTCAATTAAAGACATTGTGTTACATTGTGTTGCAAAAATATTAAAATGTTAATTGGACGGTGTAATTGAAGCATTAATAATTTAAATGTATTTTAATTTAAAATTATTTATTTGTTATTTTAAAATAAATTATTTTGTTATTTGTGAACATTTCCTTGACGCTCGCGAAACAAACATCGAATGTCAAATTTTCATCTACTATCCGCTTATTTTAAACAAACTTTATAAGATTTCAATATTTTAGGTTGAAAATCATACAAGTGGAGCCACTAGTTCTTTAACACCGTAATATCATTTCAAGCAGGCTATGGAATGTTTGAAGTTTGTTTTGTTGTTTCCATTTAGTTCCAGTTGGTGTGTGAATTTAACCTTCGACGTGCGTAAAGGATTTGTGTTTTCGTTATGTGGTTTTGCGAAAATAAAAAGAAAACAAAAGATTGTAGTCGTATAGTGATGGTTAAGATACTTGCTTCGTAAGACCGAATTGTGTGTAAGCAAAGCTCCGTTTGGTTAATCAGCTAATACGTTCGCCAATTCGATATAAGTGATTTAAAAAGTTCGATATAAGTGAGTTATAAAGTATTATAAGAAATTGAACTAAATCGCTAGTAACCAGAATACATGTTGGTATATATGACAGTGGACTCATTTATGGGGATAACCAGAAATATAATCGAAATTGTGATATATTTAGTGAAAGCTATAGGCTTTATTGTATACAAGGCCACATGTGTTTTGCGTAATAGGTACGTCTAAAGGTTGTGAGGAAAAACGTTGACTGTCAGGATTTGCTAATTTGCCTGCTACCTAAGTAGGGTAGTATTTTGCGTAGGGCAAATCGCTTTTACCATTACTATGTTGACCTATCAATTTTGCAATATTATTATATAGCTTTGCCATATCAAATTGGCGTTATGCTTAAGTGGTTGAACCATTGTCCTAGCCGGTTAGAAATGATTAAGACTGTCCAAAAATTCAGATCGATAATTAAAAGCTAAATTGTAGTAGGAATATTATCCAATCGAACTTACTGCAAACGGTCCAATGACCAGTTAATTTTTGTAAGCCTCAAACAAGTTTAATTCGATGGTTAGGTTTAGTTTTAGTTGAATGTCTACAATACCAATTACGATTTATTGATGAATACTAACGAAGTGCATAATTTCACGCTATGAACCGGTGAATTGGCATCTTATAGAATCACACAAAACTTACTACAAGGTGGCGTAAAATTTACGTAGTGTTTTTAATTCTTTATAACATTTTTAGTTAACCAATAACTACCGTCAAAGATATCCATTAACAGAGCCAAGTTATTGGTAGAAACCAAGTTCCATCCATTAACAGTTATTGATGAAAACTACGACATCGCGTTTCATTTTCAAAGAAATATGATCTTTCGGTACAAGAAAAGTTCTATACTGTCACTTGTTGTAGAAAATTTGCAACCGGACGGTTTATTGTTGGCACTGAGGGTTCAATGTACACATTGTTCGATTATGTATTGTTCCAATAAAAACTCCTCAAGTCTTCTTATAAAAAATCTAAATAAAAAAGTTACATAAGGAATTCAAACTTTTATTTTGCATCACCCTGTACTACCAATTAACAACATATGATTGCAAAAAGCTAAAATAAATTGTCCAGTTACAAAAAAAAAAAAGTAAAAAAATTAAATCCCGTTTTCCAAATTAAACAAGTTCAGTCCAATTTTTCTATGGCTTGAATGATTAGTGTTAAGTAAATTAAAATTTATAGTGATGGTTAGTCTTTGTTGATTAAGAAAACTTTTTTTTTGTTAAAATGTTAAAGTCGTGGTGAAAATGTGTATAAAAAGTAGTACGTGGCCATTGCGGGAAAGTAGACTTAAATCGGGTTTTTAAATGTGGTCAATGGAGGCGAGTGTTTAATTTTTTTTTTGTGGTGTTGTGAACAGAATAAAATCTAGAATAGATTCAAACACAGTGATAGTGATTAAAAAATTATATATAAACTTGTAATTGATAAACAATAATATAAAGTGAATTTTATTTACAGGACAAATATAATGGTAAGCTTAAAATTAAGTTAAAATTATAAAATCAAGATGGAGGATTTTTTTTTCTACTATATACGATTCATCAGCTGATGAAAAAATGGAAATGAAAATACTCGAAACTTTAGCAAGTAGATACGCAAAAATTGTTTGCTCACATGAAAAAATTTCAAAATTATGGGCATTTTGAAATTTTTGTGGTTGGGTCGAAATATTTTTACGCAATTAAATGAAAGCTTTTATGTCGTGACGAAAATATTTATTGTTAGCCATTATTTATTTGAGTACAGTGATTTTGTGTGTGTGTGTTGGTTTTTTTTTGCAGGAGCCTTTAAATCAATCGCACTATTTGCAAGATGTATATATATATAATATTTGATGTATGTATGAGTGTTTAAATTGTTTTTATGGAGACGTAATTAATTTTCAAAATGTTAGCACATAAGGCTAAATATAAATTTTCATTGCTTATATCATTACTTATTTCATTGCAAATTCATTGCTTTATTCGTTGCAGAAGTTTTTTGTTTGATGCACTTGTAGATCTCCACAACTGAATGGACCTATATGGAGGTTCATATGGGCATAATTATCGCTTTGCATAGAAAATTTTTATTGCGTATAAAAATAATTTAGATTTTCTTCATGCCGCTTTACATTCTCGAAAAAAAGAGAAATTTTTATTTGGGTGCGCTTTGCTTCGATATCCATAGTTTATTTCCAGGTTAGCTTTCGGTCGAAGTGTACAACTTAGTATTTAATCGTTGTTTACGGAGGAATATTAACACCTTTAAAGTGATTTCGTGGAGTGGTGCATTTATTCAGAGAAAACGTGAATTGATTTATTTTTGTTCACTTTTATTCGCCAGTTCTTTAAATTTTGCACAGCTGGTTTTGCAATTCTCTTGAGTCAGTATGTGTTTTTGTGATACATCACAAAAGATTTTTGTAATTCAGTCCAATTACTTAGATGTCATCTGCAAATTCAAGCAATTGATTGGACTGACGGTACAATATATGTTGTCTCGAGGTGTTTCACTTTTACGAAGAATTCTAACATGATATTAAAGAGTATCAGGGACAGAGCACTTCCTTGCTGTACATCAGAGCTAATTGCAAAAATCTCTGATAGCTTGTTCTCAACTTTGATAGTGACTAACCGATTCGGATGAAAACCTTCTTGGTAGTCCCCTACAATTGTCTCCGCCAGCGGAGTGGTTTTCTCCAATATTATGTCTAACATCATATTTTTTCATTAATTTGTATATGCTGTGAAAAGGTAGGCTATATGCCTCATAGTTTTCGCATTTCGAGCGATTTTTTTTTATCAGGCATAACTTCACTTTGCTATACTAATCGAATAAGATTGAAAATCTAGTATCACAAAGTGTCCCTTCCGAATATCAAGTGCTTAGAATTAATGCAAACAAACCCAGGGGAATGGTTTATTTTTAGTCTCTGCATGGCCAGGTTGAATTCCTCGTAGGATGGGTTCTCTATGCACTTTCAATTACAGAATTTAACACTACTGTTGAGACACTATTGTTTGAAATTGAGTAAATCAGAGAAATGCTGCATCGATGTTAGCATGGAGGTTTCCATCCTGGTCTCGAACTGCAATAGACTTAAGTCGGAAGGTATGGTGCAGTCAGGTGACTTCTTTAAAGAAGCCACAAGGGCTGTGCTCATTACTGAAATTATGTTTTCTTAAGCCTTCAGCCTTCCACCGTCCACGATTTTTTCGTGTACAAATTCGTGATTATATACGCATGATACTCCTCATCAAGCTACTAGTGCTACTGCTAACTACTGTGTAATTGGTGTAATTAGTGTAATAATTGGTGTAATACTCGTAATGAATTATAAAGTACAATATTTTTCTATATGCACCCAGTTGCACTAAATTTCGCTAAAATGTTGTCTTGTAGATGTCTTGGTGCGTTATGTTAAACCTAGAATTACATAGAGTTGTTATTATAGAATGATGACATGATGTTATCATGTGGATGCTGCGTATGTCGTTAAACATTTACACTCTAAACAATCAATTTAATTAAAAAATCTATATTAAACCTTTTATATATTATAATATTACAAAGCTTTAAGTTTCTTCATAATTTTGAGCTATATAAATAAAAATATGTCACATTTATATACGATATGAAATATAAAGTTAAAACTGTCCAGTCACAAAATTCTGTAAGAAAAACGAAATAAAATACTAAAAGTCATTGTTCTTATAATTTAATATAATACAATATATATATAATAATAACCAAGTTCAATCTGCCATCAACCATTCTGCCAAAGTAAATAAAGATGAGCACAGAACAGCAAAAACTTTTTTTTTTTGATTATCAATTTATTCAGTCAGTTTTATTGTTCCTCGACAAAATACTTAAGTAATTTGTGATATATATATATATATATATATATATATATATATATATATATATATATATATATGTATATATATATATATATATATATATATATATATATATATATATATATAAATTTTCATATTCTTGTTACGATTCAATTCTGAAATAATAATAAAAAAAAAATCTTCTTTCAAGATAACGCACACACAAGAAAACTTTTTTTTTATTTTATTTGTAAAATGAAAAACTAAATCTATCGCGAATAATAAAATATCTATTTAATAGAAAATTCACTGGCGTCTTTCATGCTTCAGCCATAAAATATTTTACATTAAAAAAATAAAAATAAAAAATGGTACTCTGTTTTGCTGGTGTGCGGTAGAGTTGGTAACAAATAGCGACAACAGAGAAAATTAAATGAATTTTCCACTTTTATTTTTTTTATATTTAAAATTTTCTTTTGAATTTTCATCACCATAGCGCGAGAAGCGCGACGAAAGGTATTAAATTAGATTAATAATTTGTCGCATTAATAGTCTGCCACGTATATATATGATATTATAAGAATAACGTCTTATGCGCTTGAGATATAAACGGATATATATATATATATATATATATATATATATATATATATATATATATATATATATATATATATATATATGTATATATATATATATATATATATATATATATATATATATATATATATACACTATATATCCATCTACATACAAACATGAATATTATTTAAATGTGGGCCATATACAGCCCTATATATATCACATACAGTGTTTTATAGCTTTGCGTTTCATAAAAAATATTTAACCATGTATAATAATTTTTGAAGGCCCCAGCATGAAACCATCCATACCCATACATATATATGTAAGCAGAAAAGCTAAACCCATGTATGTTCTTATTTCAAATGAGGAAAATTATTATTTTTTATATATACATATATACATATATTTCAAAAATATATTATTATGTGCCATATGCAAAATAAAAATAAAGCTGTTATGGTGGCTGATTTCATTTAGGTTCGTTTTTTTTTTTTTTTGAAGCAGCGTGAAACCCCATCGTTTTTTCATACACACATATGAATTTCTAATGAAGCTTTTTGTTTTTCTAAATCACACATTTATATAATATGTATATATGCGTATATATACGATAATATATAATAATGTCGTATATACAATATATTATTGTAAATTAACCAGATTCTCAAAGGATCAATCAAACGTGATTGCAACCGCTTTAATAGAGTTTGGTTTTACTGTTGTGCTCTATGGCAACCATGGGCCATATTTGTCGTAGAGAAATGCAAAATTATTACTGTGTTCGTTTATTTGAGAAAATTTTACTCCGATCGAGCTTTCAGCTGTGCTTATTAAAAAAAATAATATGTAAAAAAAATAATTTTTATTTTATGTTAGCGAACTGGAAAAGTATATCCATATTTGACTCCTCATGCTTTTGGTAAACAATGCATAAATGTCATAATATACTTAGGATATACAATGCTCGCAGATTGATAGTTTGTATTCTAGCTTTGAGCCTACATTTTTTTCTTGAATGAAGTTTCAAATTTGACAGGAAGTAACACAATGGTTACATCCTTTTGCATTTGGATAGTACCAATATATTAAATTGCGAGTATTTGAAGCTTGGATAATCCTTGAATTAATTTCGATACTATAGAGTTTAGCTAACTTTTGTGGTTTATGAAGTTTCGGTGAACCCAGTTGGTTTTATTTAGGGTATGGCACCCCTTTTTTTGCCCAAAAACACACTGCGTTTAATTATTTTGAATGTGGGTTATTAAATTGGTAAATTTGGGTGCAATTTGTATTCGAAAAAGCTAAACAATTCCGGAAGCTTGTGTTACATATTTAAGAAGATACTCAAATATAATTGCTATTTTCAAGTACATCTTCGATTATGACAGATATTCTAAGATGTTCTATCGTAAAACGATTATCTCTAAATTGAAACTGATATGGTAGGAAGTAGTGTAATCGGCCTACAGTAATTTTATCATTTACTAATTTGCCTCGTTTGGGGATCATAATTACTTCTTAGTGTAAAGTATGTATTGCTTATTTTAACCATTTTTTGTAGTCTCTTTTCGGGAATAAGTTTTCCAATTTGGCTAGTAATTTAACCATATCATAAAGCTTTTTTCTTATTTAAATTACACTTGCCCTCATCATTTAATTCCTGTAATATTACGGGTTGTGTGTTATGAGCTAAAATTTTGCTCAATGTCTCTATGTTTTCATCAGCTGTTTGCATATAGGCAATGGTTGAACAATTTCCTTATATTTATGGCTTCTATACTTCGACATATTCCTTCAAAAAGGTTTTCATTAACAACATTAGATGATTACTAAAATTTTCCTCTAACTGATATTGGCTCGATTTGGGTTTAACTTAGCTTCTTCTTGTAACCAGTGTTTTGAGAAAATTGGTGTATATTATTCCTTAACATTTGCAGTTCTTTGGCTTCTTTACATCCTTTATAGTTTGAAGGCTCTCTGTAATTTATACATTTTGCATGGTTTTCCCTAATATCTTCACACTTTCTTGCATTGTCATTTCCAGCACATTTTACGGATCTAAACTTCCATATGCAATATTTCTGCGTGTGGTTGAAACCTTGGCAATTTTGGCATTAAGGAAAAAGCCTTGTGTTCTTGCTATCCTTGTAATGAAGAAATTTTGAACTTTTTATTAAAAGTAAGCATGAAGGGTAAGAGGACTTTTAATTGTAATTCAACATTTTGTTGTTGTTTAGGTTGCTGTTGTTTTGGCTGTAGAGTGCTAGTTGAGTAATAGTAGTACTATTCACGCTCAAGTGAGAATTCATCGCTTTTTGGAATGCTTCTTGTGACTTGCGTAGACCAAAGCAGCGGAGGCGCGCTTAATCAAATCGCACAACTCATGCATTTCAGTTTCACTTTAAGTTTCAAGTAATCTAGAGATTTGTATTGCTCTTAAATATTGCATTTTTAGTACGAATTGCAGGCAATCTGATTTGATTGTTTCAGGTTATGATTTTCTTATTCAATTCGTTTCAAAGCTCTTGAATTAATATTTTAATTCCAATTATTACTGGGGTTAACCATCCTAGTGGATCGAATATTTTCGACTACTTTCAGATAGTGAACCTCTTTTAGTATAGACACAAACGTACCTAATTCGATTTTAGAAATCAGGACGTCATCTATTAGGTTCTATGGCAGCCCCAATACCTTCCAATTAGGTTATACATACCTAAATCATCATCGACACGTCACAAAACATCGTAATTTTGAACTCTTGGAATCGTATAGTATTACCACATATAACGAGGCTTGTTTTATTGCACCCACCATTAATATTTTGGCTTTACCAAAGCATTAAACACAACACGCAGTTTTGTTGCAGTGCTAAACTTCTTTAAACCTCCTTCAAACCGTAGTGTGGTTAATCGTTTTTACCGTTTTACCGTTTTCAATGTTGACTAATCTACTTAGCAAATTTTTGAAGCCAAGATATTCTGAATTTTAAGATGCAGACCTAAACAGATGCAACATTAGTGCTAAATAAATGTAAAAACTTTGTTGCGAATACAAATCGCCAGTTGCGGATATTTTACAGATTTATTTTATTATCAGCCCCACACAATGGAAAAATCTAAATAAAATCCAGCGGACTGCACAACACGCGGTAAATAGACCCTGATAGGTCTTTTTCTTCTCTTCAGTAATCAATCTGTTTCTCTCATGAGATCCTCTCCATCAGTGTAGAACTCATTGTTAAAACCGGTGTAAGTATTTGTTTCACTGGCAAGAGAGGTTTTCTAAGTCTCCACTTGGTTGACTTTTATTAATTCTTAATTTCCTTTTTTTGGTTTTCTACTTCGTTTTTAATTGGGGAATGGAGTTGAGCTTTTACGTTTTTAAATCAAACGAACTAGGAGGTCCCTTTGACCAAGTTTGAAGTTTCAGTTTGCTCTTATTTAGCGGTTTATCATTAAATGATTGTTTGGCTGTAGGTCACACTAGTATATTGTAACAAAAACGTATTTTTCGTATCTAGTATTTGCCACTGATATAGAGAAAATGTACCGGCAAATTCTCGTGAACGCTGAGGATTTCAACTATCAGAAAATCATCTGGTAGTCAGATCCATCAAGTAAATATTGTGGTATGTGCGCAGTTATTTATGAATTATAGGATCATCACCTTTCCTAGCCACCAGAGTACTCAAACAAATTCCAATAGAAAGTACCAGTTCACATCCCGCAGCTGCTAAAATTAATCAAGCCAGCATGTACATAAACGGTATTATGACCGTTGCGGACACAGTAACGGAGGCACACACTTACTATCAGAAGCTAGGAAATATTTGACCTGCTTGGTTGGCTCGCTCCAATAGATATAAAAATCAAAACTTTCATTCAGGTTTCATTGGTTTTATGATACCAGTCAAAATGCTTACGCCGCCATTATATATTGTCGAGTCATATCACCTAACTCCTCGAGAAAAAATACGGCATGAACAAGAAACGTGTTTCTCTGGGGAAATCGAAGATATACCAAAAAACAAACTCATAAGATGAACAAGCAATTTCTCAACCCGTTTGTGGCAAGTTTGGTTTTACGTGTAAGTGGCAGATAAGACAAAAATAATGGTCTATTTTCAACTAAGCATTCCATTATACTGCCACCTAAATCAAATCAAGATCTGTCTGTGTTATCTCTGTGAACGATATGGATCGATGCCCCCAGGGATCCAAAATGCCGAGGTTCAAATTTCCGACATTTTCGAACAAACATTTTTATAAATATAATTTTGTAAAAGTTAGACAGTCTATCGTAAATCCAATTCTAATTGCAGCCATTGTTTTTTTAAATTATTCCTACGCCAAATCCACAGATCGACAGATCGTGGAATTTTATTTTAGAGTCATTTTACCCCAATTCACCTCATTAATAGTATAACCTCCAATTTTTTTCGCTAACTGAATAACTCTCACTAGTACTGTTTAATACAGTTATTTGTATAACTGCTTGATAGCTCGTTACGGTTTTTGTTTTCCACAGTACTAAATAGCCCTTAAGAATGTTTTGGCTGTGTGATTTCTTATTTCAGTTTGTTAAGCTTTCATTGATGATATAAATTTTAAAAAATATTTGCACATATTAAAAATATCTACAATAACATAACTTCAACAATTAACTTTATAGTTTTTATCTTTATCTTAAATGTTATTTAGATAAGAACTATATTTAGTTCTAATTTATGTATCTTATTAAAATTTCTACACATGTATAGATTCCGCAGCTTTTTTTATGATTATGGTTTTATAGTTCAAAGCTAATTAAATGAAAGCGTTGTGCGTGGCCAAATAATATTAAATATAGTTAAATGTATTAATTCTGACAGTTTAGTTAACCAAATTAACTTTCATTATGTTTATACATTTTTTTTTTTACACAGTCAGATCGACCTAAGCTTTTCATGGTACTAAAGTCGAGTGCGCGGTAAATAAATTATCCCATGAAACGTTTCATGTGATACTTAGCATATTTTATATACGAGTACATATATATGTCTACACTGTTACAATATATACATAATCCCCTTATAATTCCGCGTTTACATCGCAGATGGATTTAAATTTTACAAAAATTTTCGAGGAAATTATGAGCATCCGTATAAAAAAAATTGAAAAACATTTACTAATTAAAAAAAACACTGTATTAACACTTTTCTAAAACACACATATATACAAACGCATGTTTGAAAAAAATTAAAGCTTCAAGCATAATACATACGAGTACATATTCCAACAAAAAAAAAATTTAATTAGAATTTCGATAATCTTAAGAAATAAAATGTAAAGCGGGTTGTCTTTAAACTCTTCAGATAACATTCTTCCCGCGCTGTACATTTCGCTTGCTCGATTAACAACAACAACAGCAACACGAAATCATGATTCGTTAATGCTCTAGCAACATATTAAAAACACCGAAATATAGACATATTTACGCGCTTTGTTATGAGCTAATCAAAAAACATTAGTTAACACGCAACATTAATTAAGGTTTTTACTCTGCATATACACACACTCGTTGTCTTCATCGTTGGCTGTGTATTTTTTGTTTTGTTTTATTTAATTATCATGAGTGAAGAGTTTTTTTATTTTTAATTTTCGTGAATATATAGAAAATTAACGCGATTTTGTTAAGATGTGTCGCGTCATCTAAACATGTGTGCATATGGGAGACGAAAGAGTTTTCGGCAACAGCCATTTTCAATTACAAATTATACAAATTGCGTGTAATTTTCAATTATACAAAACAAAACATAAATTTGCATTACGCAAATTATCACTCTCGATGTATAGAAGGTTATAATATAGGATGTTTTGCTAATTTACAAAACCACTGATATGAAAATCCGCAAAAATATTTTTTTTTTTAAATTTTATTTTAAAATTTATTTCATTGTATAACCATGCATATATTTCTATATTTCATCTTAAAGCTAATATTATAACAGATTTACGACTAAATACCCTCTTCTGATTTCTCATTCCCAATATTAAGCGCCTCCTCAATCGTATCGGGCATTTTTGTGTCTAACGTCTCCGGAAATTGTAACACAATTAACGGAGTTAATAGCGCACCAATGCCAAATATATACATTGGCATATCTTGAAAATACAAATTTAATAGTGAAGCCTGTGGTGCAAACATTGATCCTACTCGTCCAAAAGCCGAACAAACTGCAAGCAAAGTATGTCGTAAATTGGTGGGGAATAGTTCCGAACTGTAAACGTAGATATTTGCAAACGCTACTGCAATTGAAAATTTACCAATCAAAAATAATGTTAATCTCGGCCCGTAATTATTGCCGATGAATGTGTACACAAGTAATGTGATCCCACTTACTAGAAATGAGCAGATTAAAATTTTTTTACGTCCAATTCGATTCGACATAAAAGGCATAGATAACGCGGCTGGTATTTCCATAAATTGGACAAGTATAAAATCTGAATATTTATTGCCACCAATCGACACCACTACTAAACTTAAGCCATAAAACACCATTAAAATTATAGCCCAACAAAGTGCACACAACACTAATCTTATCATTAGTTTTGGGTACTGAAGTAATAATTTTATTTGAATAAACACTGACATATTTTCATTGTTGTCCACTTTTTTGCTATCAGCGTTGATCACAAGATTATGTGGCCGATTTTCTAACAAATCTTTCAAGTCATCCGATATTTTTGTTTTGTTAATCTTTGATATTTTCAATAATATTTTGGCAAATTCTTCATTTCGACCGTGTGATAACAACCAACGACCACTTTCCGGCACCAGCCAAAAGTATGTCAAAGCAATGAATGAAAATGTATAAATTACTCGTATTGTAGTTTTCCAGTCGTGAAGCATCATTATCGAAAATCCAAATATTACTTTTCCCAACGAAGTGATGGAAAGTCCGATTGCCCCGGATAAGGCACGATGTTCAGGCTTTGCAATTTCCACCATAAGTATAAATCCGGCGGTGAGTCCACCAGATCCAAAAAATGTTTCTAAAAATTCAAAAACTATAAATGAAATATAATTCCATGAAAATGTGCGAAGAATTCCAAAGATTCCCGAAGCAACAATCGAAAATATAAAAACGACGACGCGGCCGTATTTATCGCTTATGAAACCAGAAAAAAGTAAATTGAAAAAATGCCCGAAATTATGTATTGTCCCGACAAGCGCTAGCTTCCATTTATTTTCTTCACAGTGCAAGTTCATCTACAAATAGTTTATCACGCTTAACACTTAGAATTTACTTACACTGATTTTATACTTACGTCATTCACAATCGTTCGTTCATCGTTTTCATATATAAAATCGTCACACTTAATTTTAACTCGATTGAAATCATTTGAAGAACACAATAGGCCATTAAGATCTGATTGCGTCAAATTATATTTGTAACACTGTACTGGTTCATCATTTTCATATGGTACTGCATTTCTTAACCAATCTGGTTTATATTCACAATTTGGATTTAATGTACGATCACATTCATCTACGCTGCACCGATAGTTTATATCGCCTGCAGTAAAAACGTACGCTACTCCATAGCCTCCGGTTAGCAAAAGTGGTATAAATATTAAAAAGTAAACACCAATTTGATAACGTCCAAAGCCGCCAATTTCACGAAGCGCTGAATCCAAATCGATCTTCTCCATGCTAGATTTTCCATATAACTAAGCATTAAACAGGGTTTTACGAGTGTCTTATAAGATACTTTAAATATTTATTAGGGTTTTGACAATAAACGAATTTCTTATTGTCTAGTGATAAGATAACAAAAAAAACTTACTATTTATTAAACTACAAACTATTATTTCTCAGTCTCCACTTTTATGTTGGGTTTGCCTATGTTAAGCGCCTCTTCTATCGTGTCAGGAAGTTTTGTGTTCAGTGTTTCCGGAAAGTATAAAGTTACCATCGCTGCGAGAATGGCTCCAACTCCAAATATGTACATTGATAAATTTTTTACGTAAAAATTTAAGAGTGGGGCTTGTGGTGCCGCAATCGAACCAATTCGACCGACCCCAGAACATATACCCAGTAGCGTGTGACGGACATTAGTTGGAAATAGTTCCGAATTGTATATGTAAATGTTTGTAAATGCAATTGCAATAGAGAATTTCCCGAGTAAAAATAGGGCCAATTTAACGCCATATATATCACCAACCAATGTGTAAATAATTAGAGCCACGCCACAAAATAAAAATGAGCCGATCATAATTTTTTTGCGTCCCAATCGGTTCGAAATAAATGGCATACTAAGAGCGGCTGGAATTTCGATGAATTGAACTAACATAAAATCGGTATATTTATTGCCACCAATCGATACGGCAATCAAGCTGAGTCCGTAAAAAACCATTAAAATTATGATCCAACAAAATGTGCATGCCGCAATTCTTATCAACATTTCTGGATACTTAAAGATTAACTTAAAATTATCTTCATGTGATGTTGTTTTTTCCATTTTATCCCTAGTTTCATCCAAATTTAGGACTAGGTCTTGCGGCCGATTTTCCAGGAGTTCTCGTAATTCTGGTGATATTTCTGATTTATTTATGCGTACAATTTTTAATAGCGATTGTGCTGCTTCATCGTGTTTGCCACGCGATAGTAGCCATCGTAGACTTTCAGGCAACAACCAAAAATATGTAAGCGATATATACGATAAGGGTAAATTTACACGTAAAATTGTTTTCCAATCTTGATATAACATTGCCGATAGACCAAGTAGTACTTTACCGAATGATGTAATTGAAAAAACCATGGCACTGGTCATAGCTCGATGTTCCGGTTTAACAATTTCCATGGCCAAAATAAAACCAGCGGTGTACACACCAGACCCAAGAAGTGGTTGAAGAAATTCTAGCACTACAAACGATACATAGCTCCAAGCAAATGTACGCAGTATACCGAATGTACAGGAGGCGACTGCAGTGAAAATAAAAACCGCTCGTCGCCCATATTTATCACTAAAGTAACCAACTATTAGAAGATTTATAAAATTTCCACAATTATGAATGGTACCGACCAGGGCCAACAGCCATTTATTTTCATCACAATGAAGATCAAACTATATAAAAAACACTTTATTTAATAACGATATAGTTGTGACCCAAATATATCTACGGCCTCATATATATACTCACATCATTCACTATCGAACGCTTATCATTTTCGTATATAAATTCGTTACACTTAATTTTGACACGATTAAAATCACTTGCCTCACATTTTAGTTCGTCTAAATTTGTGCGCGTTAAATTATATTTGTAGCACGTTTCCGGCCTATCACTCTCATCGTCGAATGGTACAGCATTTCGTAACCAATCGGGTATGTAATCACCATTTGGATTATTCAGTTCATCGCACTCGTCAATGCGACATCGATAATGAAGTTCAGCTGCGGTAAACACGTACGATACGACATATGTGCCCGCAATCATAAGTGGTATACAAAGTAGAATATAAACAAATATCTGATAACGTCCAATGCGGCCGACTTCTTTTAGCGCCGTATCCAAATCGGTTTGCGACATTTTTTTTTTTTTTTTTTTTTATAAATTTTGAATGTCTTATAGTCTTGCAACTCTCAATCGAACTGAATATTGGTTGAAACTGATATTTTCGAATAGGTGCCACACAAAAACTGTCTTATCAATTAATTACAGATGAACGATTATTAAAGTGCCTATGTATTGGAATATCCATAATAATGGAATGCAATAGCTAAGCTTTGATAATATTCTGCAGTGCGATAACGAAAACAACCCAATTTCGTTGTCATTGTTTAAATGACATAAATTCATGTCAAGATGGAGCAGTGAAGATTAATAAGTAAATAAAGTAGTAAAGATAGTAAAGCATACACATGGCTGTTAAGTGTTAAGTGTTTTATTGACTTTTTAGATTTACAACTTTGCTTTCTTTTTCCCAATATCTAGAGCTTCTTCGATGGTGTCTGGAAGTCTTGTATGCAATGTCTCTGGAAATTGTAAACAAACGAGTCCTGCAGCAAACGCCGCACCACCAAAAATGTACATTGCTAAATTATCTACGAACATATTTAATAAAGGTGCTTGTGGCGCTACGATTGAACCTATTCGACCAAACGCCGAACAAATGCCAAGTAAAGTGTGTCGCATATTCGTTGGAAACAGTTCCGAATTGTAAATATAAATAACCGCAAAAGCCATTGTGATAAAAAATTTTCCGATCAAAAATAGTGTTAATTTTACAGCATACACATCAGACACAAAAATGTACACGATTAGTGAAATCCCACTTATCATAAACGATCCACATAATATAATTTTTCGTCCCATTTTGTCCGCGATGAATGGCATGATAATCGCGGCGGGAATTTCAATAAATTGAACTACTATAAAATCGGTAAATTTATTGCCACCAATCGATACTGCAATCAGGCTTAATCCATAAAATACGAAAACGATTACAATCCAACAGAACGAACAAGAAATAAGTCGAATCAATAGTTTTGGGTAGCGAAAAATTACCGAAAAATCGTATTTCGAATTGGTTGCGTCTTCGTCTAATTTCAACACCAAATTGTGTGATCGATTTTCTAGCAAATCTCGTAAATTATCTGTAATTTTAGTGTTATTAACTTTTGTTATTTTAAGTAGAGTTTTGGCCACCTCTTCTGATCGACCACGAGACAACAGCCATCGTAAACTTTCTGGCACTAACCAAAAATACAGCACTGTTATGTACGAAAATGATAAGTTAACGCGCAACATTGTTTTCCACTGCTGAAATATCATAGCCGATATGCCTAGTAAAAGTTTTCCGAAAGATGTCGCACAAAATGTGGTTGCACCGGATATAGCACGATGTTCTGGCTTAACTATTTCCAGAGCTAATATAAATCCGGCTGTAAATACACCAGCTCCGAAAAATGCATCTAAAAATTCCAAAATCGTGAACGATATGTAATTCCAGGAAAATGTGCGTGCTATTCCAAAAGTTCCGGATGCAAGTGCAGAAAACACTAAAACTGCTCGCCTCCCATATTGATCACTAAAATATCCAGAAATTAACAAGTTCAGAAAATGTCCAACATTATGCACCGTTCCAACTAGTCCCAATTTCCATTTATTTTCATCACAAGTCAAACCGAACTATAAATAATTAGATTTAGATAACTTATAGTCCAACGGTAAAATTTATTTTACTACTCACATCATTAACAATAGTCCGTTCACTAGTTTCATACACAAAATCATCACACTTAATTAAAACCTGGCTATCAAAATCATGCACTTGACATATATTTAATCCAAAAGGTACATCGACCTTTGTAAAATTATATTTATAACACTGTGACGGTATATTTTTATCAAATGGTACAGCATTTGGTAACCAATCAGCTAAATATTTACCAGTTTCGCACTCGTTCACTCGACACCGATAATTTAAATCGCCGACTGTAAAAACATACGAAACCGAATATGTTCCCGCCAACAGGAGTGGAATAAAAATCAAAATGTAAACAAAAATTTGATATCGCCCGATACGACCGACCTGTTTAAGTACCGTATCCAGATCCGTCTGCTCCATTTTGATAAGTTAACGAAACTATCTAGATATACCTAAAACGAGAAATCAAATTAGATCAACAACATGTTTTACAACGACAATTTAGTGTCATATCTCTTTAGTCATGATAGCTTAATGATGTATTTACATGAATTATGACAACAACAATGCGCTTGAATACAATAAAGTGTAGATAATTTGAATTGCTCACTTGTTGTAAATTTTATTGTACCTACCAGTTTTTTATGAATTGGCATGCGATTAGATAATTTTTAATTATAAATAAACGATTAAATTCTAAACACTGTTCAAAGTGAATAGTTTACGTTTAGAAGTGATGTGATTTATAACTTTACGATACCAATCAAAACAAGGTGTGTTAATTGACATTTGACATTTATTGGTTAACAATTAATTAATGGATTATTAATGACTTAATTAACTCTCGCAAATTAGATTAAGAGATCGAATGTCCATTATACCATTTAACCAAGTAAATATAAATTATTGTCCAATGGCAAAACCTGTCGAATAAATGTTGACAAACTAATTTTAAAATTAAACCTTGGTTGTTTACAACATACTCGGCCACTTACAAAAGTAAAAATATGTAATATTGGTCTTATTCGGTTCAATGATACCTATAAGAATTGGTTTTTATGTACTCGACAATCCTAAATTTAATTAAAATCGGTTGATTATTTCATAGCTGCTAAGACCAAATTGAATCCATTTTTTTCTTAAATTCGAGCTGTCTCAAAATCAAAAAACCCTTATCTGTAATAGTGTTCTGATTGGGCAGTTTGATCGTATATCGTAATGGTGTATAGTTTATATTGTGGCTTACCGCTGATTAGTTAGTTTTGTAATGGGTCTTTTAAATGTGGTACCATTACTTCCCTTTATTGTAACTACTCTAGTTAGGTTATCTTTACCAGGGTATGTAATCCTTCCTAAAGGTCAGTTGATGGGCGGCACGTTATATTCCTTTATTAAAACGATATTATCTACCTTTAATTCTGGTTGTTTGCATGGACATTTATTTCTTTGTTGTCATCCAGTCAAATAGTGTTCCAATGTTTCCAGAAATCTTGGAACATTTTTTGGATTAGTCTCCACCGATGGTTGGCAGAAATGTTTTCATTCAGCAAATTTGATTCTGGAATTGCAATTAGGGAATCCCCAATTAAAAAGTATCAAGGGGGGAGTATTACCGCATTTGGATCAGATAGCATTGTTGTGAGAGGCCGTGAATTAAGACAAGCTTCAATCTGAGTTGCAACTGTTGATAGTTCTTCATAAGTAAGAGTTGTGGTTTCAATAACCCTTTTTAGGTGATATTTCAATGATTTAACGGCTGCTTCCCAGAGTCCTCTGAAATGTAGAGAAGATTTTGGTATAAAATGCCATTCGACTCCGATGTCGGATAATATGCGTTTAAGTTCAGGGGTTGCTTGTTGCAAGGCCTCGTGTTTTTCTTTAGTCAGCTGTGTTTTTGCTCCCACAAAATTGGTTCCATTATCGCTGTAAATCCGTTTACATAAGCCTCTTCGAGAGATAAATCTCTTAAAGGCCGCAATAAAGCATACAAATAGCGCTATATATCCCTTGTATGATTTATTTTCACGTCCTTTTGAAACTCTTACTGATATAGGCCCATTGTAGTCTACTCCTGTGTTAGTAAATGGACGTGATGGCGTGACTCGTTCTTTGGATAAGCTAGCCCAAGCTGTTGTTTCGTTGAAGCGTTGAATCGATGACACGTGATGCATTTTCCTATTGGTGAGCGTATGTTACTTTTACCGTTTATGATCCAATATTTATTTCTAAGTGACAGAGTCAATTGAATTCCTCCGGGCAAAGTTTTTATATGCGCGTCTTATATTAATTAACTTTGTAAATCTATGTATTTCTGGCAATATTTTTGGATGTCTGGTGCCAATTTTCGGATGAAAGCTGTAGCCAAGTTGGGCCCGTTCACTATAAATGATTGTTCTTTAGTTCATTTGGACCGTACTTTTTGAGGCACAACCTGCTTGGATTATCGGTTGATCCAACGTGATGCCATTGTGCTGGATTATAATTGCTGATATTCGATTGGCCACGAAAGTTTTATATTTATGAAGACGCCCTCGAATCTAACATAATGTAATCATCGAATCAGTCCAAAAGAACGAAATTATTTCCGGAATTTGGAATTTCGCTCTACAAAGCTCAAGTCAAGGTAGCGAAAGTAAATTTTTAATCGGAGCAACTTTCGTTTTTGATGTGAGAAATCTTACATTAGTGATACGTTCTGAATTTATAGATTTGAAGTATATGGCTGCTGTAGCATAGCCCTTTTCTGAGTCGTCGCAAAATCCATGTAACTCTGTTTTATTGTTGTTCTCAAATTGGATCAAACGTGGCATAGATATTTCTAGAAGTGGCAATACGTTTTTAAATTCCTGCCATTTTTTTAATAGTTGTGACGGAAGTTCATCATCACAAGACAGACCTGCCAACCAAAGTTCTTGTATCATAAGCTTGGCTACAATTGCGTGATTGGTGCCAACCAGCCTAACGGATCAAAAAGCTTTGCGCTATCTGAAAGTAGGCTACGTTTGGTAGATTTGCCGATATCAGATTTAGCATTGATGACATTAATCCTGAATTTATCTGTTGTTGGATTCCAGTGTAGTCCAAGTGTTTTAATGGTATCGTCAAGTTTGAATTCTAAACGATTTTGGTTTCTTAGATGTTCTGGTATGGCTTCCAAAATAATCGCATTGTTGGTTGCCCATTTTCTTAAGGTAAATCCACCACTGTTTAGTAAGTCAATTGATTGTTTTTGGATGAATAAGGCTTCTTCTAGTGTGGTTTGCCGAGAAATCAGATCATCCACGTAAAAATCATTTAAAGACGCCCTTGGATAGTTTTTTTGATCTTCGGTGGCAAGCTGTTTTAATGGTTTTACCGCTAAATAAGTAGCAGCAGCTGTACCATACGTGACGGTTGTTAACTTATACTCCATAATATCTTTTTACGGAGTCTGTCTCCACAAAATAAGTTGGTAGTTCTGATCATGATCATCTACCATAATTTGTCTGAACATTTTTTAATGTCAGCTCTATGAACGTATTTATGTTTTTGCCACCTTAACAGTATAGATAATAGATCGTGTTGAAGAGTAAGACCAGTTAACATCACGTCATTTAACGATATTCCAGTTGTAGTTTTGGCAGACTCATTGAAAACTATCCTTAATTTTGTAGTTGTACTCTTGTTTGGTGAATGTTCGTTTATGAAGAACCTCTTCTATTTCCCAGAAGTTTTTTAATTTAATATCTAAGTCTGTTATTGTTGCCATTGATTGTATCATTGTTGAATTGTGACAATCGACTGAGGCACAGCCTAGAAATACCCATTCCAATTTAGTTTCTTGAGCAACTGTTTCTTCGTCAGATCAGGCTTTTATTATATTATTCATCAACATTTCTCTATAATAAGCTGCACCCAATAATAAGTCGATTGGATCAGAAGTGTAAAATGATGAATCAGCTCATAGCACATTTCTGGCATATTTCTATTTCCAGTGGTCTACAGGCTGTTCTGACATATCCCGCGTTAAGTTGTTGAATACTAATGTCTTTATGGTTAAGTTATATTTGGAGGGTAATCTCGGCTTCATGTTAAATTTAACGGTTGGGTTCGCTACTTAAGCATCGGTTTTTCGGTTTTAGATTGTGCTCTCCACAGCAGCAAAAACATTTAACGGGTTTTTTAGTAACCGCTAAATTGTCAGCTGTACTGGATGAGGTTGTTTGTTGGAATGTCTCCTTTTTTGTATGTTTTATCTCGAGATAGTACTCCCAGAGATTGAAACCTTACTTGTAGAAAGCTAGAAATCTTTCGCTGTTTGAATTTTTTTCGGGTTCTTCAGAGATGTCTCGTATAAGCGGTGAGTTTCCCTGTCTAGCTTCTTTGTCAGAATGTCCATCAATCTAGCATCCTAAGAATCTAGATTGATTCCTTGGTTTTTAATGGCATGAAGTCATTCAAATGCATTATCATGCAATAATTGTAAACCGTGAGAGGATTCTGTGAGTGGATACGTTTGGTTTATTCATCATTTCAAATTCATTCATCATTCATCATCATGATTTTTATATGATTGGTCATTTAAACGGCAATATGATGAATTCCTAGAAGAATTTTTACAATTGGGTCACATGACAATATGGGACTATATTAAAACCGACGAATGCTATTAGCCGCATCACTACCCCGTGAAGGAGAGTAGAATGACTACTAAGTTGTGGGTCAATTTTTAATCGATCAATTATCGGTAGAACCAATTGTGCAGTTTGATTTGGTTGAGCTATTACCAAGATTTTAAATACACCAATTATTACACCAATTAAGTATACAAACTTTTAACCGTAACGTATAAGACGTTGTTACCTTCATTTTGGTAACGCAGCCTAATTCAACTAGAATCGGTTTACCAGGTTAAGTTTTCAGAGGTTTCAGATATATTAACACATGGTTTATACATGGACGACTTGGATACTGAAAAAATATTAAGGACTTAGACCGTTTGCTAGGAAAGGGTGGTTTTTAATCTTTGCAAGTGGGGATCTAGCAGTCCTCAACTTATGAATAGTATTCCAGAAGCCAATAGAGACGTCTCTATATTTAAAATTGCAAAGGTGATCACCCAATCAGTTTCACGTATTTTTGAAATTCGATCAAAAAACACATCGGTTAAGGAAACAATGATTAAAGAAATCAGAAGTGGAATGGTGAATACAAATTATACAAACTGCACGAGACCAGTTCTAACAGAACAGAAGTAGAATTCTGCAGCGTTGTTCAATTTACTAAACAGCATTGTTTGGTTCATGCCTTACCGGAAGATGTTCTAAATTATCGAGGGTATTATTTGTCATTACCCGAATTTTAATATTGTTTTTCAGTAGATCAGCTACAGATCAAGGCTACGACGATATTAAACTAATATGCGTCTAATTTGATCATTAGACATGTTCAACTCTGCAGTTTTGCTTTGGAATTAAATGATCTGTTTAGAAAAGGAGCTTTTCCATTCAAGGATAGTGATGGTTTTAACGAGTTGGAATGAGATTGTGTATAATGCAGATGTTCGATTTAAGATAAAGTTTTCAATTATCTTGCCATCTAAAAACCAGGTGAAACACTTTATAATACGAGATGAACATCTGAGACTACTGCTTGCGGTACAAACACTGTTAAGATATAAGATATCTGTTAAGATATTAAGATGAAGAAAGAGGCGCAATTGGGTGGTGTGTGAAGTACATTCATTTAAAGACCTCTGAAACAATGAACCCTCAAACATTTTCGGTGGCTCTTCAACGATTTTAGTGAATTATGGGATATATTCATAAATTCCCGACCATTAAGCCAATTCCACGCGAATTGAATGTCTTAACTTTGGGCCATTTCCTAATCGGATATGCGGTTAAATTATTACCAGAATCTAAAATATTGAATTTTAAGGAAAATAAATTATCATGTTGGCAGCAGATTTAAATATGGCCCAGCACTTCTGGTAGATGTGGCATAAATATTATCTGGTAGCCATGCAAGAACGAATTGAAAACAAAAGATACGAATTAAATTCCTGGCGGTCTAATAATTTTTACGAACAAAGACACATCATCAACTAAATGGCTTAAAGGACGAATCGTTAAAGCAATTAGATAATCAAATTCGGGGAAATACAATGCTTGGAATATGAAGATTTTATAAAGCTTCAAAATTCGCAAATATCAAAAAAAAATTCAAACATAGTCAAAGCTTAAATGAAACCTTTAACTCAAGCTTTCCTAACATTTAACGTAAATTCCGTCTTCAACAATTCAAATTATGAATTCATTTAATGATGAATGCATTACCACAAAATTTAATATTTAAACGTGAAATTTTAAAATATCGGCAAAAATGTCAAAGTCTATAATTATAAAATTTTTAAAAAAATCAAAAGTGAATTAGAAAGTATTTGCAAAGTTCCCAATATTTTTGGGGTTTTAACTAAAGGCTGACAAAATGTAGTGATTAAATAATTTTAATCGTCACAATATTAAAGTAATCTAATCGTCCTCTGGTTTCACCAAACCTGATAATTGCTTTTTATAACAATATGTACTCGAAACAATTTACTATCCGCGATAAAGTTTATAGTAAGTGACATTTCAATTAATCAGTTGATTATAATTGTTCAGACAAATCGAACAACATTAGTACGACTTAACGTTTTGATTGCCATACAGTTTGAAATAATACATAGAATGGTGCAAATCGACTTAGATAGTGCGCTCAAAGAAGTTGGTAAAATTGGACGATACCAGATATTTGTGTACGGCTTGATATGTTTACCAATTCTATTGGCAGGAACGTATTCCGTTTCTTATGTATTTACCGCGGGTGATTTAAACTATCGGTGTCGTATCGATGACTGTGATCGTGTAAATAATCTAAATTGTGAATATTTACCGGATTGGTTACAAAATGCTGTGCCATATGACGATGATGATAAACCAGAACAGTGTCTCAAATATAATTTAACGAATATAAATTCGAACGACTTAAAGTGTTTAGCTGGTGATTTTAATCGTGTACAAATAACGTGTAATAATTTCATATATGAAAATGACGAACGAACTATCGTGAACGATGTGAGTAAAGTTTTGCATTGCGTTAATCGGATTTAAGGTTATGATTTATTTTTAGATGGATCTACATTGTGATGAAAATAAGTGGCTGCTTGCTTTGGTTGGTACTATTCATAACTTTGGCCATTTTCTGAATTTATTAATATCAGGATATTTTAGTGATAAATATGGTCGTCGTACAGTCCTTATATTTTCAGCAGTAGCTTCAGGGACATTTGGACTAGCACGAACTTTCACCAATGATTATTTATCATTTGTTCTACTCGAATTTTTTGATGCATTTTTTGGGGCTGGTGTATACACAGCTGCGTTTATATTGGCCATGGAAATTGTTAAGCCTGAACATCGTGCTATGTCCGGTGCCTTAACATTTTCGGGAACATCATTTGGAAAAGTACTGCTCGGTGCATCGGCTATGATATTCCAAAATTGGCGTACTATGTTACGTGTTAACTTGCCACTTTCGTATGTAACTTTATTGTATTTCTGGTGTGTACCCGAAAGTATGCGATGGCTTTTGTCACAAGGTCGAAATGTTGACGCAGCAAATGGACTTTTAAAAATCACTAATACTAATAAAAATCAAATATCAAATGAATTGCGCGATTTACTTGAAAATCGTCCAAACGACCTAGTACTAAATAAAGATAACGAGAAGACGATAGATAGCGCCGATACGTCACAAGACTATCAATTTAAATTAGTTTTTAAATATCCAAAAATGCTGATAAGATTAGCGCTATGCTCATTACTTTGGATTATTATTGTTATGGTGTTCTATGGATTAAGTTTAATTGCAGTGTCGATTGGTGGCAATAAGTATACCGATTTTATGCTCGTACAATTCATCGAAATTCCAGCTGCTCTATTTATGCCATTCGTATCGAATAAATTTGGACGGCGAAAAGTATTATGGATTTCGTTTGTGGCGAGTGGAGTTGCATTGATTGCATACACATTCGTCGGCGATATATACGGCCTAAAGCTAACACTATTTTTGTTAGGGAAATTTGCAATGTCGAGTGCATTCGCCAATATTTACATATATAATTCGGAAATGTTTCCGACTAATTTGAGGCACACGCTGCTTGGAATATGTTCGGCGTTTGGACGTATTGGATCAATTGCGGCGCCACAAGCTCCGTTGCTTAATTTTTATGTTAAAAATTTGTCGATGTACATTTTTGGAGGTGGCGCTCTAGTCGGAGCTCTAATCACATTACAACTACCGGAAACTTTACATTCAAAACTACCGGATACGATTGACGAGGCGCTTAATATTGGAAAGAAATAAAGCAAAGCAAAAATGATAACACTAAAAAAATTAATTTATTTCAAACTAAATGGAGGCATTTCAATAAGGAAGCAACAGTGTTCAGCATGGTACGTTCGTTTTATCGAAATTATTTAAGATCAACATTAACCTTGAAATTATTCACATGCAGCAAACTATAATTTTTTTTTTTTTGTGTAGAGACTAGTGTCATCTAGTTAAAATATATACGAACCAATTTAAAAAATAAAGAAAAGTTTTGATCATGTCAACATTTAGGCCATTTATTTTTAAACGATCATAAATCAGAATTTAATCTTAATTGATATTGATAATGACACAAAGAATTATAATCACCTTGAATAAATGTGTTATCGGTAAACGATTAAACCATACGACAAAACAAAAACCATTTTAGACGATAAATAAAAATATAAAATATGTATTTTTGATCACAGTTTGCAATTTATAAATTATAACTAGATATTTTCTGTACAGCCCTGAATTAAATAGCAAGTTGTAAATTATTGCATACATCTTTGTGTACTCTCAAGACATGCAGTCCCATCAATTATTTAAAGCATTTATTTTTATCGATCGCTAGTGCTTCCTCGATCGTGTCTGGTAGTTTAGTGTTTAGCGTCTCTGGAAATCGTAAGCACAACATAGCGGCCAAAAATGCTGAGAAACTAAATAAATACATTGTTAAATTTTTGTACAACATTTCGAGAAGTGGAGCTTGAGGTGCGATCATTGATCCGATTCGGCCGAATGCTGCACACACGGATAGTAGTGTACTTCTTAAATTAGTTGGAAATAGCTCCGATGTATAGATATAGGTGGTCGAAAATGCAACGGTCATCGAAAATTTTCCAATCATGAAGATCACTAGTTTAATCCAGTATGTATCGTCGGCGAATGTTTCAGCTAAAAGTACAGTCCCACTTACCATCAGTGCAACAGATAATAATAGCTTACGACCAAATTTATTAGCTGCATACATTACAAAAAAACAGGCAGGGATTTCCATCAGCTGTATAATAATAAAATCTGTATATTTATTACCACCAATTGTGACTGCGGTTAGTGTTAATCCATAATAGATCAGTATACTGACGATCCAACAAAATGAACAAGACAATATTCGACCGATCATGGCTGGATATTTAAATAATGTTTTAAAATCTTCACGGTTCGTGTCCCGTATTTTTCCCGAACCGCTCAATGTGATTTCGTCCGGTTTCTTTTCGAGAAAATCCCGCAACTTATTCGACAAACTGATTTTATTAACTTTTGCAATTTTTAACAAAATTTTACTAACTTCCGCATTACGGTTTTTAGTTAAAAGCCATCGCATACTTTCAGGAATCAGCCAAAAATAAACTGCAACGATAAATGCGGGTGGGAAATTTACTCGTAAAATTGTTCGCCAGTTTTGAAGTAACATTGCTTCGATTCCGAGAAACATTTTACCCATAGATGCGGCAGTAAATAGTACGGCACCACAAATAGCACGATGTTGAGGTCGAACTAGCTCCAGCGCTGTAAATAGATATAGATGGATAAATTCGATTGTAATTTTAAAACTATATAAATACCTAAAATAAGTCCCGTAGCATATGTCGCCGAACCAAAAAGAGGTTCTAAAAACTCAAAACACATAAATGACCAGTAGCTCCACGCAAATGATTTACTCAGCCCTAGAATAGCTGCACATAAAGTTGAGTATATAAAAATTGTTAAACGCCCGTATTTATCACATAAATGTCCACTTATAAACAAATTCAACAAAATTCCTAAATTTTGTACTGACCCCACTAACGTCAATTTCCACTTGTTATCATTACAGTGTAATCCAAAATCGTTTAAAATTGTTATCTCGTCCGTTTCATAAATAAAATTTTTCGTACACTTTACTTTCGTTGTATTATCAAAATCATAATCATGGCACTCTTGCACCACTTTTAAGTTATCCCCCACAAATTTATAGTGTTGGCAATGTACTGGTAAATGCATATCCTTATCGTGCGGAAAACCATACGTCGTCCAATTCGTTTTAAATACACTACGATCACTATCACACTGTGGTATACGGCAACGATAGTTCATTTCACCCGCGGTAAACACAAACGTAACATTATAGGTACCCGTAATAAAAACGATCAATGTGATTAAGACATAGCAAAAAATTTGATATCGACCAAATTTTCCAATTTCCCGCAATGCCAAATCCAAACTAAATTTATCCATACTACCGATGTTGGTGTGTTTGAATTCATTATCGAACTGATACTAGCTATACGAACACTTTGACTTATCAAAAATTATTGATTATCAAGTTTTATTGTAGTTCGAGTACAAAATATATCGAGGGAACGGAAGAGAGACAATAATTGAGGCTTTATATTTGCTATTTTGCTGATTCAATAAGATTATTATGCGCTATCTATTTCTATATACAATTTGAGGTAGTTTAATTAGAGTGATTGTACTGTAGCCGATAAAGTGAAGTATGTAGTATAAGAATATTTGATTGACAAATTTTTTGCTATACAATGCTAAACGTTATCAGTGTATTGAATGTAAATGGACACACCGTGCACGACAAAAGGGTTTTGTTTATAAATATATTCCGGTGCTTCACTAGCCATTTTAGGTGATTGCTTTTTATCAGTGTGTTTCAACCTATAAAATTAATTATAAATAATCGACAGGTGAATCAGTTTTTAAAATTTTATTGCTGACGGCCAAATTTTAAAATGCACCACCATAAAATTGATTGTTTACACTTGTTTACATTTAATTTATTTTCATATTACGATTTTATATATCGACCTGTCAAATAGTCATTTAACTGTCTATCATATTGACGTTTTATTACACAAACACCTGCATAATGATTTAACATATTGCAATAAGCACATACTTGCCCCTCGGCCGGACATTTAATACTTGTAGGATGTCTCAAATTACAGTATGGACATTTTCTATTGTATCCTGAAGACTTTTGGTGCACGGATTGTTTTGCATCGGGCCAAATCGGGTTTTGAACTAGTTCAACATTTTTATTTCGTTCTTGTTCGGCAGACCATCCCATTTCAATAATAGTACATAAATCGAGTTGTTCACATGCAAAATACCGTTTTTGTAACTGACGATCTATTACACCAAATATTATACGATCACGAAGCATACGATCTTCATTATCGTAGTTACAAAATTTTACCATGCGTTTAAGATCCAGGACAAATTCGTTAAATGTTTCGCCTGCCGTTTGCTTCCGCTTTTCAAATAGAAACGTATCATATAGTAGACTGTGGCGTGAATTAGTACAATACTTTTCAAATTCGTCAACGATTTGGTTTAGATTGCATGCCTTATCGGTTAAATTGAAATTTTTAAACACTTTAACAGCATCGGGTCCGGCAGCATCAAAAAACATTTTCACTTTAACCGGTTCTGGTTTTTCAAACGAATCGTTTGCCATTAACCAAATTTCAAAATTTTGACGAAATTCTTTCCATATTTTGGGAAGATTGTCACTGAATAGATTTAATTTTTTAGCCGTGTCAAACGAATTCATTTTTTCACGTTCACTTAATATCGTGTACTATACTAAAATAAACAGTTATTTAGATTCGGGGCGATTTATAAGTTGGAGATATGTGTTATCGCGTTATCGTCTACCAAATTTATATTTTTATTTGGATAAGGCAAAGTACATATGCAATTAAACACAAATATTTTCAATTCTTGATGAAAGTTTGAAAAGAAGCTGAAGTCAAAATCATTTTGCAAACTACTTGTAAGTCATTATATTTCTTCATATATTAAGTAATCGATTTACATATTTTGCTTGGTACCATATTGAAATGTTAAAACTCGCATTAATTCTGCATCGTCGTCACGTTTTCTACGGCATGCCCGCATCCAATGATTAGGTTTTTTACAATAATTGCAGACCACTCCATATGCAGGACATTTTCTCCGCGGATGAACCGAACGGCAAAACCCACATTTGGGTTGTCTCCAAAAATGCTTTGCTATTTGATTTGTTTCTGCTGCACGTCCGATTTTAATCGTCTCATTTAAATCAAGTTGTCCAATTGTAAAATAAAGTTTTTGTAATTGCCGATCAAAAACTCCGTACACAATACGATCACGTAGTATACGTTCTTCATTTTTGTAGCCACATAATTTTATCAAACGTTTCAGATCTTCAATAAACATTTCGAATGGTTCGTTTTCCAATTGTCGCCGTTTCTCGAATAAAAAAGTATCGTACAATTGATTTCTTTTTAATGTATTGCAATACTTATCAAATTCCATTAGAACTCGGGCCAAATTATTTTTTTCTAGCTCATTTAAACTAAATTGATTAAAAAGTTTTACGGCATCTGGTCCAACCGAACCTAATAAAAGTGCAACTTTAATATTTTCTGATTTGTTTATCATTTCGGTGTCAAACAAATATCTTTCAAAGTTTTGTCGAAATTCTTTCCATGATTGGGCAACATTACCACTTATAAGATTTAATTGTTCAACCATTTCGATTGAATCCATTGTGCTGTTGATTCACTTTCACTTTATTTTTTAACTAAAGAATACAATGAATGTGCCGAATTTATATATTGCCGTGTTATCGCAAAGTGCAAAATTTACGATTTCCAAAAATTTTTTTTTTATTATCGCACTCTTAAAAATTAATTGGAATGTTACTAATCTATAAATGAGTCAGTTTAAAAAATATGATCGATCATGCTGATAAAAAAGAAATTGTTTTGTACGGTAAGTTAAATTTTAGACACTACCAATAAATGAGATCACAGTTTCAGTATAATTGAATAGTTTATTTTATATTAATATTATCTTTATGACGACCTGTTATAGCGTGCGGTGAATTGCTGACGTTTCCGTTGACATGCTTCGGAAACATGATTTCTCATATGGCAATGATCACAAATTTGTCCCGTGGCCGGACATTGAACATGTTGTGGATGTGATAGATTACAGTAGGCGCACAACCTGTGCGAACGTTGGCCTGGATATATTGGTCGATTTGACCGGTGAACAGTTCTCCACTCCATATTATTTAAATTTAACTCTTCAACAGGTGTGGCATTTGTTCCTCGTTCTATTTCGGCAGCACGTCCCATTTCAATAGCCTCACTTAAATCTAGGTTTTCACATGCAAAATATCGTTTTTGTAATGCACGATCCATTACACCAAACACAATACGATCGCGAAGCATACGATCTTCATTTTCGAATTCACAAAACAACACCATGCGTTTAAGATCTTCAACAAATTCATTAAATGATTCGATAGCTGTTTGTCGACGCTTTCCAAATAGATACGTATCGTAAATAAGACTACGAGGTGGTACAGTACAATAATTTTCAAATTTTTCGATGACGCGATTTAAATTATTTGCCTCGCCGGTTAATTGAAATGTGTTGTACAAGTTAATTGCATCGGGTCCAGCTGCATTCAAAAATATTGCCACTTTCACCGGTTCTGTTTTGGTATTGGATTCAGTGGCTAGCAAGAAGATTTCAAAATTTTGCCGAAAAGCTTTCCATGTTTCGGGAAGATTTTCACTTTTAAGATTTAATTTTTCTGGTATCTGAACAAAATCCATTGTTATTGTTTTACGCTGCGACGTTCACTTAATATTATGTACTTTACACAACTAAATGATTATTAATGAAACCGGATCGATTTATACCTTATGATAAGTTATCATTGCAATTTTATATATATATATATATATATATATATATATATATATATATATATATATATATATATATATATATATATATATATATATATATATATATATATATATATATATATATATATATATATATATATATATATATATATATATATATATATATATATATATATATATATGTATATATATATGATAAGCATCATTTCGCCATCTTTATTCTATTTTCGAACAAATTTTTAATAATTACAATTGTCTAGACTCAACCGCGGTACAAATTCGTAAGTGTCCGCATCACTGTTCGCATTTAGAACAAACTTTGAGTAACGTTTATGTAAAAACGAAATAAGTATAAACAGCGATAAATTATTATGTTCACAAATAAGGTATTACACCTGAGTTAATTTTAAAGTCAGCGAATTACATTCACAATTCGCGTATATGTATACGATATCGCACACAATTTGATAGTATACCCAAATTTAAGTATTTTGTGATTGATATAAGATTAGAAAATGTTTACGAATAACGTTTAATCTTTTTATTGTTTGAAAATCAATTTGGTAAAATAAAAATTAAAAATTTTTAATATTCAGCGCACATAATACGCGATCGTCGTGTGCATTGATTGATGGATTTTTAAATTGTACATAGCTTGAAATATAATAGCACTACCTAGTGATATGTACCTAGCTGTGGCATTAAATGCGTAATGTGTATTATTAGCAGTATTAGCGACACTATAATCTGCATAATTGAATGGAACTGATTTAGAAAATTAACTTTAGTTTTATTTTAATGGTGGTCAATCCATTATTATGTAGATAATATTTTGAGAAAGGTAAATTTATACTATTATTACTTTGTTATCTTAATATTTATAGATCATTCAATGCGCTAACTGTTAAGTAGCCGATAATAATGCGTAGCCAACCTAACTTTACCTCTCCAGTTTTGAGAAAAGCTTTTAATTTTCCGAATATTTTTATAAATAATAAAATACACTATTTTTTAAATTTGAACTTTTCAAATCGAAAAATTTTCAAAGTCGATAAAGTTTTAAAATTTAATAAATTACTAAAAGCTCCAAAGATAAATTAGCTTTGTTAAAACTGATTAAATTGATACCAATTAAATGTTTTTTATATCATATTTAAGCTTTATATATTTTAGGTTCAATTGATTTCCTCATATCAATTCGCGTATATGTATACGATATCGCACACAATTTGATAGTATACCCAAATTTAAGTATTTTGTGATTGATATAAGATTAGAAAATGTTTACGAATAACGTTTAATCTTTTTATTGTTTGAAAATCAATTTGGTAAAATAAAAATTAAAAATTTTTAATATTCAGCGCACATAATACGCGATCGTCGTGTGCATTGATTGATGGATTTTTAAATTGTACATAGCTTGAAATATAATAGCACTACCTAGTGATATGTACCTAGCTGTGGCATTAAATGCGTAATGTGTATTATTAGCAGTATTAGCGACACTATAATCTGCATAATTGAATGGAACTGATTTAGAAAATTAACTTTAGTTTTATTTTAATGGTGGTCAATCCATTATTATGTAGATAATATTTTGAGAAAGGTAAATTTATACTATTATTACTTTGTTATCTTAATATTTATAGATCATTCAATGCGCTAACTGTTAAGTAGCCGATAATAATGCGTAGCCAACCTAACTTTACCTCTCCAGTTTTGAGAAAAGCTTTTAATTTTCCGAATATTTTTATAAATAATAAAATACACTATTTTTTAAATTTGAACTTTTCAAATCGAAAAATTTTCAAAGTCGATAAAGTTTTAAAATTTAATAAATTACTAAAAGCTCCAAAGATAAATTAGCTTTGTTAAAACTGATTAAATTGATACCAATTAAATGTTTTTTATATCATATTTAAGCTTTATATATTTTAGGTTCAATTGATTTCCTCATATCAATTCGCGTATATGTATACGATATCGCACACAATTTGATAGTATACCCAAATTTAAGTATTTTGTGATTGATATAAGATTAGAAAATGTTTACGAATAACGTTTAATCTTTTTATTGTTTGAAAATCAATTTGGTAAAATAAAAATTAAAAATTTTTAATATTCAGCGCACATAATACGCGATCGTCGTGTGCATTGATTGATGGATTTTTAAATTGTACATAGCTTGAAATATAATAGCACTACCTAGTGATATGTACCTAGCTGTGGCATTAAATGCGTAATGTGTATTATTAGCAGTATTAGCGACACTATAATCTGCATAATTGAATGGAACTGATTTAGAAAATTAACTTTAGTTTTATTTTAATGGTGGTCAATCCATTATTATGTAGATAATATTTTGAGAAAGGTAAATTTATACTATTATTACTTTGTTATCTTAATATTTATAGATCATTCAATGCGCTAACTGTTAAGTAGCCGATAATAATGCGTAGCCAACCTAACTTTACCTCTCCAGTTTTGAGAAAAGCTTTTAATTTTCCGAATATTTTTATAAATAATAAAATACACTATTTTTTAAATTTGAACTTTTCAAATCGAAAAATTTTCAAAGTCGATAAAGTTTTAAAATTTAATAAATTACTAAAAGCTCCAAAGATAAATTAGCTTTGTTAAAACTGATTAAATTGATACCAATTAAATGTTTTTTATATCATATTTAAGCTTTATATATTTTAGGTTCAATTGATTTCCTCATATCAATAATACAATAAAAAGCTTATACTAATAAATTTAAATTTTAATTAAAATTATTTTAATATATGAAATGTTTAACCCTTTAGTTTTAAATTACAATAATAATTAAGAGCTTTTTATCAAAAAACACAGTATTTTATTTTTAAAAGCTCTACGTTTTATATTTTATGATATCTGAGTTTTTTTTTAACTAGCAGTTTAAAATAAAAAAACTGTTAATATAATATTTATATTAACTATATCTTGAAAAGGCTCCAACCAATGTTTTAAAATTCAGCAAAACTATCTTCAAAACTATCTTCGATGTGCTATAAGGATTCTATTTTGATAACGGAACATATATTGTGCATGCGAATTCCCAAGCAATGCTCATTATATAGTAAGCCTTAAGTACTTTAAATAAGGAAAAGATGGTGTGTTTCTAGGTAAAAAAAATTATAATTTTTAAAACTCCTTTCTGGTAAATTCCACCTCAACGATTTATACCTTTTTGGAAGTGCGACTGAGCTAAAAAAAAGTACCTAATGCCTGACCAAATTTCTTTTTTATAAAACCCACTGATCTTTGATGTTGAGTTAGGCATCCATAATCATTCCGAGATACTTGAACGAACTAACGATTATACAGAAATCATTACAATTAGACTCATTACAAGATAGAGTCATAGAAGTATGAATTTCAAAAGCACTACTCACAAACAAATTCATTACTTTTGATGTGCCATTTAAAATCATTTCATGTACCAAAGGTAATTTAACTCTAACTTTTACTTAATCAGGAAAGACTCCCTTTGACATGCACAAATTAAAGATGAATGCCAAGACATGCATGCAAAATACAAGTTTTGAAATTATGACATAATTTCTGATTCGCAAATAGAGTAAAAAAAAAAGTTGGAGTTATATACGTGTGCATGCATAAGACGGTCCTTAAATGAATGTTAAAAACTTCAGCAACCTTATGAGGGTCTGAAACTAAAATATTGTCGCCAGCATCGATAAAAGTTATAATGTTAGTATTTTTTTTTACTCAAAGCACGATTTATGAACTTAAACTTTCATTTTCAGATGTCAGAACCGGTCTTTTAGCCTAATTCGAAAATTTTTTAAAGTTAAAAGTGCGTCAGTTATCCAAAGCTTTAATTTAACATCCTTACGTTTAATTAAACGTTTATTTAACTTGGTTTAAAATGCAAATAAATTTTTCAATTAAATTGGAGTAAGCCATATTTGGATTAACCGCACAAAAAACTGAACTATACATCAATCATCTGAGAAAAAAGCTTTTGACAGAGCAGCATAATCGTTGTAATTGATTTATAAAACATAGGTTTAAACTGCCGCTCCAAACAAAAAGATCCACACAATAGCAAGTAATCATCCTTCAACTGGAAACCCTTCAGTAAGACAAAATTGATATCGTCAAGTAAAATTAATTTATCGAACGATCTGCTTCTAGGAAATCATTTCAGCTTTTATTTATTTGACAGACTAAGCTTTAATTAAATTAGTAAAGTCTTAAGAACTTGGTTTTAATTATTTTATGAATTTAATTTACAAATTATTAAAAGGGCTTTAACATTTAATTTTTACAAAAAATGTATTTATTTTATAAAACTTTGATTTTGCTTTTAAAAAAATTAAACATCATCGCAGAATTTATTTATTTAACCGTCTAAGCTTTACCAAAACTACATAGTATTTGTGTGTAAAATCCTCAAATTTATGTTTAATCTGAAGAATATTTTAGTAGAAGTTTCATTTTTGGAGAGCGTTTTTTTTAATAATGTTGACGAAAAATTTATTTATTAAAGCTTAAAGTTTAATTTTCTTACGAATCTGAACTAAAAGTGATTAGCAAAACTAATATGTTTAATGATTTCTATGCTGCTTTTCCCAATTTAACGGACTTTAAACTTAACAAAGCTACGTAGTATTTCTTTGTAAAAGCTTTAAACTTAAGTTTAATTCAGAAGGTGTTTAAATATTCACGAATCTTTCATTATTTTACGGAATTATTAACAAAACTTTAGTTAGTAGCTATCTACATAGCTTTTTTAATTTTACTGACCAATCTTTAAACAAATTACTGGCGTAATAATGTAGACAATTTTTTAAATTTTAATTAAATTGAAGGATTTGCAGATGTTCACAAAGCTTTAATTACTTTAATTATTAAAAAGATTTTAATGTTAAAATTAAAGTTGTTCCTGAAAAGCATAAATCGGCTTAAATTAGTTTAAATTTGAATTACAAAGAATTTAATAAGAATTTTCTAAAAAAAGAGCTTTTTATAAATATATACGATAGTTTACTAAACAAAAGAATATTTTATGTAACTCTAAATTTTAAGCATGATTTTTAAGTTTCAAATTATTGTAAGTTATTTGTAAAGCATATAGAAGCTTCATGTAAAATAGTTTTTGACTGTTAACGCTTTTAATGAATTATTTAAGCCTTATATGGAGAACACTTTTAGTTTTAGTTAAATTTTAACGATATCTAGATGTTTACTAATCTTTTATTATTTGAAGGATCTGAATTAAGAGTTATTAGCAAAGCTTTTATTTTTAATGAAATAATACTACAAATCTAAATTAAAAGTTGTAAGCTAAACTTTAATGTTTGAAGATTTCTAAGATGATTTTACTTATTTAACTGTCTACAAACTTTAACAACGCTACATAGTATTTGTATGTTAAAGTTTCAAAGCCCTGTTTAATATGAAATAAGTTTAAATGTTTATAAATCTTTAATTATTTTGCGAAACTATAGTAAAAATTATTATAAAAACTTTAATATTTTTGTAATAGCTTTTTTTAATTTTACTGTACAAACTTTATACAAGTTATTGCAGTAATAAAGTGTAAAAATATTAAAGTTTCTTTTAATGTGAAGGCTCTCCAGATATTCACGAAGCTTTAATTATGTGAATGATTTGGATTAAAAATTTATAAGAAGAGCTTTAATTTGACCTAAAATTTATTTATTTAACAAAGCTTTAACTAAACTATTATAGGGGTAGTCCATGCAAACTTTATTTATTTTATAACCATACATTAAAATTAGTGAAGAAAACATACATTTTTGATGGTTTTTATACTTTTTTATTAATCTGACTAAATTATATGGTATTTTTGTGTAAAAGCTTTAATTTTATATTTAGTCTGAACTTCTGAAAGATGTTCAAATATTAAAAAATATAAGTAAAGCTTTAATTTTTGATAATTTTTGCACAGTTATTTATTATTTGATTTACTCATTTTTTACCAACTTACTTACGTCTTACAGGGTCAACGCTTTTAGTTTTTGTTAAATCTAGATTATCTTAAGATGTTTAGGGAAGCTTTATATGTTTTATGGGTCTGCATTTGAAATTATTAGCAGTGCTTTAATTGTTCATAATTTTTACGGACCATGTATCTATTTAAATGACTAGGCTTTAACAAAACTTAGATGTGTCTGCAGATTTTATTTATTTAACCAATTAAACTTTACCAAAACTATACAGTATTTTTGTAAACAAACCTCAAGTTAATGTTTAATCTGAGGGAATTAAAAGCGCTTAGCAAAACTTAATTTTTTTAATGGTATAACTTTAGACCATGTCTGTTCGTGCGTTAACCATGTTCTTTCAAATATTTTTGGTCCAGAGGTTATTTTAGAATTCAAAAATTTGAATCTTGATATACATGTGTAAAAGCTTTACATTTTAATCTAGTAGATTTTGAAATGTTCAGGATTCTTTAATTATTTTACGGAACTTTATTAAAAAACTATAAAAAAAACTTTACTATAATTTTACAGTTTTCTAGTTAAAACTTTAAATTGTATCTTAATCTGAAAGATATCCAGATGTTCACGAAGTTTTAATTATTTTATGGATTTGAAATAAAAATTATTAGCAAGGCTTCAATTGTTCATTCACTTCACCTAAAATTTATTTAAGTGTCTAAACTTTAACTTAACTAATGTAGGATTATTGTAGAAAACCTTTAGTTATTGTATTACCCGAAATTAAAAGTAGTAAGCAAAATACATGTTTGATAATTTGTATGCTGCTTTTTTAATTAATCGGACTCAAACTGTAACTAGTCTGAAAGATGTTAAAATGGTTACCAAGTTTTAAAGATTTGAATTAACAAATATAAGTTTTCTACACCAGTTTTTATTATTTGACTGACTAAGCTTTAAAATAATTAATTAAGTCTTACAGAGTACACGCATTTAATTTTAGTTAAATCTTGAGGTTTCAAAATATTGGCCAAGCTTTAGTTATTTATAGATCTAAGACTACGCTTTATCAGACCTACATAGAAGTTGTGTGCACAAAGTATAATTTTATTTTTAATCTGAAGGATTTTTAAATATTCTATATCGTATACAGTAATCAATTTTAATTTTGTTTAAATCTGAAGGATCTCTAGATGCTTACAAACCTTTAATTATTTGACAGGTCTGAGTTAAGAAATTTTAATAGAGCTTCAATTTTTCATGATTTTGACGGAAAATTTATTTATTTAATTAAAGCTTTATAATATTGTATGAATCTAAAATTAAATTTACTGGCAAAACTTAAATTTTTGGTAATTTCTATGCTGCTTCTCCCAATTTAATTGACTTTAAGCTTTAACAACACTACGTATGTAAAAGCTTTAAATTTATGCATAATCCAAATGATTTTTAAACGTTTACGAATCTTTAATTATTTTACGGAATTATATTCAAAATTATTCACAAAACTGTGTAAATTTTTTTAAATAAAGTTCACGAAGCTTTTGTTATTTAAAATCAAAAAACCTTTGCAGCACTTTAATTTTACATGATTTTTGGCTAAGCTTTAATTAAACAGCTATAATTTTTGATGATTTCTACACAGCTTTTATTTATTTGTTTGATTAAGCTTTAACAAAATTATTTTACTATTTCAGGGTAAACGTGGTTAGTTTTCATTAAATCTAGATAGGATCTCAAGGTGGTTGCAAAATTTAATTTTTCATATTGTTTACATAAATGTTAATCGACTAAACTACATGGTTTTTGTATATTCTATTTTTAAGTTTATGTTCACGAAGCTTTAACTATTTGACAGAAAGTTTTAGGAGAGCTTTTATTTTTTATGATGTTGATGGAAAATTTATTTATTAAAGCTTAAAGTTTAATTTTCTTACGAATCTAAATTTAAAGTAAACTAAAATGTTTGATGATTTATAAGCTTCTTTTCTTAATTTAACGGACTTTAAACTTTACCAAAACTACGTAGTATTTCTTTATAAAAGCTTTAAATTTATATTTAATCCAAAAAGTGTTTAAATATTCACAAATCTTTCATTATTTACGGAACTATGTTAAATACTAACAAAACTTTAATTATTAGCTATCTGCAAAGCTTGTTTACTTTTACTGACCAATCTTTAAACAAGTTGCTGTTGTAATAATATATAAGTTTTTTTTTAAATTTTAGTTTAATTTGATGCTTCTGCAGATGTCACGAAGCTTTAATTACTTTAATTATTAAACAGATTTTGATGTTAGAATTAAAGTTGTTCCTGAAAAGCTTAAATCGGCTTAAATTAGCTTATTATATCAAGTGTATAAACATTCAATTTTGAATTACAAGACATTTAATAAAAATTGTCTATAAAGAGAGCTTAAGTAAGAGCTTTTTAAAAAGAAATACGATAGTTTACTAGATAAAATAAGCTTTTATGTAGCTCTAAATTTCATGCTTTATTTCTAATAATAAAACTTTTGCCAGTTATTTGTAAAGCACATAAAAGCTTCATGTAAAATAGTTTTCATGATTTCGAAGGAGCTTTTATCTATTAGACTGTTAAATCTTTAATAAATTATTTAAGTTCTATACGGTAAACATTTTTAGTTTTGGTTAAATTTTAAGGATTTCTAGATTAAAAAATATTAGCAAAGCTTTCATTTTACAAAATTACTTTTAACGATTAATTTATATATTTAATTATAGCTTTAAGTTTTTTTACGGATCTAAATTAAAAGTTGTTAGCAGAACATACATTTTTGATAAATTCTACGTTCTTCTAACTCTAAACTGACTGTAAGCTTTAATAAAACTATACATAGTATTTGTGTGTAAAAACTTCTAATTTATGGTGAATCTGGAGGAGGGTCAAATGTTCATGAAGCATTAATTATGTGATGGCTTTGAATTGAAAATTATTAGCAGAACTTTAAGTTTTCATAAACGTTGCCTTAAATTACTTAATGTAACTGGCTAAGCTTTAATTAAACTAGTTTTTTTGTCATGTTAGGTAAACTAGTTTAAGTAAACTAGTTTACCTAACATGACAAAAAAAATATCTCCAATTTATAAACAAATGAATTTTTTGGTTAAATCAGCTAAAAGGCTATATTTTCATAGCCGTCAGAGTGTCAAGGAGCTATTGAAACAATAAAGAACTACTTGCTAACTGCCCATTACTCGCACAGCTTATAGATAATATAATAACTATTGTTTTATTCTATTGTTTTAGAACTGACGCTTTAAGCATATAGCATGTGGTGGTATTTTAGAACATCTAAATGGGGACAATTGGAATCCTTTGGCTTTATTTTCAAAGAAATTTTTAAGGGCTGAACAAACGTATTCCTATCTTTGTTTAGGTATTTTCTCGAAAGGCATGAATTTCACACGGATCTTAAACCTTTGATAATTGCAATTAATTCCAAAACAGAAACAAGACCGAGACAAACGTATCACTTGGAATTCATCGCTCAATTCACTACCGGTGTACGTCACGTAAATGGTCCAGGAAATATAGTGGCCGATACTCTTTCATGACCTGACGATGTCTCCTTGTTAATTTTTATTGGTTTCGACGTCGTAAAACTAATTCAATGTCAGGAATTAGAAACCAAAATGAGAGAAATCCTACACGGCACGGATCTCTTAACAACAGAATAAAATTTAAACAAATCTCACCCAATGCCAACTCTAAAGTAATATGGTGTGAAACTCTGAGATCTCCACCATTTTACCTCGACCATATTTTCCGGAAGTTATAAAATAACTCATCCGGGAGTAAGAAAAAAGGTAGAAACTATATATTTTTGGCCAGTTATGAACAAGGATGTTCATGATGTTCCTTTTGATGTGTTCTTTTTGGGCTAAAACTTGCAATGACTGTCAGAATTTTAAAATATTAAGGCGCACTCGGTCAGAAATCCAAAAATTTAAATTATCATCTTGTCGTTTTCGAAAAAATCGACATTGATTTAGTAGGTCCTCTATCACCATCTAATGGGAATATTTTTATACTTATTATTATCGATCGTTTCACGCTGTGGATAGAAGCTATGCTTTTTCAAGATTCTACTGCTAAAACTTTTGCAAAAGCATTATTTTCTAACTATATCGCTAGATTCAGTATTCTATTGGAACTCACTAGCGACCAAAGTGTAAAAGCTTTAAATTTGTAATAAACTGGACATTGAATTTCTAAATGTTTACGAACTTTCAATTATCGTAAGGACTTAAAATCATAATTATTAGAAATGCTTTAATATTTAGAAAGCTTCTTTTAGCCATCTGGAAAAGTGTGTATAAGCTTTTAATTTTTAATTTTATTTACCGTTTTATTGATCGGAATTTACAATTAAAAGCATTGCTTTAAGTTTCATGAATTTTACCATGATTTTATTTATTTGACTGAAAAAGCTTATTCTAACTTATTGTAGTATTATAATGGAAAAGCTTTACATTTTATTTTAATTTGGAAGAGCTCCAGAGGTTCATGAAGCTTCACTAGATTTTACACATTAAAATTAAAAATTATTTTTATAAAGCTTATATTTTTTACGATTTATAGGAAGCTTTTATTAAATAACCGGGCTATTGTTTTAGGGATTAAATTTTACTATGTAAAGCAAAGCTTGAGTTTTTGATTAATTTTGCGCAGCTTTAAATTATTTAAATGACTAAGCTTTATTTAATTCAATCACTTTAGTCTAACAGGGTAAACGCATTTAGTTTTAATTAAAGTTAGAGGCTCTCAAGATGATTATTTAAAAGATCGCAATTCAAAAAATTTAAGAGTGCTTTTATTTTTTATTATTTTAGAAAAAATATAAAGAAAATATTAAAATAATAAATAACTGCTTAAACCTTAAAGAAAACTTTAACGTTTAAGCAGTTATAAAGCTTATTTTTTGCTAACTGCAAAATTCTACCATGCTTTTATTTATTTGACTGAAAAAGCTTATACTAAGTATGTGTAGTATTATAATGGAAAAGCTTTAAATTTTATTTTAATTTGGAGGAGCTCCAGATGTTCACGAAGCTTCACGAGATTTTACACATTTAAATTAAAAATTATTTTTAAAAAGCTTATATTTTTATCGATTTATTAAATAAGCTTTTATTAAATAAGCGATATAAACTATGACTATTCTTTAAATGCGTAAATATGGTTTGTAAAAATATATGATTTTAAAGTATTAAAAGCTCACACAATTAATTTGGAAAAGATTCATTTTTAACCTTAAATAGTGCTTTTGGAAAAGTGCTTTTGGAAAAATTGTTTACTTCCACCCTGCAACATACTAAATTCATTCATAAATAAAATCGAAATACTATCTTAACCTTAGTGGCAACCTAGTGCAATATACTTCAATTGATTATACAGTTGACGTGTGTCAGCCAACTGATTGTAACAGACTTTTAGATTATTTATGTAACATACAAGTGTATTTTTAAGCTGTGATTTTTTTTTACACATTATAATAGTTATAATAAGATGCAAAGTGAAATGTTAGGGTTCTAGAAATATAAAAAAATTTTGTTTTCGAAATCTCTAGTTTCTTCAAATCTATTTGTTGTTTTTTATTAAGATTCCTCAAGTTTTAGTATATTTTTGGAACATTACTAATCCAACAAATAAAAGTCGCATTTATGACCAGATTCAAGCTACTGTAAAAAAATTAAAACACTCAGTAATATATTTTCATACACAAAACTTCCCAATAATTTTCGATTGTACGCACTAATTATTTGATTGTACGACTAGTTATCATCTCTGATATATCTTATTAGCACAAAAAAACAACCAATACTCGAGATAGTATTATAAATAATTTCCAACAATGTTAATCATAAATATACAAGTAATGTTTTGATTGTTGTTGCTTTATGTTATAATGTTCAATTTACTTTAGTACTCAGCTCTCTGTACATAATAAGTATATTGATACGTGCGGCAGGCAAATGTTTAAATCCAAATCAAACCTAAAAAAACTAGCTCAGTATGAAAGTTTGTGTTCAGTATTCAGAGTTCGGTGAGACTAGACTAATATGTGATATACGACAGACTAATTTTATTTATTGTGCATATGTGTGTTGAGTGAATTTTAAAATAAATTAAAAATTTAATTTAATTAAATTAATAGAAATAAAAAAAAAAATGGACGATCGTGATATAAGCTCGATCGTTAAAGAAATTAATAAGTTTGGTCGATTCCAAAGTTGGAATTTCTTTCTCGTGTGCATCTTACTAATTTCGAACTGTTATTTTACACTTTCATATGTGTTTACTGCAGGCGATCTTAATTATCGATGCCTAATCGATGAATGTGATCTACGACAAAGTTCCAATCAAACGGAAAATATTAATTATAATACAGATTGGTTACGTACCGCTATACCCTATGACGATTATCGTGATAAACCATTACAGTGTTATAAATTTGGTCGACTGGCCGATTCGAATCACAGTAGTAGTGGATGTGATCAAAACTTATTCGATCGTAATGCGACCGAAAAATGTGATCGATTTGTGTACGAGAATGAAGAGAACACAATTCTAAGGGAATTTAATTTAAATTGTGATGAAAATAAATGGAAACTGGCAATGGTGGGAACGGTACACAATATTGGGATATTGATGAATTTATTTTTGAGTGGGATTATTAGTGATACATATGGTAGACGAACTGTTTTTATTATATCGGCGTTTGCATGTGGATTATTTGGACTGTTACAAACGTTTGCCACTAATTATGCTGTGTTTATGGTGTTTAAATATTTACAAACTCTGCTCGGTGGTGCAACATATAGTTCTGCTGTTATTTTAGGTAAAACACATAATTTTTAGTGGTTTACAAATTTCAATAATTTATTAAACATTTTAGTGGTCGAGCTGGTTCCAAAAGAATATCGGGCGGCTGCAGGAACAATGATGCTAGTTTGTGCTTCGATTGGGAATTTATTACTTGGAGTCGTCGCCTTTTTTTTCCGTGACTGGAAATTAATACTTCAAATTGGGTTTGTTCCATCTTTAATTTCGATATTTTATTTTTGGTTGATACCAGAAAGTATGAAATGGCAGTTGACAAAAGGGCGAGAATCAGCAGTAGCCAAAACATTATTGCGAATTACAAAGTCAAATAATATCGAAATGAATGAACAAATGATCGATTTGTTGAATAAGAATCCGGGACAAATAGTTTTGGAAAAGAGTACGGAGAGTGAAAAATCATCGCATACAATAGAGGTCAAAGGAAATTCGCTACGAGAAGTTTTTAACTACCCAGCCATGATGATGCGAGTATTGTGTTGTTCATATTGCTGGTTTGCGAACATTATCATATTCTATGGCCTAAGTTTGATCTCGGTGGTAATTGGTGGCGATAAGTATTACAATTATATTGCGGTTCAATTAAGTCAAATACCAGCGTGCATCTTTGTTATGATCATTGCGAACAAAGTAGGTCGTAAGCAACTTTTGTGCTCTGCATATTTATTGAGTGGTGCATTTTTATTAATCTATACATTTGTACCTGAAATCCGTTGGATCAAACTAGTTCTGTATCTAATGGGAAAATTCTGCATAACAGTCGCATTCTCTACAATTTATATTTACACATCGGAAATGATGCCCACCTCGTTACGACAAACATTATTAGGTGTGTGTTCTGCATTTGGACGAATCGGATCGGCTTTGGCACCACAAGTGCCACTACTAGAATTAATTTTACCCAATTTAACGATGTACATGTTTGGTGTTGTGGCACTATTAGCCGGTATTATGGTACTTCAATTCCCTGAAACATTGAATCTTGAACTTCCGAGCACGATTCAAGAAGCGCTTAATTTAAACCGAAAAACTCGTCAGCGAAAAAGTATCAATAATAACAATGAATTTTAAGAGTAATAAATTGTTAAAAGGTTTTTAAGTTTTTTTTTTATTTATATATTTTTATTTATTTTTTTACAATGTGACTGATAAGCCTGTTTGGCAGCTGTGTGAGATTATTATTTATCAATAGAATACTTGAAATTATTTGCACAACATTTAGGTGAATTATGTAAAGCTTTTATAACATAACCTCTTGTTCTTTTATGTTATTGGTACGTTTACGTTTTCCTATTTGTAAAGCTTCTTCGATTGTGTCTGGCAAAGAGGCATTTAAAGTTTCTGGAAATTGTAAGCATAGCAGTCCTGTGGCTATGGCACTACCAGCAAATAAATAAATCGATAAATTTTTCATCACTAATTCGAGTAGCGGTGCTTGCGGTGCAAATACCATACCAAGTCGTCCAAATGCTGAACAAATTCCAAGTAATGTATGCCTTAAATATGTCGGAAGTAATTCGGATGTGTAAATGTAGGATGTGTTAAATGCCATAGTAATTGCAAATTTACCGATCATAAACATTGTGACTCGTACCCAATGTATACTTTTTAAAAACGAGTATACTAACAATGAGCTACCACTAACGATCAACGCACTGCAAAGGATTTTTTTTCGACCGACATGATTCGAGATGAACATAAAAAGTATACAAGCTGGAATTTCGATAAAGCTAGTGATTATAAAATTTATGTATTTATTTCCACCTATCGATACTGATATCAACGTTAATCCATAAAATACGAATATGTTGGTCATCCAGCATAAGGAAAGTCCAATAATCCGTATCAGCATTCCCCGACTTCGAAATAAATCTCCTATTGGATATTGGTTTACAGTGCGCGTCTCGTGGGCGATTAAATGTGGTCGATTTGTTAATATATCTCGCATTTCATCGGATATCGGAACCTTATTCCGTTCTACAATGCGGAGTAAAATTTTCGATATTTCAGTAAATTTATGTTTTGACAGTAACCATCTTAAACTTTCCGGTAGCCACCAAATATATCCAATAATTAAATATGATGGTAAATAACAGAAACGCTTCCTCCACCTCCAATTTTGAAGTAGCATGGCCGCAAAACCCATAAATACTTTTCCAGATGATGCAGCTATAAATATTAGAGTCCCCGATATTGCACGATACTTTGGACTGACGAATTCAACAGCTATAAATAAAATTTGTTTTAAAATTGTATATTACATTTGTTTTTTGTATATACCTAAAATAACTGCTGTCGAAAATACTCCCGTTCCTAGGACCGCTTCCAAAAATTTTAAGCTAATATACGACCAATAACTCCATGCAAATGTTTGTAGTAGTCCAAATGTAGCATTCACGATCGGTGATATAATAAAAACGGTTTTGCGCCCATATTTATCACTGAAATATCCGATAAAAGCTAGATTTATTAGTTGCCCGATACTACGAACCGTCCCCGGTAAAGCTAATTTCCATTTATTTTCATCACAATTTAGCCCAAAATCGTTTAAAACGGTTCGTTCCTCTGTTTCGTAAACAAAACGATCACATTGCACAACAGTCTCACGATCAAAATTCTCAGGCGAACAATATTGAAGAGTGTTATTATGTCGATTAAAGTACACGCCAAGGTAACCAAATTTATTACATTGGCTTGGTGTATGAGTATCTTCATTATAAGGTGCCGCAAATTTTACCCAATCTGCATTATATTGAGGTTTCACTGAATCATCACAGGTGTTTATGTGACATCGATATTTTAAATCACTCGCTGTGAATACGTACGACACATTATAGGTTCCGGCTAGTATGAGAACATAGTAGATCATAGAGTAGTAAAGAAATTGTGATCGGCCAAACTTTCCGAGCTGAATAAGTATTGCGTCGAGGGGAATTTTTTGTTCCATTTTTATTTGTGGTTATATCTGCAATTAATAAATTTTAAAAATTTTAAATTGACTTTGTAACTGTTAAAATGCATGCGTCAAGGTAAGGAGCCATTAAAGGTGTCTTATTTATTAGTGCAAAATGTTTTTAATATTGATGAGATTTAAAGGCATGTTTGGATTTAAATACTATTCCAATTTCTCGACTATAATTGGGTAAAATTTATGGTGCATTATGTACTCGAGATAAATTATGTCGATTAAAATCTCAGATTGTATCTAAGCCATAACTCTGCACATAAATATAAATGAGACATTTAGATGCAGAATTATTATTTTTTCTACCCCATATGATGATATTCATTACTAAAATCTACTTTCTTCTAATTCTTGAACAACGATAGAGTAATAAAAATATGTACAGGCATTTTTTTCGGAACGATTACAGGATGGGCAAATGATGGCAACTAAAATTAAACGACTGTGCAAAATAAATTTAGTGGAAAGTTAAATTTGGTCGAAAACAATTACCCCACCCCTTTGAAAATTATGAAAAGGTAAATATGATACGAGTTCAAATATAATAAATGACCGTGGAAACATTTTTTGTGCAGAATTAGGATAAAATAATGTTTGGATTTGAAACTCTCTCTAAATTTTTATGTTTAAGGGCAAAATTATGATTGAATGACAAAAACTCACATTGTTTGTTCTTAAAATATATTTATAAAATTATGGTACAACAGACGTTTTTCGAACCGGTTTACCAATTTGCAGCGCTTCTTCGATCGTATCGGGCAATTTACAATTTAATGTCTCCGGAAATTGTAGTGCTATTAGTCCAGCAATTAGTGCAAAGCCCGCAAATAAATAAATCGATAAATGTTTAACATACACTTCGAGTAGAGGACCCTGCGATGCTGTTAACGCTCCAATTCGACCCACTGCTGAACATGTACAAACTAAAGTTTGCCGCAAATTAGTTGGCACCATCTCCGAGGTGTATATATAAATTGTACAAAACGACATTGTAATTGAAAATTTTCCAACCATAAACAAAACCATCTTCATCCAATAGATATGCGAGACGAACGTATAAATTAGTAATGCAGATCCACTAACGAATAGAGTCGTACAAAGAATAGTTTTTCGTCCAACTCGTGTTGAGACCAACGTTACAAAACCACATGCGGGCACTTCCATTGCACTTGCAATTATAAAATCAGTAAATTTGTTACCACCAATTTCAGCCGAAATTATAGAAAGGCCATAAAAAACAAATAAATTGGCAAGCCAGCAATATGTTAGGCTCAACATTCGTAACATCATTGGTCGGCTTCGGAAAATTTCACGAATCGGAAACTTATCGTTTGTTTTGATTTTGTCGGGCTCAATCGATTTGGTATCGTTTCCGGATTTCATCAATTCATTTGCGTTTGTAAGAACGTAACGAGTTTCGGCAGACACTTCAATTTTATTCCACTTTATAATACGTAGTAAAATGTTGGCAATATCTTGATATCGACCTTTTACTTGAAGCCATGTTATACTCTCGGGTAGTATCCAAAAATATGCAATCACTATAAAATTTGGTACATAGCAAAGAAGAATGAGGGTTTTCCAGTTTAACACCCACATTGCGGCCACACCCAGAAATACGGTCCCACATGCTGCTATTGCAAAAATTAGTGAGCCAACTACCGTACGATATTCGGGGCTGACTAGTTCAAGACCTATAAAATAAAATAATTTAGTAACCACATTTACAAAAACTAAACTGTGTAGCAGCTACCTAACACAATGGCAATTACATAACTGCCATCACCAAAGCACGTCTCTAAAAATTTAAATGCTAAAAACCACCAATAGTTGAATGCCAGTATTTGTGCAATCGCAAATATCGATACAATTAATGCTGACGCAATGAAAACTAGTTTTCGTCCGAATCGATCACTAAAATATCCGATCATCATCATATTAAAAAATGATCCAGTACTATGAATAGTACCAGGTAAGGTGAGTTTCCATTTATTTTCTTTGCACGTCAAATTAAATTCCGTTAAAATCGTTGTTTCACCCGTTTCAAACACAAATTTATTACATTGTGCTGTCGATTTAACATTAAAATCGTTAAAATCACACGAATCACTGGATAAATTACGATCACCCGTTAATTTATACATAAAACATTTTTCAGGTAATTCACTGTCCTCGTCAAATGGAACCGCATATTTTAACCAATCTGGATTATAATCACTATTTTTTTCACAACCGTCTATAAAGCACCGATAATTTAAATCACCCGCAGTAAATACGTACACAACCGTAAAGCAACCCGTAAAAAATGTAATAAAACAAATTAGAACAAAATAAAAAGTTTGTGTCCGACCAGTGTACCCAATTTCAGTAATAATCGATTCTAAATCCACTTTTCGTTCCATTCTGGTGAACAAAATAAGCGTTAGGTAACCGATATATTTAATCTGCTCTCCAGATACGACTAATCTTGTACAATTTGAAATTATAATGCCTATGTAGTCTAATCATGCGCTCATTAATCGACACAGGGGTATTATCAAGCGCACTGTACAATTGCAAGTGATATCGGGGAAAATAGGGGAATTGGCTAAATTATGAAAAGATTAATTAATTTAAAAAACTTTCATAAAATATCTTCCACACACAAAGACAATTTTATAAACTCGGTCATAAACGAACTATGCATGATTTTAGTTTTCCTACTCCCCTATAGATGGTGTAGTAAACAATTAAATGACTTTTTATTCGATTACAAACCACTTGACCGATTTATGATTATTTGTTTGAGAAGCAATTGTGGCAATTCATGCTTAAGATAATTCACTTTCTAGTTGAAAGTTAATCGCCAACAATTGGCAAAATCAAACATTCCAATTCAACAATGTGATATCAATAAATTGCACCGAATTCAATGAAATTCCATATAGACCAACGTACGACTATACTTCAAATTATTATATTACGTTGTAAGTGATTTATCGATCGCGGATAATAGCGTTTTGATTGTTTGTTGAAGTAAACCATTATTGTTAAATCGATCGAGGTGTTAAAACGTGTATTTAAATATGGAGAATCGTAAAACGGATCTGGAATCTATAATTAACGAAATTGGATATATTGGGCGCACGCAACTTTTATATTTTACGCTCATTTGTTTCGTCACGTTTTTTACTGGCATATTTTCCATGATCTATGCATTTACGGCCGGTGACCTTAATTATCGGTGTTATATAAATGAGTGTGATGATCGAAATATCGATCGAATTAGTTATAATCCGGATTGGTTAAAATATGCGGTGCCATTTGACGACGATAGTGAATTACCCGAAAAATGTTTTATGTATAAATTTTCGGATGATCGTAATAAGTCACGTGATCATTGTGGTGTAAACGATTTTGATGATAAATTCAAGATCAAGTGTGATAAATTTATTTTTGAAACGGAGGAAGAAACTATTTTAACGGAATTTGATTTAACTTGTACTGATAATAAATGGAAGTTAACACTACCAGGGACGATCCATAGTGCCGGTGTTTTTTTTAATTTGCTAATGATCGGATATTTTAGTGATCGATTTGGTCGTAAAAAAGTTTTTATTGCATCATGTTTAATAGCCTCAAGTTTTGCGATCGCTCAAACATTTTCGCCAAGCTACTGGTGGTTTCTTGTGTTGAAGTTTTTCGAAACATGTTTGGGCGGGGGAACTTATACGATTGCTGTTGTACTAAGTATAATTACGATCAACTATAAAGTACAAATGCAGTTAAAATTTAAATGATTTTTGAATGTTTATAGGTCTCGAACTAGTCGCGCCCACTTACCGAACAATAGTTGGATCAATAATTTTTCTCACGGCATCGGCATCAAAAATTTTTCTCGGTCTTGGCGCTATGTGGGTGTTAAATTGGAAAACCCTAACGTTAATGAATTATATTCCAAATTTTATCGTGATCACGTATATATGGCTTTTACCAGAGAGCATTACATGGCTTCATTTGAAGGGTCGATTTCGGGATATTGCCAACATATTATTACGGATTATAAAGTGGAATAATATTGAGGTTTCAGAAGAAGCACGTAATATACTTTTAAACAAACCTGACCAAATGATGAAGGAAAATCAGAAATTGGGTAGTGAAAACGCACAAAAATACTCGTTTCCGATTCGTGACATATTTCGAAGTAGTCAAATGTTGTTGCGTATTGTAAGTCTATCGTACTGTTGGTTGACGAATCTATTTATATTTTATGGATTGTCTTTGATCTCGGTTGGAATTGGGGGAAATAAATTTACCGATTTTATATTCGTAAACGCTATGGAAGTTCCAGCCTGCCTGCTAGTAATTTTAGTATCGAAACGTATCGGCCGTAAAACAATATTGTGTAGTGCTTTTGTAATCAGTGGAACAGCACTCATAATTTATACGTTTGTACCCGATATCTATTGGTTAAAATTGTGTTTATTTATGGTGGGTAAATTTGCGATCACTATGTCGTTTTGTACGATCTATATTTACACATCGGAACTGATGCCAACAAATTTGCGACAAACTTTAATCGGAATATGTTCCTCGTTTGGTCGAATTGGATCGTTGACCGCACCACAGGCACCATTACTTGAGGTGGTTATGAAAAATTTATCAATTTATTTATTTGCGGGAACAGCATTAGTCGGTGCCTTAATAGCATTTCGATTGCCAGAGACATTAGACTGTAAACTACCGGATACAATTGAGGAAGCATTAGCAATCGGCAAAAAAGATAAAAAATCTGATTTATAGTTTTAATAAAATTGAGATCGTGTGTTATTTAACGGGTGTTTCCTTCCAATATTTAGTTCCATAAAAACGGATCTATTCTATATAGTCGATTTAACTATTGGCTGTGTACATTAATAGTTTATAAGTCGAAGATAGCCATTAAATTATGTCCCACAAAAAAGAGATACACTTCATAAATACATTGTTGCTTAACAATATTATCTTGGGATTTTTCCAAACAATGCCTTGATCCCTTAAAATAGTAAAACACTAGACGAAACCATTGTTAAATAAATGATAACACGAATAACAGTAATACAACGTCTTATCACCCACAAAGAACTCATTTATTTATCGCAGCTGATAAAACCATCGACGTATACATACTTAAAATATTAGAATAGTGTATTTTGTGACTTATCGATCGATGTTAATCACCACCGCATATGATCATGTTTTGTTTAAATTCGATGGTCGCATTCAAGTTGAATCGGTTGAAGAGTTAAAACGTGCGCATAAAATAATTATGGAACGTCGTAAAACTGATCTAGAATCAATACTTGACGAAATTGGATCTATTGGACGCACGCAAATATTTTATTTTGCGCTAATATGCTTTGTCGTATTTTTTACCGGTATTTTTTCGATGATCTATGCATTTACGGCCGGTGACTTAAATTATCGGTGCTATATAAACGAGTGTGACAGTGTTAAAATTGATCAGGCCGATTATAATCCGGATTGGTTAAAATATGCGGTGCCATACGATGACGATAGTGAATTACCCGAAAAGTGTTTTATGTATGAGTTTGTGGGTGATCGTAATAAATCACGTGATAATTGTGATATTGATGATTTTAATATTGGTAACAAGATTAAGTGTGATAAATTTGTGTTCGAAACGGAAGAAACAACAATTTTAACGGAATTTGATTTAACGTGTAAAGAAAATAAATGGAAGCTAACACTCCCAGGAACGATTCATAGCACTGGGGTCCTCGTTAATTTGCTAATGGTGGGATATTTTAGTGATCGTTTTGGTCGTAAAATAGTTTTTATTGTATCAGCTATACTTGCATCGACTATAGCGATCACCCAAACTTTTTCGCCTAGCTACTGGTGGTATTTAGTGTTAAAATTTTTAGAACCATGTCTGGGTGCTGGTACATACACTATTGGTGCTGTTTTAAGTATGGAAACAAAGCAATTGTATATATCTTTAATGAAACTATAATTGTGCATATATTTCCGTAGGTCTCGAGCTAGTCGCACCCGAATATCGTACAGTGGTCGGATCGATAATATTTTTAACTGCATCATCAGCCAAAATTTATCTCGGTCTTGGTGCTATGTGGGTGTTAAATTGGAAAACTTTGACAATCATGAATTATATTCCAAATTTTATCGTGATCGCTTATATCTGGCTACTGCCAGAGAGTATTAAATGGCTCCAAGTGAAAGGACGTTATCAGGATATTGCCAACATTTTATTACGGGTAATAAAGTGGAATAAGCAAGTGGTATCGGAAGAAGCTCGGGACACGCTACTAAATAGCCCAGAACTAATGATGAAAATTGATGATAAATCAGGAGGCGAGAGTACAAATAAAAGCTCTTTTCCAATTCGTGACGTGTTTCGAAGTCCAGCAATGATGTTGCGTATTCTCAGTTTATCGTACTGTTGGCTGACCAATACATTTATATTTTACGGACTATCACTAATATCGGTAGCGATTGGCGGAAATAAATTTACCGATTTTATAATCGTAAACACAATGGAAATCCCCGCCTGTCTACTAGTTGTGCTAGCATCGAAACGTATTGGACGAAAGACAATATTATGTACCGCCTTTTTCACTAGCGGAATAGCACTTATAACCTATACGTTTGTACCAGACATCTATTGGGTAAAATTAACGTTGTTTATGATCGGTAAATTTGCAATCACCATGTCGTTTAATACCATTTATATTTATACGTCTGAATTGATGCCAACCAATTTGCGACAAACTTTGATTGGAGTATGCTCATCAGTAGGTCGAATTGGTTCATTGTCAGCACCACAAGCACCGTTACTCGAGGCACTATTGAAACATCTATCAATTTATTTATTTGCGGCGACGGCATTAATTGGTTCGCTGATCGCCATCCGATTTCCGGAGACATTGAACTGTAAGCTACCGGATACAATCGAAGAGGCTTTAACAATTGGGAAGCAAGAAGAAAAATCTAATCAAGCTTAAGTATTCGTATCACGTGATTAATTTTATAATTTTGAATTAATTAGTACCACCTTGATCGTGGTCATCATACTCATTATCAATAAAATAATAGTTTTTTTGGGCTTATCACCTTGTAATCCATATATTGATTCTTTAATATTATATATGTATAGTTATAATATTTTGTTGGTGACAAATCGACACATTTTGCACATTTTAAATTCAACAACATAATTTGCAATGCCACTTGCGTTTGTTTATTTAACAACAACAACAACATACATCAATTAAAAACGCTGAGGCGCGTGATTTAGATATTTTATTTCCTCGATTGTCCACGAAATATAGTCGTGTATTTTGAAATTTACCGACTTTTATAAGTGTTGCGTCTATCCATTGCGTTTATGGAACATACAGGTATCGGGCATGCGCGTTATAGTTTGGCGAGTTATGCTTCCATATAAAAAAATTAATGCTTATAGTGGGAGGTCTAGGCATGAAAAAAAAAAACGTTAGCATTACGAATCAATTACTCCGCAAATATAGGTGAACAAATCATTTTACGTAATGAATTCAAAGTGAACACATCGCACAAAATGGATCCCAAAAAATTTGATCTTGATACGATCCTGAAAGAAATCGGTTATGTTGGTAAATCACAAATTTTATATTTGGTGCTGATCTGTTTTATAATTTTTTACACGGGAACTCACGGGATTTCATATGTTTTTGTGTCCGGTGACTTAAACTATCGGTGCTACATTGACGAATGTGATAATAGTGATATAAATGTAGCCCATTACAATCCCGATTGGTTACGTAATTTTGTACCAATGGTTGAGGATACGGGACTACCGGTGCAATGCTATAGATATCGATATTTTGGTGATCGTAATCAAACGCAAAATTTTTGTGAATTAAATTTTAATGGATCGCTGGTGAAGCGCAGTGAACTTGAAAAATGTGATCGATTTGTATTTGAAACGGGCGAGACAACAATTTTGAATGATGTAAGTTAATCGCGTGATCGATTTTGAACGATCTAACCTAATTTCAGTTTAATTTAACTTGTAGTGAAAATAAATGGAAATTAACGTTATCGGGAACGATCCATAGTGCTGGTGTTTTATTCAATTTACTAATGATTGGATATTTTAGTGATCGATTTGGGAGGAAAGCTGTTTTTATAATATCACCAATAATTTCGGTGGTGTTTGCCGTTTTACAAACATTTGCTTGGAATTATTGGTTGTTTATTGCGTTAAAATTTTTGGAACCTCTTTTTAGTGCTGGTACATATTCATCAGGATTAATTCTAGCCATCGAGCTAGTCAGTCCAAAGTATCGAGCAATCGTGGGAACCATTATATTTGCATCAGCATCATTAGGCAAAGCATATTTAGGTTTAATGGCAATGCTGGTTCAAAATTGGAAACTATTAACAATTCTTAACTATATACCATCGCTTGTAGCTGTCGTATATTTTTGGATCCTACCCGAAAGTTTAAAATGGTTACTAGTTAAGGGGCGTTTTCAAGAAATGGCAGAAATTTTACTTCGTATAATAAAATGGAATAAACTTGAAGTGTCGCACGAAGTCACCGATGTACTACAAAAGTGTCCAGTTCTACTTATCGATCAATTAAGCACAACCGAAGATAAAACAAGATATCCTATTCGTGATGTGTTTAGTTCACCGGCAATGATTATGCGAATACTTAGCATATCATTTTGTTGGATTACAAACGTGTTCGTATTTTATGGATTAACTTTAATCTCCGTATCGATTGGTGGTAGTAAATATACAAATTTTATAATTGTAAATTTAATGGAGATTCCAGCATGTTTCCTTGTAATTATAATTTCGAATAGTGTGGGACGTAAAAAAATTTTGTGCACATCGCTAACGCTAAGTGGCATTTTACTGCTTGCCTATCCATTCGTTTCGCAATGGTATTGGATTAAACTAATCGTATTTATGATTGGAAAATTTGCGATTACAGTGGCATTCACCACTATCTATATTTATACGTCCGAAGTGGTACCAACAAATTTACGGCAAACATTGATTGGGGTGTGCTCAGCTTTCGGACGGATAGGATCGTTAACTGCACCGCAAGCTCCTCTACTCGAACTGCTCATGAAAGATTTATCGATATATTTATTTGGTGGAACAGCACTCGCCGCCGGAATATTAAGTCTACGATTCCCGGAGACATTAAATACATCACTACCCGACACGGTCGAACAGGCGCTACAAATTGGTAAAAAAGTCAGTAAATCTGATGACGTACCTATCGATAAAATTGAAACTTCGTAATTGCATCTTAATATGGACTTTTTATTTTAATTTAATTATGATATGTGATAATTGTTTAGTTATGTAAATAAAATAGTTTGCGCCATAAAAATAGTTTTTACGAGTCATACATTTTTAAACAATTTTAAAACGTCTGTTTAAAACGTTCTGATTAACTACGTTTACAACAGATTTACATTTTAATTTGTTTTCTATTGATGTCAATATCCAGATTTTTTCTTAACTTCAAGGGCTTCAAAAATCTGAACTGCTGTGAGAATATTATAAGATCTGGTTAATTTATATTTGAAAAATGATGATGACCTCATCATCTTTAAAAAATAAGTTTCCCTTCCTGCATGTACATTATGTAATCAGAAACAATATTTTTCAATTACTCAATTAAATTTACACTATATAGTTTTAATGTAGTAATGGAAAGGGAAAATCTTAAATCTCCACAAGCTCTTCACCGATTGCTTTGAAATGTTGCTTTAACACAACGTTGCATTCGAATATGCGCATTTTTTATATAGCTATTTCAGAGTTTGTGTACTGCTAGATGTGCTCAATTAAATGGCAAAAGAGAGGATTACCACGCGCACAGATACTAATCTGGCTCTGAAACATAATCACTTTAAACGAAACCGTCGATATAAGCATTCTTTCTGTTAGTAAATGTGCTTGGTCCACCGTCTTTTCAGAAATTGAGAATTATCAATGGTGTTACACATGCCACTATCCGCAGTGCATGTCAAGCTCTAAATTTATAGGATAACGACCGACACTAGGAAATATATGCATTAATGACGAGTGCAATACGTCACATCCAAATCAATTTTGTGCCTTATTTGCAATCATATTGACCGTCTGCTCTCATTCGTCTCCAACAGAGTTTTGGGTGAAATATAAATCGCACATGGCTGAAGATATTCTCCGTCGATTACACGAGGAGAATTCCACACGTACTGCAATTAAATATCGCCGTGCCAATTATAATGTTGTGAAATATCATCCAGCTAAAGCTTTGCAACGGCACGAGGCTTGCAGTACAAAAATTAATGAGCAATGTTGTAGAAGCAATAATCTTGATCTGACCATTCAAAGGTGAAGATGACCTCATTCCTCGAATATTATATATATATATATATATATATATATATATATATATATATATATATATATATATATATATATATATATATATATATATTTATATATATATATTTGTATATATATATATATATATATATATATATATATATATATATATATATATATATATATATATATATATATATATATATATATATATATATATATATATATTATATATTTATATATTTATATATATATATATATATATATATATATATATATATATATATATAATATAGAAATGTCACTTATATATAGTTATGACCTTTAATTTCACATCACCTCACTTAAAATATTTAGGGCTTCATAACACCTCAACGAAATCATGCAAATTTCATTCCATAATTACTTTAGTACCTGTCGTTTTTTTTTATTTAAGCAAGTAACACATTTTCTAAATCACTACACTTGACCCAACTTGACACACAATACTAAAAACCGATATAAGATTATTTTTATTTTGATAAAAGATGTTTGTACATAGAAAATTAAATTAGACAATTCATTTAAGTACAAATTTAACTTCCTCATTATTTATGGGTAAATAAAATGAATGCTAGACGAGTACAGCTAACCTTTGTAGAACTCTTAAAACTTAAGCATTCAAAATAAAATGTGTACAGAAGTGGAACATAATTTAAGTTATGATATTAAAAGTAAACGGAAAAGACTTAATCTTTATGGCAAACCCCAACGGTCGTTTTTTTATCATACGACTATATAGTGTTTGTATGGAGTATTTGGTATAAAACGGTGAATTCCATCGAATTTGAACATTTAATTATTTTAATTATTTCAATAAAACTTTATTATAATAATTTCGGTGAATCTGATCAAATTTGAATGTTTAATTATTTTAATAAAGTTTTATTTATAAAAATTTCGTTGATTTCGTATCGAGTTAAGTGGATTTAAATATGATTTTCATGCAAGTACTTTGTGTATTTGGTATGAAACGGTTAATTCGATCAAATTTGAACGTTTATTTATTTCAATTGAACTTTATTTATAATAATTTCGTTGACTTTGTGTCGAGTAAAGTGAATATAAATACGATTTTCATGCAAGTACTATGTGTATTTGTTATAAAACGGTGCATTTGATCGAATTTGAATGTTTAATTATTTTAATAAAGTTTTATTCATAATAATTCCGGTAATTTCGTATCGAGTAAAGTGAATATAAATATGATTTTCATACAAGTACTTTGTGTGTTTGATATAAAACGGTGAATTCAATCGAATTTGAATGTTTATTTATTTAAATAAAGTTTTATGTATAAAAATTTCGGTGATTTCGTATCAAGTTAAATGAATATAAATATAATTTTCATGCAAACACTTTGTGTATTCGGTATGAAACGGTGAATTCGATCGAATTTGAACTTTTATTTATTTCAATAAAATTGTATTTATACTAATTTCGATGCTTTTGTATCGAGTAAAATGAATATAAATACGATTTTCACGCAAGTACTTTGTGTGTTTGGTATTAAACGATGAATTCGATTGAATTTTAAAGTTTAATCATTTTATTAAAATTTTTTTTTTAATAAATCCGGTGATTTGGTATCAAGTGAAGTGAATCTAAATATGATTTTCATTCAAGTAGTTTGTGTATTTGATATGAAACGGTGAATTGGATCGAATTTGAACATTTAATTATTTCTATTATTTTAATTAAATTTTATTAATAATAATTTTGGTGTTTTTGTTTAGAGTAAAGTAAATACAAATATGATTTTCATGCAAGCACTTTGTGTATTTGGTATGAAACGGTGAATTCGATCGAATTTGAATGTTTATTTAGTTTATTTAAATTTTATTTATGATAATTTCGGTGATTTCGTATCGAGAGAAGTGAATTTAAATATAATTTTTATGCAAGTACTCTGTGTATTTGTTATAAAACGGTGAATTCAATCGAATTTGAACGTTTAATTATTTTATTTAAATTTTATTTATAATAAGTTCGGTGATTTCGTATCGAGTAAAGTGAATATAAATACGTTTTCTATGCAAGTACTTTATGTATTTGATATAAAACGGTGAATTTGATCGAATTTGATTGTTCAATTATTTTAATAAAGTTTTATTTATAATAATTTCGGTGATTTCGTATCGAGTAAAATGAATATAAATACGATTTTCACGCAAGTACTTTGTTTGTTTGGTATAAAACGGTGAATTCGATCGAATTTTAAAGTTTAATCATTTTATTAAAATTTTATTTTTAATAAATCCGGTGGTTTTGTATCAAGTGAAGTGAATCTAAATATGATTTTCATTCAAGTAGTTTGTGTATTTGATATAAAACGGTGAATTGGATCGAATTTGAACATTTAATTATTTCAATTATTTTAATTAAATTTTATTAATAATAATTTTGGTGTTTTTGTGTAGAGTAAAGTAAATATAAATATGATTTTCATGCAAGCACTTTGTGTATTTGGTATGAAACGGTGAATTTGATCGAATTTGAATGTTTTATTATTTTAATAAAGTTTTATTTATAGTAATTTCGGTGATTTCGTATCGAGTAAAGTGAATATAAATATGATTTTCATGCAAGTACTTTGTGTATTTGGTACGAAACGGTGAATTCGATCGAATTTGAACGTTTAATTATTAAAAAAAAGTTTTATTTATACTAATTTCAGAGGTTTTGTTTATTATGCCGTAATTACCATGAGGTATCGAAAAACGGGTCGTTTCTATCACATGCATGGAAATATATTTATTGAATTATAAATATATAGAAAACCTACCTTTTGTCAACTACAAAAAGGCTTTGGAAATAGAAGCGTTATCCGAAACAATTGCCCAGAGCTAAATCCCACAGTCCAATCAAACAATCATTCAATCAAAACGACTATATATAGTGTTCATATATTGATTCATTTAAGTAATTAATTGAATCATTGTTTAAGAAATTAAATTAAATTTAATTAATTTTTTAATATTATAAACGCAAATAAGTAGTACCATAGAAAATAACCCTCAATATATATAAATAGTACCATAGAAAATAACCCTCAATATCAAAAATCAGATATTCTCGCTGCTGGGTGTGGAACCTATTAATGCGACGGAATAGCCAACTTCATTCTATATATTATTTTAAATTTAAAACGGTGAATCCCGTTTTGTATTAAGGATCGTTTTGAATGGGTTAAAAACAAGTTAAAAATCAAAATTTTGACAGCTAAAGTTTAATACGTTTTTTTATTCATCACAACAAATTTATAAAAAATTGAACGAAGTAAAGACTGTTTATAAATTTTGACAAGTGCTTATAAAAAAAAACATAACCACCATAAAATGTAGATCTTAGTTGGCGTGTACCGTTTCCGATTCGATTGAATTTGTGTATACGATTTAAAGGTGTCAAAATTTTCACTTATTAATTTCCCCTTAATTATTTAATCCCCCCTATATTTTTAACTAAATATTTGTACAAAATGCCTGTAATTATGCTCAACCTATGATTGATATTAATTAAAAATCAAATTATGTAGATAATATTAAAATCTGCTGCTCGCTGCCGATATGCTTGGTGTGCTTCATGCATTAATAAAGCATTAACATATCATTTAACGAAGTACACATGTAGCACTATACTAACAACGTTTGCCACACGACCCATATTTCTGAAAAAAAAAAATCCGGTTTATGCTCATTTTAATGATAAGCCGACACATTTTATATACAAAGTGAGATACTTAAAATGAGTCAAGTTAATCACTCTAAGGGGAATTAACTTGGTTTTATTGTTTTTTAATTAGGGATCTTTTCAAGGTAATTTCGAGGTCACTTTATTTTCTATTTAACAATTTTATATTTTTTCACGATGTCATATTATCTGTTTGATTCTAACGTATTTAATAATAAAAGTGACCTTGAAATTACCTTGAAAAGTTTTACTTAATTAAAATTAAATGAAACCATAGAGATATACTAACTTATGTTTTTGTCTCAATTAAAATATTTCACCCTGTTTAGTTTTCACTTTCAGTAGATAATATTACAATTATTCTACCTAATCAACTAATTTTAAGTATTTAATTGATAACAAATGCAACAAATTCAATTACGAGTTATTATTACGATTACAAATATGAATGTGATAAGCTGATGGTGGTAAATATATATATAGAGTGTCAAGTGGCTTATCCATTGTATTCGTTATCGTTTTGATTGTTAATTGTAATATAAAAATTAAATAACGATGAAATGATTTATTATATTGTATCTGGTTAAATTGTTAATTTGGTTTCGTAATCTTGAGTTATTGTAAAATGTGAAAGGTGCTTATATTATCTTATTAACATCTCCGAATTGGCAACACAATATTCACAAATTCAGATTCTGCATCAACAACAATTACATATACAATTGTGACTTATCTTATAAAACAAAATATATTTTGTATCTATTTTATGCTAATTACTAGATATCAAACCAAACAGCCTTGAGCTGAACAAGTTAGTGAACATTAGCAGATCCACATTTGTGTTAAATAAAAAAAATAGTTTTTAAGACATTGACAAAAAACTATAATTGATTGTGACAGATCACCCTTTTATTTAACACAAAATTTCTGCATAATTTGACAGTTAAAATGCAATAAATTAACGATTATTTCACATCACATTTTTATACATCTATACACTTTTATACGATACATCGTTATGATCGTTAATATTTTTTATTTTTTGATATGGATAAAACTAAGATCACTTTCACATAATGAATAAATTATAAAATGACATTCCATACCTATAATGAATGCCAGTTGTTATCCTCACCGTAATCGATGCACCTATGTAACGTACACTTTTTTATTTTATGAATTTGATTATCGTTTTATACTTGTTCTTATTTTGTAAGTGTTGTTCGATCAACAGCTAGATCAATATTCCTGTTCTCAAATTATTAATTTAAATAGAAGCTAAATATTGAAAATTATAATCAGGTATTTTTGAGGCTACTTACATTTTAACATGAGATGTTGCCGTGTTTACTTTTATGTATTCATAAATAAACCAGAAATCGACTTTAAATTCCAATAGGGGCGGGATAAAATACTATCATTTGTTTTAATGTAAGAATGAAGAAATCATCTTTGACGTTATAATTTTATATCGCAGGTATATTTTTTTCGTAATTTTAGGTGCTACGAAAATCACACACCAACTGAAACTTATTTTTTTTTAAACCTGTTAAAATATAAAAATGTGCGTCATTGATTTGGCTGTCAAGTGTCAACACAGAGTATTGTCCCCATAATAGATTTCATGGAGTATAAACAAACAAATTAAAACAGTAAGACTTCAACTATAGACGATGTTTATTTTACAAAATGTCATTATCTGAGTACTAGGTGGTAACCAATTCCTCTTTGCTAACTGCATCTGCTTTTTTACCAATATTTAACGCCTCATCCATCGTATCGGGTAGTTCGGTGTTTAAAGTTTCTGGAAAAAATATTGTTATAAGTCCGGCAATAAATGCTAGTGTGCCGAACACATAAATCGAAAGATCGGGCAGAATTAAATCTAAAAGTGGTGCTTGTGGTGCTGTTATCGATCCAATTCGTCCGAATGCAGAACACACTCCGACCATAGTTTGGCGTAAACTAGTCGGAAACACTTCCGTTGTGTAAACGTACATTGTTGTAAACGATATTGTGATTGCAAATTTTCCAATCAAGAATACGACTAATTTAAATTCAAATGAATCGTTGATAAATGTATATCCTAGTAGTGCCAGTCCACTCACGATAAATGCGGTGCATATTAATTTTTTACGACCGACACGATTTTGTATGAACATGACAAAGATGCAGGCGACCACCTCCATGAAATTTACTAGCATGAAATTTGTGTATTTATTTCCAGCAATTGTGACCGAAATTAACGTTAATCCGTAGAATATAAAAATGTTGGTGATCCAACAGTACGAGAGGGCGATCACACGAAGTAACATAGTTGGATTTTTGATGAGTTCTTTAATTGGATATTTCACATCGGGCTCTTTTTTATCCTCATCTTGATTGGGATCGTGCAATTTAGCTATAATCATATGTGGATGATTTTCGAGAATATCACGAGTCTCATCCGATAAGGTGACATTATTCCATCGACTTATCCTTAATAAAGCATCAGCTATCTCTTGGTATCGTCCTTTGATAGCAAGCCATTTTAAACTTTCCGGAAGTATCCAGTAGTAACAGAGTGTAATTAGAGATGGTGTAAACAGAATAATAGTTAAAGTTTTCCAATTAGGGAATAGCATTGCAATCACTCCTAAAAGTACTTTCCCCATCGAACCCGAACCAAACATGATTGTTCCGACCATTACACGATATTTTGGGTGGATTAGTTCGAGAGCTTAAAATTTACAAAGATTTATATTATAAATATGTTCAGATGGTCGTAATGGAATTTGTTTACCTAAGATCAACCCGGTCGTGTAGGAGCCGGCACTCAAAAACGTTTCTATAAATTTTAATGCTAGATATGACCAAAAATCCCAAGCAAACAGCTGGATCATTGAAATAATAAAAGCGATTATTGGGGAAATAATGAAAACCATTTTTCTACCAAAGGTGTCACTAAGATATCCAATAATTAGTAAATTGCACATCATACCAAAATTTTGAAGTGACCCCGATAGTGAGAGCTTCCACTTATTGTCATTACAATTAAGATCAAACTAAATAAATAAAACTTAAATAAATTATTGACTTTAATATAAATAAAATATTTTCTAACCGAATGCAAAATCGTTATTTCGTCCGTTTCATACACAAACTTGGTACACTTTTGAACATATCCTTTGTCAAAATCACCAATTGCACAAAAATCACGCGACTCATTTTGTCGTCCACGAAACTCATACTGTAAACACTTTTCAGGTAAATCCTTATCCTTATCGTAGGGTACTGCATCTTTTATCCAATTGGGTAAAAATTCAGCCAAATCAGGATTTGTGCCGTCACAATCCGGTATATAGCATCGATAATTTAAATCACCAGCGGTAAATGCATACGTCACGGCATAGGCTCCCGTCAACATGGCAATAAAACAAATCAGAATAAAACATATGATTTGCGTTTTTCCAACATAACCGATTTCATTGACAATATCGTCCAAATTTTTTTGCTTCATTATATTAAAAAAAAAAAATTAAAACTTAATCAACCAACGCAACAAATATCTTAGCACTCGAAACGATTTTATAAAACTAAACTCGCAGACAATTTTAAATTTTTCTGTGACTCGAATATCGATAGCATGAGCGGTGGAGCTGTCTGATAACCCGATACGATGACAGCAATTAATTTGAAACCTATTTAAGTGTAAACTCGTGTGCATACAAGAGTTGCACGAAGTTGATAAATTTTGGTATCGGATTTTATCAAATAATTTATTCGAACTGTCTTTACACGACAACTACGAATCGAACTTAGTTTTGATACTGGATTTGAAAAAATACTGTATATACTTGGCTCTCTACCATCTTATCTCGTAATTGGCCAGATAACAATTATTATATGTTCTTCGGTTTATTAATAAGTAAATATCATTTAAAGTGATTGTGCATACAATCGACCCAAAGTTAGAATTTTCTAAGATTAGGTTAAATACAAAATATTGGTGCAATATATTGTTCAAACAACCGACGGTTAACTAATTATCCAAGTTACTTATATATTTTACAGATAATGTGATAATTCTTCGTACGACAATTAGTGACATCTAGCGTAAAGTAGCGAAACCTTAACGATCTTCACTGATCACACATTTACAGTTAAACGACATTAACAAATTTCATAACGGAGGTTAAATTTTAAAACTGAAGATTGCATAATTCGGTTTAAATATTTGAATTTTTAGTTACCTCGGAAATGTATGAGCAGTAATTTTTTTCTAATTCAATGTTGACCGTTTCGGATAAATCATCTCGTACTTGAAAGCAACATTTTTCATCCTATCGATTTTGATACATCCACTAAATAATCTATTAGACTGTTGTAGCTCGCAAACAATGAAACTATCTCAATCTAAAACTTTATGAATCTGATACAGTCCCCTATAAGAGGGTTCTAATTTCAAACTTTTTCTGGTTTTCTCGATCTCTGTAGATAAGCTTTGAAATTCCGTTAAAATTAACAATATAGCGTGTTTCCGACTTCTTCATTTATGCGGTGAATCTCGTCTGTTTATGAACTGAATTCTTATGCATATTTCTATGCTAATAGAATTTGCCTATTGATAGCTATTAGTTCGCTGTTGGTGTTGTGAAGCAACGTTAATACCATAATGCACTCACATATCGTTTTAAATAATTTTCCTGTAAAGCTACTACCTCTATTCGTTATCAACCGTCTAGGTTTAACATCGCAAATCAAAAATTCTAGCAATAAGATTTTTTTTGCTTTCCATCGATTTTTAACGATTACAATCCGTACGAATTGTAAAGGGCTTTCTAAATTTGTCGACAAAGTTTTGCATTGCTTTTCTGCTTCCACATCTCCTAAACGTTGATTTTCAGTTCTCTGAATTTACAACCCGTTTGAATTGACATTGATGCTAAAATGTGGCTGCTCCATAAAAGAATGCCTTACTAATTGAACGCATCGGCCTCCGATAACCTGTAGGTTTGTTTACAACAATGTCTTCGTAATAGTTAATATTGCAGTTGCCAGCTAAAGCTCTCTGTAAAATGGTGCATTTGCTTCCCAAGTCTAAATAGCATTCGATCTTCTTTCCTAAAACTACCGAAGATTTAAAATATTTTTGATGCGTATATCACCGCATGAATGAGCATTACATTGGTTGTAAATCTTGAGGACTTATTTTGAGTTTTTGACGTTTAAAGTCGCTGAGTTGTTCCCTCTTTCGTCTTTTGGAAAACTAGTACAGTCGGATCATTTAATGGTCTATACGCAAAGGTCGTGTTTCTATTATTTGCATGAGGTCTGTCACTCCTTGATGCTACATTACAACCGTTTGCACTTCCATCAAATTACCTTGTTACGTAGCGCAAATAAATATCGAAATATCGATACCACGTTTTCTTTTATAATTCTCTGCCTTCTGTCGACGAATTGAGTCCATCAAATTATACAAATTAAAAATTATACGAATCATTTGTGAAATCTACTATTTGGTCTTGCAGCAACAACTCGTAGGTGAACGACCCTAACATTAAAGAAATTTTGCTAACATGATGTCGCTACTTACCACCACACATGATCACAAAACCATTATCGTCGCCTGTATGCAGTCTAATCAAGTTGAAATAGTTCAAAAATCGCGTCTGTTGTTCAATACCGCTCGAGCTCAGTTATCAAAGTTCAGTTACCAAAGTTGCGAGTATACCATTTGTGGTCAATCTTCAAGACAAATTGTACTTTGCACGATCTTACCTTAATATTTTGTGATCTTCAGATTTAGAATAAAATATAAATTGATAAGTAATTTATTTAATATAAAAGTAGATCACGATATGTCATTCTTAGTACTATTTATACTGTTACTTTTCGTTTTTACCTTTTTACCAATATCAAGCGCCTCTTTAATCGTTGCAGGAAGCTTAGTGTTTAACGTTTCTGGAAAATTAAAGCTTATTATTCCTGCGACTAAAGCTGTGCCCCCAAATAAAAATATTGGTAAATTTTTCATCACTAAATCGAGAAGTGGTGCCTGTGGTGCTATAATTGATCCAATACGGCCAACCGCCGAACAAACGCCGATTAATGTGTGTCGTAAGCTAGTCGGTACCATTTCCGAGGTGAAAATATAAATTGTACTAAACGCCACAGTGATTGTAAATTTTCCGATCATAAACAAAGTCATTTTAAGCCAATACCAATCGGTAACAAATGGATAAATTAAAAGTGATATTCCACTTAATATGAACGAGGGACAAAGTACTTTTTTTCGGCCGACTCGATGCGATATGAATATGACTAATGTACATGCTGGAATGTCCATTGTATTTACGATCATGAAACTCGTAAATTTATTACCACCAATCGAGACCGAAATCAATGAAAGACCAAAAAATAAAAATATAGTAGTAATCCAGCAGTATGAAAGCATAGCGATACGAAGTAGCATTGGTGGACTTTTAAAAACATCCCAAATCGGATATAGTTCATTATTAGTTCCGGGCTTTGTATTATCGAATTTATCATCAGCCAGTGATTCGGGTTGCTTCGTTAATATTTCTGTAACTTCTGATGACACTATAACTTTATTCCATTTTATAATGCGTAACAGTATATCAGCGATATCTTTATATCGACCTTTTACCATCAACCACTGTAAGCTTTCTGGAATTATCCATATATAAGCGATTGCCACAAATGATGGTATAAAATTAGCAAAAGTTTGTATCTTCCAATTCTGAATTAGCATGGCGGTAAATCCTAAAAACACATTTCCCAATGCAGCTGACATAAATATGATTGTGCTGGCCATACCACGATGTGGTGGACTTACGAATTCAATTGCTAGCACTACACTAGCCGAATATGTTCCACCACTTAAAAATGATTCAAGAAATTTAAGCACTACATACGAAGAGTAGTTCCAAGCGAATGTTTGAATAATTCCTACCACCGCGGCCAATACTGCTGAAATAATGAAAACTGTTTTTCGTCCGAATCGATCACTTATATATCCGATTATAAGGAGATTCGCTAATAAACCAACATTGTGCATGGTACCTGGTAATGTTAACTTCCATTTATTTGTTTTACACGTCAAATCAAACTGAAACAAAATCAAAATATTAGAATCCGTTAAATAATAGGATATTGATATTCAGGCACCTCTCTCAAAATAGTTTCCTCACCATTTTCGTACACAAATTTATCACACTTCAATTCAAATTTATTATCAAAATCACTCGCAGTGCACGTTTGATCGGTCGAATTATTACCAACATAAATATATTTATTGCACTGTTCGGGTAAGTCACTATCACTGTCGAATGGTACTGCATATTTTAACCATGCTGGATTATAATCGGTCAGCTTATTATCACATTCGTCTATGTAGCAACGATAATTTAAATCACTTGCGGTAAATACGTACGCCATACCTTGTACGCCCGTATAAAATGTTATAAACAATATTAGTGTGATGTAAAATATTTGCGCTCGCCCCATGTATCCAATTTCAGCGTGCAACGAATCCAAATCATGTTTTTGCGCCATTAGAAATTAAAAAATAAAACAGAGCACACACTTTAACCGATTTTGTTAAGAGCTTTAAACAAATTAATCGACGTTACGAAATGTTAGCATATTGTGTGTATCGCTTGACCACAATACTTGCTAATCTGCTATTGAAAAAGTACTTAAATATTGGATAGTGTTTTAAGTCTTATCAAATATTAAATTAAAGCACATGTTCGTATGATATGGAGAATAATAAAACAACAACAATACATTTTTTAAATAACTTTAAAAATATTTTAAATAATAATTATTTTTAAATTTGTCGACGATTTGTTGAAAATTAATTGCAAGACACTTGTTTTTATTTGTAAAAATAATTTTTATAGTTTCTAGCCATATTACATAAAGCATAGAGTAGAGACAGTCAACGGCCACCATGAATGTAAAAACCGTTTGCCCTTAAGTAAATGCCATAAATGTTCACATTTTTTAAAACAAATGTTCAACCTGATTATAATTAATGTGGGTATCCCAAATTATTGTTTCCCAACAAATTTGCGTTATCCTGCTTTGGCGTGAATTCAGAGATTATAACTATGAAAACTACCAAATAAATATCGAAAATAGCCACAAAAAAGCTGACGGCAAAATTAGTTTACGAAACATAATTTCATTCACAATTTTCTCATACATACGAATGTCAAACATGACAACTCATCAATCTACCACTATACAATACAAAGCCACTTTCCAATTATACATTTGAAAGTTACATTCAAGTATACAGTGGACGAGATGAGTGTAATTATTAACTTTAGTACCATTATATAACTCCCTGTTTTTGTATTAAATCCTTAATTTATTTTTCCGCGAGCTTTGAACTCCGTTCAAAACTGTGTTTCAACTGATGGATCAAGTGACGACTTCTCATAATTGCTTTCATCTGTATTATATCCCGGCAGTACTCATACTTTGCGGATTGGTATCTTTAATTCACCGGACTTAATTTAAAGCATTGTAAATATTATTTTTCCATATAGTTCTGGATTGTAATGACGTAAGGTATTCGTTTTGTCACCTGTTCCAGAAATGTTTAAGGATCTGTTGCACCATTTTCCATCGACTAAGATAATTTATCATCAATTAAGTGATATCTGGTTCAGGATTAATGGTCGCTGGATGTCTAAAAAGTTAGTGGCTAATCTGCTAATAGCTAATCGCATTTTTATCTCTTCTATGGTAAGAATAGTTTTTTTTGCCAATTTTTTGTCAATTGCAAACTTTACTGCGGCCTTCCAAATACCTCCAACATTGGGAGCATTTGGTGGTATAAACTGCCAGAAAACTGAATTACGGTAGTTTTTATTTTTATTGGTCAATGTTCTTCTTTATTTGTCAACCGCATGGTGATCCTTTCCACCATATATCTAGTTTTGTAATTCTGAAGCAAATAAGCCTTGATAGTGAAATATGTTGAATTCGGTACAATTTTGCAATCCATCAATGAGAAGATATTGTTGATTTTAAGGCTTGTGTCCTGTTTGGCAGCTTCAATTTACTTGAATAGCTCTTTTCCAGACGCGGCAAAGATATTTCTCTGATAAAAGTCACTATGATTATATGATTTTTGCTGTCACTAGTTCTATGAATACTTGTTTTTCTGGCTTGGCAATTTTATATTAAAGAGCCGCTGTGTACGTACTTTCGATGACGTCGCAGAACCCGAGAATATCAACCCTGGACTATATACGAAATTAAATGAAACTGGGTATGGAAGGATCCTCAACTTCTTTGATTTCTGATTAGATTTTGTCCCAGAGCTGTTTCTGGACAGCTAGCAATGCTCACATCCCATTTCAAGTTTAGAACACTTAGTTTCTGCACATAACTTTTTACCTTTAGTATGATAGGTTACATGAGTTCTAAGCGATGACTTGAACGTGAATTCGACAGTTTGAGGATTTCAACTAACGCCTAGTAGTTTGATTTTAAGTGTGCATTCATCCGTTGTATGGCAGATTTCTTTGTCGATGAATTTTTTTTGGGGTTTTGCAACATTTAAGCATCTAATAGCATTCAATAAGCCATAGGTTACCGCCAACAATTCGTAGTATCCAATTGGATCTGATGGGTGCTACCACCAGTGTGTCGTATAGAGTTGATTGAATGGTAGGTCCTATACTGATAAAAAATGACTCATAAAAATTACTTATTGAGAGAATGACCAGTATACTATATATCTTTAGCAGATCCATTGAAGATCGAAATTTCGTAGTGGCCTTCGGGTTCTTAACAACATCATGATTCGGTAAATAGTGGCCGTCGCTGGAGAAATTCGTTCCATGTGAATATGTGATACAGTTGCTCATGTTCAAGCATAAGTTTGTGGTAGACAGTTTTGAGTTCTTGATCTCGCTCGAATCGTGTTTACATGTTTCGAAGTCGCTGTATGGCTATGTTTAGTGTGTTACTGAGGTCATTTTGTTGTTTTTTGAATGGTAGACTTGTGATGAATCTACAATGCGCATTCCTAGTTGTATATTCTTTTTAAATGTCGTTTGTATTCTTATTGTGATAGCCAATTACTACCCACAACAATCGATTCAATTTCCCTCTTAATTGATTTCTGTTTCTGACTCATTTGTAACTAAGGAAAATTTTTTCGAACATTGTGTTTTGAAGAGTGGGGCTGATTTAAGTTGGATTCTTCCATCGAGCAAGAAATACCAAAGAAATACCTGATCCTATTGATAAATCGACTACACCTGGCTGATTAAACTCAGGGTCAGCTAATCAAATCTTCACCCATCATTTAGAATCCCGATAATTGCTTGCTTACTGATAAATTGTATGTAAATTTCAATAACTCTAAAGCATTAACATTAGTACAGATACCGACACCCGGCCTCCCGTGTACTTGGCTTTAGTAGCTCCTGAACTATTTACTACTATTCGTGAGTTAAAACTTTAAAGTTGAGAGGTGTTCCATAAATATGCGATACGGTCCCTATAGCGCTGTTGTTAGATTAGATTGAAACTGGATCACTTCAGGATCACTGTAATTATTTTTTAACGATGAATTCATTTTTGTAATTGCAACATCTGTCGTGGAGGTTGAAGCTGGAATCTCGGAATTAGTCAAGTGTATAAGCCTATGGTGTTTGCCTAGACAGCTTTAGCATCGACGATTTGAAGTGCATCTAAATATTGCATGTATGGCACTAAGACAGTTAAAACACCTTCAGACATTTTTATGTACTTTTTTCACTTGGCTGCATCTAAGATGTTGAATCCATCACAGACAAATACCGAATGACCCTTGTCTTAACAGAAAACTCAGGTATACAGATAACTTGCTTATTTGAACCTAAATGGCTTTTTACTAATTTAGTAACTCTATAACTCTATACTGTGTCCATTCGAATTTGCAAGAATTTAAAATAATCCTCTAGACTTGTTTTTTTTTTCGTTGCTAAAATTTCTGGCCATAAGCATTTACTTTCAGCATTCAACTGATTTGCGTTCTTATGCAAACGTTGAAAGTGTTTCCATACATGATAATTGATCTCGTCTGTGGCAACTTCCATTTGTTGTCGTTTCTAATCTACTTGGGTTTAACCCTCCCAGGAGTGCCCTTTTGGCAAACTAGTTTATTATTTGATTATATACGGTTTATCAAAAGGAGAGATACGTCTTCAAGACTGCCGTCAATGGTGGTGCCATATTGATAGCTGTAAAGAACAATATACCCACCAGATTGATCGCTGACAGCAATCATTTTATGATAATCGCCGATTTTAATATTTACAATGTGCTTTGGTTCGACGTCGATGGTGTTTTCCCACCATCTACGGCGGATAAAAGAGCTATCACATTATTAGATTACTGTGCAACTATCAGCTACACGAGTCAATCCGATATTTAAAAGTGGCGGCCAGCTTCTGGATTTTTCAATATTTACGAATGATTTTTTATTTCCTAAAATTCGAATGATACTTTTACAACATTTAACGAGTTACTCAAAGTTGGAGTTCAAAAATTTGTTCATTGGTTAGAACCAGATTGCGCTTCCGTGAACCTTGTTTTGGAAGCTGGTTAACATTAAAAAACGCAGCAGTATGCTTCACACTTTATATAGGACTCCCTCTTTGGCATATGTGATCTGTTTGCTGTGATTTTTTCGCTTCTATTTACGATCAAGCATCGCCATCTTTTGTCACTTTACATAACTCCATCAGTAGTTTCAAATGCAAGCTTACGGGAGAAAAGGTTCCCGATCTGTTACTCAACCTTAATATCAATAAGGGTCCAGGGCACAATGGCATTTCATCTATTTTATTCAAAAGCTGTTCAGAGAGGTTGACCTCTTACGTTGCCGTATTATATAATGAAAGGTTGTGGAGTGGTGTTTTCCAAATCCCTGGAAGAGTCTAGTTATTTGTCCCATTTTTAATTTAGGAAGAACAAATGGTGTAGCAAATAACCGTGAAATTGCATAATGTCTTGTTTTTTTTACATCAGACTTATAGTTTTCTCAGCTCAGCATTTGTTTTTTCCTGGGATATCGATGATCATTAATTTGGTTACATTTTGTTGCCAAAGCCTTCGAAAAAATCATCATGCAATTCTTATCACCAAGTAAAAAAGGTGCTTGGTCATAGTATTTCCCCGTTAGATGGGTGACGTCTTATCATTCGGATCTTTGGCAGTTTGTGAAGATTTACGATTGTTATTCCAGGTATTATCGTTCTATACCTGGAGTGTCTCAGGGTAGTCACATTGATCCTCTTCTTTTCAAAATATTTATCAACCATGTTGCAAAGTGCTTCAACTTCCCGAAATGCTTTCTATTTGCGGATCAGCTGCAAATATTTGCCCCAACCGCAAACTTATTCGACTGCCTGCTGGCACAGAGTAATTTGTCTAGGTTTTGTTCATGGGGCACCAGGAACAAACTTTCCCTGAATGTGAATAAAAGTCATATTTTAAAGTTCCGGTTCATATTTGCACATCCGTTTCCCGATATTATTTCACTATAGCCTCCAGGATGTGATTCTGATCTTAGTGTGATTTTGTCCTTAGATCTAGCGTTCGCCAGGCACATTGCTTTTGTTTCCCATTTACTTGAGTTTTTGTTGTAGAACATCTACAGTAGATGATATTTACAGTGGATGTAAATGTTTAAGGTATGGAGTTTTGCTAGATGAAAATGAACTGCATACTTTCTCCTTGAGATCGAGATGTCAGGCCATTTATAAGGAATGTTTGTTTACGTAATATGTGGATGCCCCAAGCATCCACAGGGCCAACGCAGTATTTTCTTTAAAATAACTGAAAGAAAAGCTTTCAATAATCCTTGATTCAAAATATATTTTAATATTTTAAATAATTATTTTATATTTTAAAGCTGGCAGACTTTAGAGAAATTATACTTGTAAGCTTTTAGGCTTTACATAATCTAAAATAGGTTTGAGCTTATTTTTATCATTTTATAAATATTTAATTTTATAGCAAACTAGATTTAATCACAAAAGCTTAAAAAAATGAAAAGCTTTTATGTAAAAATTAAATATCACTAATATTTCAAAAGCTTTCGTACAATAAGATGTTCAAATTTTATTTTTATAACTAAGGTTCATTCAGAAAAACAGTTGAATTGCTTAAAGCTTAGTTATTAGTTCTGATAGAATTTAAACTTTGCCCATTATATTTTAACCATAGATACATAAAATTACCTTTTATAATCATTTAAACTTGAATCATTAATTCAGCTAAGCGTCTTATCAGTACTAAGCTTATCATTGATTTGTTAAAATAGAAATATTTATTTTGTAATTAATTGTATTATCAAATATTTAATAAATCACAATGTTTCTTCTTTATTACTATTAATTTTTACCGTCTTACCAATCTTCAGTGCTTCATCAATTGTATCGGGAAGTTTTGTATTTAAAGTTTCTGGAAATCGAAGGCTTAATAATCCGGCGGCTAAGGCTGTGCCACCAAATAAAAATATTGGTAAATTTTTCACTACCAAATCGAGAAGTGGTGCCTGTGGTGCTATAATTGATCCAATTCGACCAAATGCCGAACAAACGCCAATTAACGTTTGTCGTAAATTGGTTGGTACCATTTCCGAGGTGAAAATATAAATTGTACTAAACGATACAGAGATTGTAAATTTTCCAATCATAAACACAATCAATTTAATCCAATACCAGTCGGTGACAAACGGATAAATTAAAAGTGATATTCCACTTAATATGAACGATGGGCACAGTACTTTTTTCCGCCCGACTCGATGCGATATGAGTATGACGAGTAAACAGGCTGGAACTTCTATAAAACTTACGATCATAAAGTTTGTATATTTATTACCACCGATCGAGACCGAAATCAATGTGAGCCCATAAAAAACAAATATGTTCGTGATCCAACAGTACGATAGCATAACAATACGAAGCAGCATAGGTCGACTTTTGAAAACATCCCAAATTGGATATCGGGCTTTTTCATGACGGTCTTGCGTGCTTTCGGATTCCTCATTAGCCAATAATTCGGGTTTACCTTTTAGAAGTTCTGTCACCTCCGGTGACACTTTAACGTTATTCCATTTTATAATACGTAATAGTATATCGGCGATATCTTTATAACGACCTTTTACCATCAGCCATTTTAAACTTTCCGGAATTATCCATATATAAGCGATTGCCACAAATGATGGTATGAAGTTGGCAAAAGCTTGTATCTTCCAATTCTCAATAAACATTGCGGTAAATCCTAAAAATGTTTTGCCTAATGCAGCTGACATAAATATAACTGTTCCGGCCAAAGCACGGTGTTGTGGACTAACTAGTTCAATTGCTAATACTACACTAGCGGCATATGCACCTCCACTCAAAAATGATTCAAAAAACTTAAGTACTACGTAAGTCGTATAACTCCAAGCGAACGGTTGAATAACTCCTACAACCGCAGCGAATATTGGTGAGATAACGAAAACTGTTTTTCGTCCAAATCGGTCACTTATATAACCGATTATAAGGAGATTGACTAGTAGACCAACATTGTGTATGGTTCCCGGTAGCGATAATTTCCATTTGTTTTCTTTACACGTCAAATCGAACTGAAACAAAACAATAAAATTAGAATCCGTTAAAATTCATTAGAACTTTTATATTCAAACACCTCTGTCAAAATAGTTTCCTCACCATTTTCGAACACAAATTTATCACATTTCGATTCAAATTTACTATCAAAATCACTCGACGTACACGTCAAATCGGATGAATTATCACCGATAAAAATAAATTTATTGCACTGTTCGGGTAGCTCACTATCTTTACCGAATGGTACTGCATATTTTAACCATTCTGGATTATAAACCGTAGTTTTTGTAGTATTATGATCACACTCGTCGATATAACAACGATAGTTTAGATCACCGGCCGCAAAAACATATGCCAAACCTTGTACACCCGTATAAAATGTTATGAACAGTATAAGTATGAAATAAAATATTTGCGATCGGCCCACATATCCAATTTCATTGAGTATCGAATCCAAATCACGTTTTCGCTCCATTTCTTTTTATACACACTAAGTAATGACGAGCAATCACTTCAAACGATTTCATTAAACTAAACTCAACAAAAATTAATCGACTTGTTGATTAGCAATATTATGACGAACTTTTCGGTGATAACAAAAAAAAAAAAAAAAACTTTTTTTCTGGTAAATTATCTTGACCCCGATACTTGATAATCTAGTCGGAAAGTACTTCAATGTTTTGTTTTCACAATGCATTAGTAATAGTACGAGTAAGTATGCATATTAAGTAATTACAGATGATATCGTTTAGTGTAATCCTTATCGAACATCGGCTCGAAACGTATACTCAAATAGAGATATGCAGCTCAAAGCTGAAATAAATATATTAACAAGTAATTTCTAATTATCATCATCATTTTTTTGGACCCTGTGGGCGTTGTAGCCACTATCACCGCGACCGTACATATCATTTATGCTTAAACCCTTATTAATCAACCGTTTAGTCCATAGTCAGGCACTTGATAAACCTGACAATATTTCTGAACGATACCTGAATCATTTGGTTTGGGCTCATACTCTCCCACCTATAAATGTTGCAGTAGTTAGCGAAAAATTACAGGGCTTTTGCACAGGACATGTTCCGCTGATTCCACTTCTATATTACAGAAGCGACAAGCATCCATCGCACTTAGACCCATATTCTTAAGAAGATATCTTAGAGAGACATGGCCTATGAGAGAGCCAGTTAGTAGCTTCAACTCAGGTTTCCCAAATACTAGGAGTTCTTTAACTCGGTTTGACGAAGGTGAAATAAATCTCTTCGCCTGTCGTAGTCCTGGAATCTAGCGCCAAAAAAGGACCTTTCGATGTTCTCCCAGCGTTTCGTCACTTTTGCAATGTGTGCCTTAATGGCGCCGCAAAAGGGCTTTGGCCCAAAAAATGGAAAAACATAACCCGCCCAGACAAGGCCATCTGCAGCCTCGCTTCCCTCGGTTCCAATATGTCCTGGTACCCACAAAAATTTTACCTTATTTGTGGTCGCCATATTTTTAACTGAGTTAAGACAATCTCACACCAGTTTTGATTCCATGAAGTGGGACCTAAAGAGCCTTGACGCCAATGGACTGCCTGGTACAATAAACACCTTAGTGCTATTTAAGCCCCTTTGTCTGACACAAAGTTCTATGGCGTCCATTTCTGCTTGGAAAACAGTAGCATTGGTTCGATTAGGCATGAGTGGGTATTTCTACTCCGGAATATCCCTAATCCTGTTCTGTCTTTTGTTTTTGAACCATCTGTGTGCCATACCATGAACCCTCTTTCAAAGGATGGTACTCTGTCCTCCAACCGTCCCTGTCCGATAACAAAACACAGAAGAGCTTATCAAAATCCGGTTTGGCTGGCATACTGTCGGAAGGCATTCTAATGGAATGGTTTGCCTGAATCTTCCAAAGGATTTTCAAGTAACCAACCATATTCCTGGTTGAACATTTTCTTCTGCCTACATCCGCAAATCTGCAATTGCAGCTTCCTTTTTGAAATGCAGGTGTATTGCAGCCAGTCCTAGGAGCATCTCCATTGCTGCAGTCAGGCATGTTCCCATTGATCCTGTAATACCGAGGCAAGCCAAACGTTGAACCTTACATAGTAATGTTTGCGTTTCCTTCTCCTCAGTTTTAGGCCATCACACCATTGAAGCGTAAGTGACCATGGGTCTAATGATTGTTAGAAATAACTAATAGAACATTTTTCGTTGTAAATCTCAGGTTCATTCAATTTGATGGTAAATGGCATCCTCAATGTCAACAAAGGTGCAAAAGGTGATGTCTTTAATATCAAAAGTTCTTTCAATCATCGTAGGTCTGCCAGCCTAATAAGCAATAATTCGGCGTTTTGAAGAAAGCCTATGCCAAGGAGTGGGCCTTTGTAAGAAACTTCTGTAGCCGAGTTGCAGAAAACAATTATTTTATTCCCTCGCAAAAACTTCTCCAAATTGCCCTCTTTGCCCATTTTAACACGAGATTGTACTCTGTCAGGGCCCTTTTATAATCGCCCCATTAACTGATGCGTTTGGCCTTGTTAAATAAACATTTCGCTTCAATCATGTTTAAACTTTTATTTGGATTCTAGAGTAATTTTCTATTTTAATTTTGTTTGAAATAATAAAATCTTGCTGATTCATAATCGTATAAAGTGGACCAACAATTATGTAAGTACAGGCATGATCGAAGTCTACTCGTCATCGAAATTGTTAAAAGCTTTTCGTATAAGGTAAAAATTCAATATTCAATAATCAACGAGGATTTTTTGGAAAAACATACTACGTTTTCACGCTCCTACCATACTATTTCCTTTACGTAATTCCTCACAAAAATCTCCTCTATATTCTTCTTCTTTAATCGAGTGGCCCTATCATCTCTTACTTCTAAATCTCACTCATTACCTTCCTCTTCTAATTCTATCTTACAAATATCTAGTTGTTTCCTAAGCCCTTCGATTTCATTTTTTTCCCTTTACCCATCTTTTCTATTTGTCCTACTTCCTAACTTTTCTCCTTTAATTCAACCTGGTTCACCCTATTACTGTCTAAAAAACTCCGTGCCAATATACAATTTGCCATTGTTACTTCTGGCACCACTAATAAATCAGCTTCGTATTACCTTCTTTAAATACTTTTGCTTCGACTTGGGGCTATTACCTTACATTTTAATCCATTGATCATCCTAAATTCCCGTTTATCTCTCCCGTTTAGCAATATATTTCCCTTTCCCAATTTGTTGGTTTTAATCGCACTTACCGCACTTTCAGTATCCACCAGTTTGTTGAGAGTCCACCGATTTATCCCCGTTTCAACCTCCGCTGTTGCCTCATCCACGAAGTCACTTCCAAGAAGTAATTTACTAATGACTGGTTCTTCTATCTCACGTCCATCATTATTTATCACATTATTTAATTATCCATTAAGTTTCTCTTCATTCCTTCTTAAGATGGCTATTCGATGTCCTTTCCTCTTGTCGCTCCTCAAACCACTTATACCATTTCCCTCCCATCTCAATCTTATCACTGCTAAAAACGTTTTTCATCCACTTCGTATGTTTTCATCTGGTCCTCCACTGCCCCTACCTATAGTCATGTACCATCATTCCTTCGTTGCTATCCGGGTTGAACGTAGTACGTTAAATATTCGTCCATATGTTGGGTTTGTTACTATTCAATTAGAAAAGCAATTAAGGCACGTTGCAAGAGTGCTATTGCAACGTCCCTAAATTGCTTTTCTAATAGGAAAGTAACAAGCCCAACATATGGTCGAATATTTAAGCGCAGCTGTCAAAACTAATGCAAGATAAATGACGAAACTAAAAAACAAGCATTTTTGGAGAAAAGGGTTGTCTTAGAGAAAAGGCAAACAGCTGTCGAAGTGTTGAGATTCAATAAGAATTCGAGAATGCTTCAAAAATCGTAACTCACAGCAGTTTTGCCAGCACAAACAATACTCAAATGAACTTTATCTATATAACAGTCAATATTCTTCTACGTTCTGTCGTACCGATTACCTTAAATGACCGGAGATGTATTATCAGCCAGGTAATCTAACTCAAGAATTAATTATTACTCGACAAACCATTAACTATCGGAAAACTCTAATGCACTTAACCACTCAAGAGAGAAATAACGCCGGAGTTTACAACCGTTTACTATATACATAGAACACAAATGCCAACAGCAACTTACAAAAATCGACGTATTGCAACAAAACAACCAAAAATCTTAGCGGTCACAATCCAAACTCTCAACATAACATCAAGCAGTCTATAGTTAATAAGACAATTTTATATCTCCAATTCGAACATATTTGTCAAACAGTCCTATACTTGAAATCCAAACCAAGCAACCTAGCATTTAAGTTGAAGTCAGATACATAATTTATACCAGACCACAATACCCTAGCTATATAAAAAGTATTCAAATTTTCTCTTTTTGCATTCAAAAGAATTCAAAAGCATTCAAAAATGTCACGTCATTCAGATGACTTCAGGTGACTTTCCCACTAACGAAGAATATATCATGGGCAGAGACTTGATGAACAACCAGAAAGCTGGGCAGCCTGTGCAGTAACATATATACGGGAAGTCAACTGATTTTTCAAGTATTACATTAGTCCTGGTAGACCATAAAAACCCAAAAGAATTGTATTGCCAAAATTTTTAAAGAACTGTGTTGATAAAATTTTTTGTCTTTCCCGGTGTCGCCAAGATAAATCTTAGGTTCTTATTTTGTTCGATACTCTACGTAAGGTATGCTTGCTTGAAAAGCACAATTTTAAAATTTACCTCGATATTCTCTTCCGCTTTTTCTTCTTTATCCACGATGTCGCTGTAGTTATCAATAAACTCCTCGTTTTCCAGTGCACCAACCTGTTATTCCATGTGCAATATTCTTTGTTGTTTGTGTTGGTTCAAGAGAGTATTAGGAGTTTTTTCTCTTCTTAGTTTTATGTTCAGATTACTTGATGGATTCATATAATTTATTAATTTTCTTCATGGTGCCCGATTCATCTATAGACTGGCCTTGCTAGTGGTTTTACAAAGTAATAATGTTGTTGCAGGTATTGCTGTTAAAATTGACGATGCGGATATGGTTGTTGTTGGTATGGCTTTTGCTGAAATAGCTGTTGATAATGTACTCTATATTTCTCTGTAGCAGTGATATATTGTTAAAGTCTAATCGCATTAATTGGTGGCAACATTTCCCATAAATGTGTTTTGCGGTATGCTCCGGAAATTAAGATTTTGTATCTCCAAGCAAAATGAATGCTCCTCTGGAAGATTCGTCTAACTCTAAATAATCATCATCCTTCATAAATGTCTCTTTAGACCTCAAATGAATACATCCAATGCTCGAATCTTGTACGTGTCGATCAGCACTCTCATGGTGTCTACACTGTAGTCTTAGGTTTTAACTTTATTGATTAGGAGAGAAAGTTGAAGGGTTAAATTTCCGTAAAATTAATCGACACGTTTCTTCCCTTGAACTTGGCTGCCTAGCTGATATTCGAGTGTTTGAACATCTCTTTTATCGGCATAATGTAGTGATGATCAATTTTTTATCGCACTCCAATTGTACCCAATCAATTTTATAAAGGTTTAGACACAGTTCTTGATTTTATTTTTTGATATGGGCGTTCCATCACAATTCGAAAATATTCGGGCTATTATCCTTTTTACATTTAACAAACGGTATAGGATAGGATACGAGAGATTTTCATAAAATTATATTTCTATAAATATATTTCAATGCATAATAGAAATGACCCGGTTTCAGACACCTCATGATATACGGCACAATTCAATTCTATTTTTGTGGTGTAGGGAAAGAAAGTTATGTCATAATGACAGAATTAATCCGGTTTCCCAGAAGCCAATATTCAAACTACTGTTTAGCATCACAATCTCAATTTTATTGAAATGCTTTGTATTCTGTTTTCTGTGATCTCTTATCAGCAACTCCAGTGTGCCACATTTCAACTGTAATCTGCGACAAAAATGCTCTAAAATAAAATCTTTTAATGGGCGTGCATTCTTCTTATATAGTGGTTCAACAATACCCTTTTTAAATTTATCAGCGAAAATTCCTTTCTCAAAGCACATATTGTGTTGCCATTCGCCACACGACTAAACAGAAAAATGCAAAATATTTATCAAAACATATTACATTTACATCTACAAAGACCCTTATATCGTGTACAAGACTTTTAACAATTTGGTGTACATTACTCGATCATAACATTTATATTTTGTGGAAACCAGTTCTGCTTTGCAATAAACTCGGCTGTTGAAATGGTATGGTTTGAAATTTTATTATTATTTTGAAAACCAATACTATTGCGTCGTATATACAATTGGTGAGTTAGTTATTTTTCGTAATAACCTGTTTATTGGTGATGATAATATGCTTTTACACCTAACCCTCGCTTAACGAAATTAATTCGTTCACAAAAAGTTTGTAAATTAAAATTTCTTAAAACGAAATTTCGTAAAATGAACTTCAAAAAGATAAAATATGTATGTTAAATAATTTCGTAAATTTTATTACGTAAACCAATATTTTGGTTTAATTTTGAAATTAATTAGCGAAATTTCGTTCAAATTAATTAGAGTTTTTGTTAATCGAGGGATGGGTGTATTATATCTGCTTGGTATATCATTGTTATCGGATTTAAATCGTCATACTAATCGTCTTGTCCAAGGCCAAATTTAAATGTAATTGTAATTGTTTACCTAATCGCCTATAGTGATATCTATTGCGCTTCTTTCTCTGTGGTAGTAGTATTCATATTGTAGTATTTTATTTTGTATTCATGTCATTTTGCGTACATACCAAAAGATATACATTTTTTATACATTTTTTTACGATAATTTTTATAATTCGCTAGAACTACTAATGCACTCTTGTTAAATATATATAGAAAAAAAATTCTTCATATTTCAGTGCAGTCTGCAGATTATACTATAGTATCAAATCATCGAATCATCGTTTCAAATCCATCTTGAGCGTAGCGAGTCGATAGCGATTCCGCAAACTCCACAGCGCACGGTAGCTGGCGGCTGTGGTGTTGGTTGCGTTCTATAACGCAACCGACACAACAGCTACCAGTTGCCGTCAGCTGTGGAGTTTGCGGAATCGTTATTTGGCTCGATACGCATTTAAGATGGTATATGGACGATGATACTCGTTGTTTGGTACTCTGAGTATAGCAGCTGTACTTTTTTGTTTAATTATTTTTATTCTTTCATATTTATATATATAATCTTTAAAATAATTACTAAGGTTTCAACTTTATTTGACTATTGCGGGTCTGTAATTTTTAGACTTTTTTGTATGGTCATAGCCATGTTATTGACAACGAAACATCTAGATTGTTTTCGATTTATTTTTAATCACTTTTAACCCACAAGACAAATATGTATTTTGACTGTCATGATTTTATTGCCAATGAGTGCAATACAAAAAAAAAACGGATGATGCGTTTTATTCCGATTTGTATATTGCAGAGAAATATGAATGTGCACCAAAATGAAGAGAGTCACCCGGTTTGACTTTCATTTGTCCGCTGTGCAAAATATGAAATTATGTTTTGTTGTAGTATAAAGAGTGGAGTCACAAAATATAAATAATTTGAATACAAGTGACAGGGTAGTCAATAAGATGAATGATTTTGTTGAATAGCACAATTGCAATAATGTTGAAGTTATTTTTATTTTTATTTAAAGTTATGCCATAGATTATCTATAGGGTCAAGATCGTGGATTTATGGTGACCAGTCTATAGTTTTTAGATACAAATCTTTAAGAAATTTAATTATAAATTTAGTTTTGGGGATTGGAGGGAGCATTACCTTGCTGCAATAAGAAATCTATTCTTATCAATTTACACCCGGAAACCATTGCATATTCATTAGGGGCCTCCAAATATGTGCTTGATGTAACTTTTCCCGGCCGCATGGTGGGAAATTTTTATAGCTAAAACACCCCCAAACCATTACTTCGTCTTTTCCGCTGTGCCGACTTGGCATTGTTTTGTTACGAAACTCTCTTTATTGAGGTGTCGAATAAAAATATTGCTTTCCGCTAAAGGTATAGGTTTCGCTATTCGTACGAGCAAAGTTTAGCTGGTTTTTTTATTCTTCTGGTTTTGTTATATGTAACACGGGTGTACGGTGGTGCCCGGCATTCATATATATATATATATATATATATATATATATATATATATATATATATATATATATATATATATATATATATATATATATATATATATATATATATATATATATATATATATATAATATAATGACTCCCGATTATCATACATACATATATACATTTTAGATACAAATTAACAAAAATTATTTTAATTTATATTAGTATGTATACTTTACTATGTTTCTGCAATTATGTAATATGTTTTTAATGTGTAAGAGATATAAAATATTTTATTTTAATTTATACTGCAACTTTATGTACTTGTTGCATACTTAATGTGATACTTACTTAATTTTAATGATTTAATACAAAGATACTAGTTTTTTTTGTTTAAAACTCAGTTTTGTAATGATATTCTCACCCCTTGTGTATGTGTATGTAATCTGTAGGTATGTAGATATGTTTATAGTCATAAAATTGATTTTGAGCTGAATCTATATCGAATGACTTGAGTTTTAATAGCTCTATCTGGCTTGAACTACAATGGTAAAGAAGACTGTTTATTTTTTGGGTTTAAGCAAAGTCCATAATTATGTTTATCGTGGGCACCGATGATAACCAAGTGATAAAACATCATTTTTGCAGCTTTATCCAATGCTTCAATTGTGACCAATAAAATATATCTTCATTGCCATATAAGAATTATTTGATTCATATGTCGTACAATGCTCTTCCTATTCAACAACTTACATAAAGGTATGATATTTACCCAACATTCTAATAATCATAGCATGCAACATTTATTAATTATTTTCGAATTGGAATTCCTAATCATTACTGAATCACCTAGATCGATACGGTCACTCCCAAATATTATACCCAAAATATCCTATCAATAAAATTTGAAAAACAAAATTAGTGTGTACCAACATGGTTTTTTGGCGGGTAGATCTACAATTACTAATCTTATGAGTTTTTCTGGCCATTTATTTAATGCTGTGGGAAGCCGTGAGCAGGTTGACGTCATTTACACCGATTTTTCGAAAGCGTTCGACAAGCTAAATCATAATATTCTCTTACATAAGTTGATGGTCTTCGGTTCCGATTTTATTCCGGTGGCTTGGATTGCTTCTTATCTAAGTTTACGAAAGCAATACGTAAGAATTTTGGGCGATGTTTCATTTGTATATAACGTACCGTCGGGTGTTCCACAAGGGAGTCACTTAGGTCCAATGCTTTTCATAATATTTATTAATGACGTAGTTCAGTGTTTTAATTTTTGTAGATGTCTTTTATATGCGGATGATTTGAAAATTTATGCCAATATTAATTCTTTTATTGACACTGAGCGTTTGCAGCGAGAACTTGACATATTTTGTAATTGGTGTGTGGTGAATAAGCTGTCTCTGAATCCTAATAAATGTAAAGTTGTATCTTTCTCAAGAACTCGGACATCTTGTATTGTGTCACCATATGTCTTGATGGATGTACAAATAAGTCGAGTGTACGATATTTTAGATCTTGGAATAATTTTTTCATGTAATCTTACATTTAATAAACACATTGATTACATAATAAGTAGGGCGTTTTCAATGTTGGGATTAATTAAGAGACACAGCCGAGAGTTTCATGACCCCTACACGTTAAAATCTCTTTATGTTACCTATGTCAGGCCAATTTTGGAGTATGCTTCGGTCATATGGCATCCTTTCTATCGGATTCATGCTGTCAGAATTGAAAGCATTCAAAAACAATTCCTGATTTATGCATTACGACGTTTACCGTCCCTGAATCGACATATATATGTTCGTGAACCGTACATAAACCGCCTTTCATTAATAAATTTACAAAGTCTAGATCGTAGACGTGAAATAGCCTGTGCCGTGTTTGGTCGGGATGTTTTGTGTTCAAGGATTGATTGCCCGGAATTGCTTGAGAAGTTTAGCATTTATGTTCCACAGAGAAATTTAAGATTGCGGCCGGGTTCTCTCCGTATTCCGTTTTGTTCAAATAATTTTCACAGTACAGAACCATTGTTAAAAGTTCTAATCGAGTTTAACAAGAGTTTTAATTTCTTTGATTTTCATATTTCGAGAGAGTTGTTCAAAAAACGTTTATTATAATTCGAATGTTTTTATTTTTGTATATAATTTACATAAATTTATATTTAATGTTCCTTATTATTATTTTTACCATAGTAGTGTGTGAGTAGTCAAACTATTGTATTTTTACATGATTGATGAAATAAATAAATAAATAAATAAGCTCACTAATCTTGTTTGTTTGTTTGTTTGTTTGTTTATTTCTATGCAATCTGTTTTGGGGCCGAAGCTCACCCAACTCTTTCGCGGTTAATTAACGTCCTACTTTACGCCATTACTAGCCAAATCGAGGACGCGCGAATACAGGTTCGCGTTTCAAATATTCATCTGCACATTGCATTGCTCCAGCCAGCCTGTACTGGCATGGACGATGGTTCGGCCCATGAATTCTGCACTCCAACGAGGGGTCATAGTTGTGTTCATCGTCATCACCGATCGTAATCAAGTGATGAAAAATCCCTTTTGCAACCCTCCCCAGCTATTTAGTTTTGCATGCGGTTTCAGGAGCTATTGAAATATATTTAATTCCATTCTTGTTAGTGAACTCTTAAAAATGTTTAGTTTTGAACTGTGTACAACGATCGGATACAATTATACCTGGCAACCCAAATCATGCGAAAGTGTCTCGTAACTTTGAAATTGTTTATTCAAAATAACGTTCAAAATCAAGATTTTTATGTTCTAAAGACTTTGACCTATTTAGAAAAAGAATCTGTGATTATTAAATAATAATTGCTATCCTTCGGGCCTGCATAATCAAAGTGAGCTTTGGACCAAATTTAATTTTTATTTTCCTATGGAATTGAAGTATACACTTAAGAGGATCTGGTCGAACGGACAAACACGCATGACAACCTTTAATACAAGTTGTTAAGTCTGCATCCACCACAAATAAAATCGAGCAATTGATATAGATTTGGCTATGCCGAAATGGCTCACATGAATGATATCTAACATTTTTTTACTTAAATACTTAGTATAATAACACGATAGTCCCACACCACAATTTCTGATTCGATGAACAGTTTGTTTTTCGTTTAATAAATGAAATAAATGTATCCTCAATTAATTTTAAAAAATTACCTGCAAGAACTGGAGTACAAAATTCTAAAAAAATCATCATTTGTTGTTTCTTCAGTAATGTACAATACCCTTGACATATTTAAAACTGAGAAAACCACAGCTTCCTTCCTTCTCTATAACACTATAATTCTGTTCAAACTTTGATAAGGGTCTACTACAGAAAGCCACCGGTATTTCTATTCCATCTTTACACGAATGACAAATCACTCCAGCTATACCGTAAATCGAGACGTCAGTCGTGATAATTATAGATAATGATGGATCAAAATGTGAAAAAACTTTTAATATTTTCAAAACTTGTAAAAGCTTATATAAATTGGGTACATTTTTGTTGCTAAATTTGGCAAAAATTTTGCAGTAACTTATGAGATCTGAAAAACTTCGTACTTCCGAAATATTTGCAGGCTCCGGTTTATCACCGCTTTCATTCGTTTGGTTGTTTTTGTTACAGTATTTAATACTATCCTTAAAAAAAATTCATTTCTTTTTCGTAATCTTAATCCGGCCTCCTAAAACCGCGTCCTCATGAGTGCTCAAACAACCGTTTTGCGAGATTCCTCTTCCAACTCAAACTGATTAGAATCAGTCCATATATAATATAGAAAACTTAATTCCTCCTTATAATCAACTCAAAATTTATTTAATGTGACTTTACAATCTGCACACATTCGCATTGCACCATCCGGCATGTAAACTGGAAGACTACACTAATACTATCTAAGTACATTTTAAATGGAATCAAAGAGCCACGTGCTCCACTGTGAAACAAAAACTTTAAAATTTTCCCATTAACTATCAAATCTACAAAAAAAAACTTTGATTAATATTTAATTAATTTTAAAAATAATTAATTCTAATATTGTTTCGGTACCTTGTTGCACTGTTCACGGCCCTTCTACTCAGTTGCGTTTCGACGTCCTCCACCACATTAATTTATTTTATTTTACTTACAGATGAAAGGCAATCTTTTGCCATAAGCTCGATGGCTGTTCTATCGGAGTAGCCAAATATCGCATCTTAGCACTGTCACTGGTTCTGTACATTCTTATTTTAACCGCCAAAGTCCGTCTGAATATTTCTCAGTTTTATCATTTTCCCTGTCAACTTCAAACTGTCTATTGTTTCCATCAGTGAAGATTTTAAATAAAGCTGACATGACGCATCCATTCGAAATCCTCATAATATTTCGAAGTCATATAAAAGTTTTTTCAGCTGATGAAGAGGAGATGTTTCCTCAGATCTGGATACACTTAAGTGTATCATCGATATCAAAGCACTGTCTAGCTCCTGAAGAGGACCTAATGCATTTTTAATTAAAGACTTTAATATAGGGATGTTTTTGGCACCATATTTTCGCAAATAACGTATATTTGAAGCAGTTAAATTCACGCAAAAGATTTTCAAATTAATGCTCTAATCCAGATTTAATCTCCGCAAATGGTCTTCTAATTCTTCTGAAGTGATATCAAAGTTAAACATCACTGAAGTATATCCATCTATATACCTGAAAAATCACATGAAGTTGATGTGCTGAGACTATAATAGTAATCAACTACCGAGAACTATGCCACAAACCACTAAATGAACGACTCTGTCTGAAGATAGTCGAATTTTTGATCCACTAGGGCTGCTAGCACATTTCAAAGCCTAATGAAAATTGGTATGCGTATTAATTAATTTGTTGTGGGTCTGTTCTGCGAAGACGTCTATATTTTGGCTGCCTTAGTTCCCTTGCTAATTCATTGGGATGAGTTTCCAATTTTGAATGGTACTTCAAACTGCATGCTTTTGTCATCTTTTTTACCGTTTTAATCTCTAGGCCCCTATGGATGTTATCATTTCGAATATACCAAGCAGAATTTGTAATACTACTTCGTATTTTTGTTTGCGTGCGTTGTAAAAGGTGTATATTTGATGCGCTGGTAGAGCCCCACAGTTGAATTCCATATGTCCAAATGAGGATTAGGATCGCCTTGTATAGTAGAACTTTGCAGTCTAGGGACAGTTTTGATCTTCTTTCAATCAGCCAGTATATTTTGAAGAATTTTATTTTTATTTGTTTGCACTTTGTTTCAATGCACTTTCTCCAAGTCAAACTTCTATCAAGATGAAGACTCAGGTATTTGGGAACCCCCGCATTTATCAAATTTAGTTTGGTAATAACCGCATTTATCAAATTTAGTTTGTTCATTATAATTAGTGACGTTTCCCATTTTTTAGGGACCTATCCACATCTCATTATTGCATTAAATATATAGGTTAAGATTTTTTTGCATTTTTCTGGTAATTCTTTAATTATTTTTCCGGTAATTAAATCATGTCCTAGAGCTTTCTTTAGGTTTAGACTTTTAATAGTAGCTTTAACACTTTTCCACTTAAATTTTATAGGATTTACGATATGATCAACCTTTACATAATCCGGCAGTATACTAACAATGCTTTGTTCATTTGGTGTAAAAACTTTTTTATGTGGTTGGAGAAAATATTAGCCGTTTCAATGTCACTTCTGGCCCAGTGGCCATCTGGTTTTCTGATTGGTGGATTCAATGGGGCTGGCCTTCTTAATTTTTTTGTTGCCTTCAATAGTGAGTAATCCATTTTTTCCGTTGCTGAGGATTCACTCAGGTAATTCTGTATTCCTTGATCTGCTTTCTTTACCAAAGCTCGTTTTAGAGCTTTAATAGCTTTATTTAATTTGCTTTTGAGTAGTGGAGATTTTTTGTGCTGCCATTGCCGGTGTATTTTCCGCTTTTTTTGAATTAACTGCTGAATGTTAGGTGTTGGCCTATTGACTCCTTCAGAGTTAATAACGCCAGGTGTAGCCTTTTTTACAGCGAATTCCATTATTTGAGTTAAATTTTTGTTGCTGTTTCAATATTTTCTGGTTTGGTCAGAGCGATGTCCAGTTGGCAGTTCTGTTCAATTTTAATAAATTTGCTTGTTAGACGTATAGGTGGGTCAATTTTTAAAGCCATCGGTACTCAATTTGACTATAATTGGAGGGTGATCAGATGATAGGTCATAGCAATCCTCTACTTAAGCATTGGTGCGGGCGCTTCCTTTTGTTACACAGAAGTTTATAAGATCAGGTATTTTCTTTCTATCTGTAGGTCAGTAAGTAGGGTGTTGAGAAGATAAGAAACCAAGATTTGCATGGATTAAACAACTTTATGAATTGCTTCATAAAGTTGTTTAAAATAAATTTATTTTAGGCGAATAGGAAGTTTCAAGGAAAACAGTAAAAAATATAAGGGCACATGACTATTTTAAATATGCAATAAATTTGAATATTGGTATTTAAATAATTGTGTTTCATCCTAGCACGCTTTACTGGAGCCGAAACTCACACAACTTTTTTACAGTTAATTGAACGTCTTATTTTATATCGTCACCATTCCGTGACAAATTTATATTGGTAATAAACAATTAACTAGAGTGAGCAGATCCGAGATGATGTCCAAACTGTTCAAAAATATAAATTTTAAATACAATTGAGGACGGTCTTTCGATGAAGGTGTAAAACCAAATAATTAAAATTCTGGTCATCTTCTTTGGCTGACAGCCGATGTTAGAGTGAACGAACCTTTATACAATTTATTATAGAGCTTTTTGAACTTTTTTCATCTTTTCCTCATCTCAAACATAAAAAAGTTATTTCCTTATGATTCTTGCAAAATTTTATAAAAATTCTAGACGCAGTCGTATAAATAAAATAAAATTTACCAGCAATTAAGTAACAATACCTAAATGTATGACTAAATTATTCAATAAAACTGGTGAAAGGTACAAAAACTTTGCCTTGTTTGCATTAAAGTCATGCCATTTATAAAAGTACTGCATGAATAATTTGTTGTATTGAATTTTTTACAAAACTAGCTATTTACCATGATAGTACACAGTACCACATGCATATACGTTTTGCCAAAGATTATGGGACACGCAAAAATAATTTTCACATATGTACATAATCTGAATAAAGTAAATATTACGAAATTTATTCAAACATTTTTTTTTATTGTTTTTTGAAAGCTTTTAACGTATTTTAAGATTTTATTTCCTATAACAAAAGGAGCATGTTGTACATATAAACAAGAGGAGTAGATTTGAAAATTTTGTTGTAAGCTTTCCAATTTCTCACATAAATTTATTTATTTATTACAATTTCCTTAGAATATATTTGGTTATATATATATATATATATATATATATATATATATATATATATATATATATATATATATATATATATATATATATATATACATGCACAGTACATATGAGCGTCTGATAAATAATCGTATATGTTGTACCAAGGATTCAAGGAACAATATTATAAGACACATAAAGTGGTAAACAATAAACATATACATACATACATTTACAACAATAAGGATAATAAAATTAATAATATGTTTAAGAATGTTTTTAAGATAACATGAACATTTTCTTTCAATTGTTGTTGGATTTTATGTATTTCTACATAAATACGTATTATACATTGTGTGTATGGCTGTGTGTCTACGTATCCTGAAAAATATTTTCTAATACTTAACTCTTGTGCATAATATAATAATATAATAATACAACTTGTTTATTATTTTTGAACATATATGGTATGTACATAGTTTATGTATTCCACACAACAGACTTATATGATATTTACATATAATTTTGTTTCAGGATTAAATTTTATTTTTTATGTTATTATTTTATATACATGCGGTATTTGATTATAAATTAAATTAAATTGCATCGAGAGCATATTATTATGTAGTAAAGGGATTGTCGATGGTTTAGTTGCGCTTTTAGATGTAAACTACTATAATAATGTAAGATGAGTTTCTTCTAGAAATATTTAGCTTTATTTACACGATAAATTTAAAATGCACTTTTGATTTCAGAGGTGTTTAGGGGTCAAACTGCCTTACTATTAAATAGTAAAAGCTTATTTAAAAATATAAAGATTAAAAGGTTCTTCAAACAGCTGCAAATAAAGTTTATTAAAGCTTAATTAAATAAATAACGTCTAACAGTACAAAAGCAGCTATATCTATTACCATTTTCAAAGCATAAATCTGGTTGTTGTCGTTGACTAATTTTGCCCTTTACTTTTGTCAGTTAACAAAGATGTGACCTATCTTAACTTCATTTCGTTCAAAATCGGAGTTGATCCGGATTTATTTAAAATATTATTGCGATCGCATCGGTGGAAATGTGAAAGTAGGAAGTCAATTATAGTCAAGGTCAAATGTGGCTCGTTTTTGATTATTATTGTTACCGAGTATATATACCGTTTGGTAGTCATGCTGATATTTACTAACGATTGATAGAATTTATTTAAAGTAACGTTCTACCGCTACCAAAAGAAAATGAACAGCTGTTGTTTGTGGGAGATTTTATTCGTCTTAATATTTTTTGGTCTTCAATGAATGACAATTTGATGGGAACTATACTGTGTTTTAACCATTTAGGCCGTATTTTGGAAATTACTTTCTTTTTCTTCGTTTGAACTCATTGACGAGTGTCTTTCTTGATAATGTTGATTGGACAATTTAATTAAAAGTTTTGAATATTAGCGGTCGCGTAGTTTTATAAAAAGAAAAATGTATGCGAGTAACGATTTGAACTGTTGTAAACCTAGCATATAAGAATTTCTTACTTTTGTAGGCGTTACGTTTCTGCTAGGATCCAAACAAGTAAATGCATTCTGTAAATACAAACTCCACTATTTAAATATGAACGCCTAATTGGATTGCATAATTTCACTTCATTTTTGACTTGACATTTTCAAGTCTTATAATTATGGGCGAACTTACAGGGGTTTTACTTAACAACTAGATATTCATGTTTCCGAACCAACACGAATTTTCACGACTTCGGAAACATGCTTTGTTAACGTACTTTGTATAGACTTGATTAGAGGTACTTTGTAATTTTTCATGCAACGTTTTAAACTTGGCCATATATGACCGCTGTTTATTTGAAACTAACTTTACTGGTGCAGCTAAGTCTAGATCCATCGATAGGAACATTGAGGTTTTGCAAACTTTTGATCTTTTTATAAATATTGTGAATGATCATCTTAAAGTTTTCATAGAAACTACTGTAATAATAATAATACAGGGCTTAAGCCCTGGATATCCAACCATTTACTAAAATATATGCATCTGAGAAATCTTGCAAATAAACACTTAACCAACAATAGGTTAGTTCGGTATAGCCAGATACTTTGTAACATTGTAAATTAGAAAATCAGACAGATAAAAAAAAGTTTTACGTTCTTCAATTTTGGGCAAATGGTAAAAATGCTCGATAAAACTGGAAAACAAGCAATGCGCTGATAAATGGGCATCGTGAGTTAAGTGATAATAAGGAATTACTTGGTCTTATCACTGACCTGAGTGATATTGCCAATGAATTCAACCTCTTTCTTTTGCGTGTAGGGGATCCAAATGGTTCTACTGTGGTTATGGATGCGTCGCAAAAAAATCAAGTTTTATACCAGAAATGTATAACATTTCTGGTATAAAACTTGATCTAGAATATCTGGCAGTTTGGTTTAAGCTCACAACTTTAGTTTGCCTAAAGGAATTTGTTTCTATGGCTTTGACTATGATAGAATTCGGTTCTCGTTTAGCTGCTATGTTTTAAGTATATCGTAAACGGAATCAATTACTTAGGAGTTTTCATTAACACAAGCTTGAAATCTGAACCATTATTAGTATCTAAGAAGATATACGTTTAACGACTCTTTTGTCCATTTACTCTTTGTAAGGCTATTTTACTTTGCTTTGGTGAATTCTATTCTTTTTTAAGGGCTCTCATTGTAGGGTGGTGCCTGCAAAACTCTTACAAATTCCTTGTTTATTCGCTATTATGTGCTTTCAAAGCACGGTATCGCCATCTTGGTCGATTTTTCAGGAACTAGATATTTTGTCACATCAACACATGTTTGTATTCAAAATATATTTTATATAATTATCGGAAATAATTACATCAAATACACGGAGTATAGTCTTCGATTAAACACTCAATTCAGAGTTCGTCTCGAACTGGAAACTTGAATTTCGTGGAAGGTTTTCTTTGACTTAAGAAATTTAGAAATTTGACTGTCTACGAGTATGATATGCGTGAATTTGGTTAACTCTTACTAGATCCACATTACACTTAATAAGATTTAGATTAATTTTTTTAATAAAAATTATACTTTCATAAATACAAAGTAGCGGTAAAGGTAGGATTTTCGATGAATAAAGGTTTTTCGATAGAGTAAGCCATGGTAATTGCAATATGATTTTTATATATTTTATTATATAGTTAGCAGCAATGGCCCAGATAGTATTCATATAGCTGAAATGTGAATGTATATTAGCGAAGTAAAGCATTAACGCGCATTTTAAATCGATAAATGGTCGGATCCATTTAATTATTAAAATCATTAGTGAAACTTTTCTTTTAATGTATGTAATATGATTTTGCCCTGTAGGATCAGAATCAATGATTACCCCAAGATAGTTTACATCTGAAACTTCTTTAATTTTATTATTATTAAATAAAAAGTAATTTGGTAAAGGAAGTGACCCGTCATCCGATTTAATTTTAGACTGAAACATAACAGAGCTGGTGAGCTATTAAGAAATTATTAATAATAGTCAAATTCAAATTCATATATTCAAGTAACTCTAAACTGATTGATAGATACTTACAGCATCCTCTACATACATTTGCAGGGCTCCATACAGTGGTAAATTAAATATGTCATTAATATAGAAATTAAAATTTAAAGGCCCCAGTATAGAGACTTGTGGTACTCATGCAAATATACGTATATTTAAGTTTTTTATTTAGGTTCGTTGTTTCGTTAGGCAATTTAATAAACTCTTGCTTATAAAAATAATTATCCGGATATTTACGATACAATTTACTAAATTTATCACGAGTCCTCATTTTATTGATAAGAGTTTGATTAATCCACGGTTTGTAAAATGGCTTTTGAATTATAGTAGAGTTGTCTGAAATTAATTTACCTCTACGATTTAATTATTCAAAACACTCGATTTGTTTAACTAAAAAATTTAAAAAATCTAGGTGTAATTTCGCTAGTAAAAGTGGACCACATAACTCCAATCTCGGAACTGTAATCGTTTTAAGTGAAGCAACTTTTGTTTTTGCGGTGATAATATTTGTGACAAGTGTTCCATTTATTTTTAAGCGCCTAGCACACACTATGGCCCCATAAGCTGCTTTGCTGGTATCGCAAAATCCGTGGATCTATAATTCTCTATACTATCCATCCACCTTGGAATTTGCAATTTGCGGAAATCTTGAAATTCAGTTTGCAGTCTTCTCCATTTGACCCGGAGTTCAGTCGGCAATCCCAGTTTAAATTCATTCTGCACAATTCGTGGAAAATTGTTTTTAAGATGATCAGACTCGGAGCGCAGTTCAAAACCAGCATAACTCAAAATTTGTCTGACTTGTAATTTCAAAGACTTCAATGCGTCTATTTCGACATAGAAATCGCTTAGAATTAATCTTCCTGCCTCAAGATTTTCCTGTAAATTCTCCAACCCTAAATCCTTAAAGCATCGAGTAGCTAAAAAGGGAGCGGATGTAGGTCCGTACGTTACTGTATTTAGACGAAAAGTCTTAAGTTCCTGATCAGGATGTTCCCGATATATAATATGTTGGTATTGCCTGTCTGTTTCTGCTATTTGTATCTGGCGATACATTTTTTTAATATCTGCTTGTATTTTTGAACCTTAGCAATATATCCCAAAGACTAGATTGGACAACTGACCCACATATTAAAATATCGTTAGGGGACAATCCCGAATTTGTCTTCTATGACCCATCAAAAACTACGCGAACCTTGGTTAGTACTGCTTGGTTTGACCACAGCATGATGTGGCAGAAAATAGGCCTGTTCGTTTAATCTTCTGCAGAGAACTAGTCTAGACATATGATTGAGCTCCTCGTATCATTTCATGAATCTTACGTACTCTTTCTTTTAATTTGTATCCTGCGTTAGTCTGCGTTCCATTGACATAAATCTTTTCTTTGCAATACCAAATGAATAGCCCAATTTTCCAGTATTGGGTTTAAACGGAAGTTTGATTACAAATCTATGTCCTTGCATCCATCTCTGATTAAACTGATAAATGTATCAGAGCCAACAATAGTGATTTTCTTCATTGGGCGTTTTTGTTATTTGTCGTTAACTTTCACTATCTTTCAAGTTGATTTTAATGTTGTTTCCATTCATCACCTTTGCATTAAACTGATCTGTTGCAGTTATTGTTTTTATTTTTTAGTAAATCATAATCTTTGATTTTATTTATTACTATTGGTGGGGTTGCGCTAGTTTTTGTGTTTTTTTTTGTTATGACCTTTGGAACATTCAGTTGTAATTGAGGCGGAGATTGGGAATTATTTGGTTTCTTTTTGTTCCTTCGATTTATAACGCTTACAAACTCTGTTTCCCTAGCTAGTTCTTCTTCATCTGTATGGTACTCTTGGACAGCTGTTTATACTAGTCTTTTGGTTTCTGACTTCCTTTGATTTAGGAGTACTAAGTTCGTTTTCTAGAACTTTTATTCGCTCCTGCATCCATGCAATTGTTTGATTCAGTTGCTTGTTTATATTTGTGGAATCGACCAATGCACTATTGGCTTTGCACTATTCACTGTACAGTTTTTTCTCAGTTAAAAAACGATTGCAGTTCTTTGCAACAGTCCGTTTTTTGGGTTTTCCTTATTTTTCAGGACGATTTGCTCCTTTTGTTGCACTAATTTGATGTTGCCTTCCAAAAAGAGGCTAGTAACTTTTGTAGGAGATCGAGTTAACTTCTGACTCCTTTTGAATGGATATGAAATATTCTTTTCCTTCGTACTCAGTTGAGTATTATTATTTTTCCCTAACATATCTTGGGATTGGTTGTAATAATTATATTAAAGCAATGATTGGTCTCCCCCAGAATCCATGAGACCGATCTCCGAAAAGAGTGGATTTTCCTGAGCATCAGGGGTATACCACCTGGGGTAATTTTTTCCTTATTTGTTTCACTCACTGCGTTTTTAAAGTGTATTGATTGCACTCGCTTCTAGTATTTAGCCGATGAGTATCCATCGTTGCCCGGGTGTTACCATTTGGAGGTAAACTAGACACATTTGGTGGTTTCTACATAGTTACAAATTTGGAATATCAATAAGTATATTATTCAAACTTCCAACATATCTACCTTGGACTGTTGTCTAAAGATTTAACTTGTGTTATAAATTTATTGTTTTAATAAAAGCTCTAAAATTAGGGTTTCATTAAAAAATAAATTTATTATTTTACAAAGGTTTTAATTTGAATTTGACTTGGATACGAGACCAGAAAAATCAATCTCTTGATAAAATTATTATCAACCAAAATGGCAATTTATAAAAATGTTATTTTCGATGTTTATATTTTAACATTTTGAATTATGTTGAAGTTTTTTAAAATTAATACAAGTTAGATTTTAAAATAATTGATTAAACATTACAAGTTACATCAAACATAACTAAAAAATTAGACTGCCAAATATACTAAAAATAATTTCACAAAAAGTCTGACCAAATAATTTAACATGATAGTGAAAGGTGTCGTCATCTTATCGCAAAAAAACAACATATTCTAATTTAAGGACCGGTTTAAGGATGTTTAATATCATTTTACCGAGCCCAATAAACTAAACATTTATCAAAGACCTTGCAAAATATCAGACATTTGTGGATGAATAAATATATTTCTTTTACAAATCAAAGAGCTCATGGAATATTTAGAATGTATTGTAATTGGTATGAACCAAATGCTGAATAAAGGCAGGCGGTAAAACAATTTTAGCCTTATAATATTTGTCGCCACATTATTATACTATCGTAAGTCCAAAATCATAGTTTCGAAAAAAATACGTTTAAAGTTTAAAATTGGAATTATTTTAGTTTAACAATTTGGTACAGAAGCTTTCGTCAAATATATTCTTTAACATTTGCTACATTTTTTATTTAGGTTACAAACTCCGGGCAAGTTGACAACGAGTATTTTCGAAACACTAAACAAAAAGTTAATTTTTCTTTAAATTATTTTTGGATCACGTGATAAAAAATAAAATATGATTGGTTAGTTATGTGACAAGAAATGGTTGAAACTAAAAAGTACGATTTACGCAAGGAATTGATCAAATCGGAGTTACAAAATTCTAAAATATATTTTAGTTTTTGTATTTGTCGTATCACCTATGGTATCACCAAAAAAAGGACATATGATAAAATAATTATTAATGTTTGAAGTACCATGAACTTGCAACAAATTAAAACTCTGTAACTATTCTACTAATGAAACGGATTAAAGCGTTGAAAAGAGCGGAAAAAATTTCCTGAAAATCAGACTTTTATTAGTTACGACAGTATAATACTGGGGCGACGATATAATGGGTCGAGTTTTTTCTTTTAAATGTGTTAGAAAACAACTGATAACATTTAATACACCACAACGACTTTTTTTTGTATTAGACGTCTACTTAAAGCTTAAGTACAGTATTATAGTACATCTAAAATCCGAATTACCATTTATATTGGATGAAGTGAATAAAAATAAGTCAATGCTTTAACTTATGTTTTTTCAAGTTTGTGCTTAAAAGCATGTGAATAAAATTTAAGTGTTGGCTTGAACAAGCAATGTATACTTGATGTTTAAGTTATTCCTTTTTATATAATCAAATTGATTGATTGATTGATTGATTTTGAATGTACTGCCAAGCATTAAGCAGGATATCCCGGAAAGCGCCGGGCCCACAGTACACCCGTTTTTACATATACTTGGAAGGATATGGAAGGATACTAGTTAAATTATTGAGATCGACCCGGTTACAGACACCTTGGCGGCCAATAGTTAGTAAATTTTTGTGGGTTAGGGAAAGGAAAAGTATGTTAGTTATGACTTAATTGGTCCGATTTCCCGGTATCCAATATTCAAACTACTGTTAGTGTAAGACAATCACATTTTTGTTGTACGCCTCTGCATTCTGCCATCTCTTATCAGCAACTCCAATGTGCCACCATTCATCTGTAATCTGCAGAGGTTTCCTGAAAACAAAATCTATTAATTAACTAATTGCTCTTAGCCATAGGCTGGAAGAAATGGAATTAATTTCAATCTAAAATTATAGTTTAATTAATTATAATATTATAAAATTAAATAAATAAATAAATAATTCTGCTATCCATATGCTGTAATAAATTGGATTAGTTTCCCTTGAAATTCGTTCCGTGGCATTTTTGCTAAAAATTAGAGGTTAATTTAGTACCGTACTATAGTGGTAATATAAATCATAATATAACAGTACAAAGATATGAAATTATATAACATACAATAATATAACAATATAAACACTAAAATTCAAATCTGATACGTAAGAATATACAGAATATAAAAATATAAAATATAAAGATATCGAAATTAATTAAATAACATCGGCATTTTTACGCAAATTAAATGCAGCAGCGATACTTGATTTGTCACTTATTATTTTATGGCCCTTAAGATCTTCGTTAAAACATGTAATTTGTAGGAGAAGCCGGCATCCATCTTCTTCGAGATGATAGCTTTCAACAACGTCACGTATTTGAGCATACGGATATTCTTTTCGGTTCAACACAAAATCTTCAGAGCTTTTCTGGTACAGATATAGTTTATATATCTGTATTTATATATCACCCAAATATTACGCACAGACAAAACAACTCTACACTCCAACAAAACTAAAAGATCCTAAGAATTACAAATTTCATCTTAAAAACTAATAAATTTAGAGTTATTAGTTAATTTAGAAATATTTTATCTATTTAATATATTTTATGTATTTAAATATAGATTAGAAAAATATTTGCAAAATACATTAATTTATTTGTTGCACTGCCCAAAATTCAACAATTCGAATTTTATTAAAATGATTAAACAACTGAATTGGATCGAATCCACCGTTTTTTAATAATTACACTATGTATTTGCATCAAAATCCTATTTATATTTACTTTAAAATTAAAAACACTAGAAATCGAATTTTATTAAAATGATTTAACAACTGAATTCGATCGAATCCACCGTTTTTTAGCAATTTCACCATATAAATACATAAATATATAAATATATAAATATATAAATATATAAATATATAAATATATAAATATATAAATATATAAATATATAAATATATAAATATATAAATATATAAATATATAAATATATAAATATATAAATATATAAATATATAAATATATAAATATATAAATATATAAATATATAAATATATAAATATATAAATATATAAATATATAAATACATAAATATATAAATATATAAATATATAAATATATAAATATATAAATATATAAATATATAAATATATAAATACATAAATATATAAATATATAAATATATAAATATATAAATATATAAATATATAAATACATAAATATATAAATATATAAATATATAAATACATAAATATATAAATATATAAATACATAAATATATAAATATATAAATATATAAATATATAAATATATAAATATATAAATATATAAATATATAAATACATAAATATATAAATATATAAATATATAAATATATAAATATATAAATATATAAATATATAAATATATAAATATATAAATATATAAATATATAAATATATAAATATATAAATATATAAATATATAAATATATAAATATATAAATATATAAATATATAAATATATAAATATATAAATATATAAATATATAAATATATAAATATATAAATATATAAATATATAAATATATAAATATATAAATATATAAATATATAAATATATAAATATATAAATATATAAATATATAAATATATAAATATATAAATATATAAATATATAAATATATAAATATATAAATATATAAATATATAAATATATAAATATATAAATATATAAATATATAAATATATAAATATATAAATATATAAATATATAAATATATAAATATATAAATATATAAATATATAAATACATAAATATATAAATATATAAATATATAAATACATAAATATATAAATATATAAATATATAAATATATAAATATATAAATATATAAATATATAAAAACATCAATATATAAATATATAAATATATAAATATATAAATATATAAATATATAAATACATAAATACATAAATATATAAATATATAAATATATAAATACATTATTCCTTTTTATATAATCAAATACTTATAAATTTCCCAGAACTTACTTAAAATGTTGTGAACAAAAAAAAGTAAACTTTTGTACTTCCATATATACTTGATGATTTACAAGGTTGTGTACAACGAGACTTAAGTTTAGTTTTTAAACATATTTTGATCAGAATGGCAGCAATTCTTAATTCGTGAAAATAAAAATTATCGTGAACGCTGGGAAATAGATCCAACCAACAGTAAACAACTATTGAGGTTCAACGTTGAAAATGTAAACTTTTTAGCGCATCATTTTTTGGTTGAACATTTTGAGAAGGTGGAGGACTGAGTGCATACCAAAAAATAGCTATATTTTTGCGCTACCTAAGTGATCCTTGATATCAAAGTGGTGTTGCTGGTTAAAATTTCCAAGCACACAAGAAGAGTTCGACGAAGCTGCGACAAAATGGCAGCCCTGACCTACAGTGTCCAGAAAGAACGCATGATAGTAGGATTTGGAAGCGCAGAGTCAGAAGCTAGCCCCGTTAGTTAGAGGTTCTGCTTCTTTATTAGGGGACATTGGATATGTATTAACACCGTGGTTGTTAACTCCTTACAAAAAACCTATACCCGAGTAGAAAAAATAAACTTCATCAAAATACATTCCAAATATATGGTGACCATAGAAAGGTATTTCAGGTAAATCAAGAAAAGATTTCCAATTTTGGTAATTTTTATGTATACGAAATGGAGGAAGATGTAGACGACATAAGCTGTCGCGAGGATGAATACGATGAAGTTATCGAAGATTAAGAGAAAAGAAATGAAATTGCGATTCTCCGGTATCATTTTTGCTTTGTCTATTTTTTATTTTATCAAATGTATTGAATATGCATTTGTGTCAGCTTCAATTACTCCAGAAGAACCAACCTTTGCCGTTCCATTGTTGTCAGATTTTTTGTTTCATTTGATTCTAAAATAAGTCTCGCTTTTTTTGGTTCAATTATCTTTGGCGCTACAATGCTTCTGTTATTAGCTTCATTAACACTTTTTGCCTCTAGAGTGTCATCGGAATTATTTTTAAATTTGAGGCCCACACTTACTGCTTCAGATACTTTATTGAAAGGTTTTCATCCATAAAATCTTAAAATTTGCCATATGCCGATTATTCGCGTATTTACAACCAATTGAAATTAGATAAAAATCGAAAAGTTCAACCAGTTGAACCGATTTTTCGTTCCGTTTTAGTTTCGGGTTTTCAAGAATTTTACATTACAGTTACAGTTTAGTTTCGGTTCAAAACCGAATTGTGAATAAAATATATTTGTAAATAACGTTTCTTATGCATAAATTGTGCAGAATCCATGCGCCGTACTATCGTTAATACCAGTACAGGATGGCTCAAAAAATGCAATATTCATATGGATATTCAAAGCAAACCTGAAATTGTTTGTCCTCGATTTGACTGTCGACTTTGTGATCTAAAAAAGCTTTTTAAAGCTTTTAATTTTTATTCTATTAGAATGTATCAATTTTCGAGTAAAAAATTAGTAATACAGAACATAATTTTATTGATTATCAACATACAATATTTAATATTCCTAAAGCTGTGCCATAATTAAAATATCGTTTATTTTTTTACCTCAACAATAAGTTCATACAACAATTTACATAAACTACTTTATAAACCATTGAACTTTTCCAAAGTCAACTCAAAAGCGCTCTATATATTCTAGATAATTGTGTAGTACATATTTAATTGTAAAGCATAATTTTATTTCTTGTAAATTCACATTTATTTCGTCTTAACTCAACTATGTACACTTTAATATCATAATAATATAATAATTTAGTTAAAGAGTAAAAATGGTAAAACTTTTTTGACAACAACAAAAATGTCGCATAGTAAACTATAAAGTTAACACGGAAACAGTGAAAATCATGTTGCATGAAATAAGATTAATGGAATTATACGTTTTATGCTTTCTATTCATAATTTTTATGTTATTATAATTCGGATTCTACATAGCTAGGAAATTATGTATATATGTACTACATATATATTACGTAGGTATATTTGCATATTTTTTTTTTGTTTGAGAGTGTATACGCGAACCAAAACCTTTATATAATTGTGTGATTCACACAAAAGAAAAAACACTTTTCATATATCTGATTCAAAGTGGCGTTGACTCGCATCCCATTATAAAAGCTTGGTAAATTATAATTTTGGTGTTTTGGTGTACCAAGCTTAAGTCTAGACATCATAATGGCATTAATCTTTTCTAATTTATAATCCATTTTTTTTTCTATTTCCAGATTAGTCCCTTTAATGAATTTGTCATCTATAATTTTATAATTTTTTTTATATGCTTAAGAGAATTATGATATTTTTTATATACTTTTTAATTAACTCATATACAGTATTACGTCGTTTAACGTATGTATACGTACATTTTTGTATGAATAATAATCAAGAGATATTTCTTATCTAGGATCACAAGGAAAGCAACCTGTTATGGTGGTAAACAACTGATATGTTTAATGATTGTTTTGGTAAATTTAGCAAAAAATTTATATTAAAAACTACAAAGTTTATATATAGAGAGCTTTAACTAACAGTAATCTGCTTTATTGAATTTTATCAACGTCTGAATGAATAGAATAAAAATTTCGATTTGTGCAAATCAATAGAAGTGATACATTAATTTTTCAAATTGATCTGGTTAGGATATGATGGCTATTACCATAAATTATATACACTCTGTGCATAAACACACGTACGATATAAAACCATTTGTAAATAAAAATGTCTTCTTACGTACATATACGTATATTATATACTTCATTGAAGAGTAGAAGATTTTATTATTTTTTTGAATTAATTCAAGACTAGAACAAATAGTATCATGTAATCTTATAATTTATATATATATATGGAATTGGTACAGTATTGTGCATATACAATATCCAGATGATATTTACATAAGGATATTTAAACCCAAAATTTATATGTAAACAATTTTAGTTCTCGGTTTATCGTTATGTACATCTTATGTAATATCATATGTTATGATTGTACGTTTATACGCTTTAATTGAAATGGTTTAAATATTTTATTGAAGAATTTTATTTTTAAAAGTGGCTAGTTTTATAATATACCAATTCACCCCTTATAGATTTTTTCCAATTGGAAAAATAAATAATTCACTGTACTCTTCAGTATTTGAATGTACATATGTACATATAAACGATATAAATATGATGAAAAATTGAATATAAATTTTCAATTTATCTTGTGTACTCATATAAAATGTGTGTGTGTGTAAAATATATATTTTGAAATAATAATATTGATATCAAAAGAAACATAAATTCTTTATAGCTTATGATTTATGTAAATATTAGAGCAAATTACTGATTATTAATATAAATCTCAATTAATGAATTGATCGGAGGCTTTACGTCTCTAGGGATTAAAAAATTATCTATAACAAATTATGTTGGGATACTGCTATCACCTTTCCATAATTTTTGTTTTATTATAGTTTACCTGAACGACCAAACTTAAAGCGCTCTTCAATATAGGAAGGAATCATTTGTCTATATATATATATATATATATATATATATGTTCTTGCACCATCGTTGTTGGTCTTTTTATCTGTTCTCAGTTTGCTTAGGCATTAAAACAAAAACCTGTTTCCATCTCTGCCAGGATGCTATTTTGCCATGCCCGTTAGTATTGGATGTTTGGAAGAAAACTATTAGTTGCTCTTCCATCCAGCAAACTATTCCATCTCTCTTGCCAAGTTGCAATAGATGCTTTCCTCATCTTCTTTTATTTGCCTGCTAATACCACGTTTCCGTAGATCACACTTTCGCGTTTTCTAAGTTTAAACCTAGCAACTCTTTCTTGCAATAATATAGCAACTGGCATCCTGGCCAACCGGCCAAGTCTTCTTTGTGCACTTATTAAAGTTCCACGGTGGTGACAATTCATTCTGTCAGCCCACCAAGCAAAAAGCATATGTAAGTAATGCAACCACTAGACCTTCGTATATAGTCTTGAGGGTTCTTTGTTTAAGTCTCCAAGTTCCTTAAGCTACTTTTCAAAGTAAAGAAGACTTTCTTACTACTTTCTGCAGTTCTTTTCACATGTGGCGTGACACTTTTAGTCTTTCATCAAAATCGACTCCAAGCCATTTGACGGGTTTGACCTTCTTAATTCTCACTCCATTCACAGACACCAAAGGTGGTTTTCTGATATCGAGCGTTTCTTTAAGCTGGATTATAATAGTTTTGGCTGATGAAAAGTCCATTTTACAGATGCAACATCATCCGGGTTTGTGGGCATCCTTTGATCATACCCTTTTGTAGTGAGCCATAATTATAGTGACTATAGTTGCGAACTGTCAGAAAAATATTTATTAATGATTAAATAAAGGTTTGCGGGTCAGCTTATCTTTTCCAACTCATTCATAATACTGGGCCACCGCAGATTATCGAAAGCATCAGACAAGGAATACTCTGAAAAAGTATTTTTGTACCGATTCTTTTACTATGTTGATCATTTTAACTGTAACATCCTTTGTTGACCGATTTTTTCTAAACCCCTACTGTTTGTCACTATATTTCCCACTTTCATGGAACACGCACATCAACCTACCAGTTATCAGCTTCTCGAGTAATTTACCAGCATGATTAGTCTATAGGATTTTGGGATTTAACCTTTGAAAAAACCTCTATTGCTATTTATATCACTTGACCTCAATATGATCGAGGCCGGGTGCTTTGCCTAATTTCATTGACCCTATTGCATCCATGGTTTCATCAATGCTGAATTCTTCCACGTCTCAAGCTCTACGACTTCTTTATGCGCTTCTGTGTCATTTGTCACTGTGTCGTCAGAAAGCAGCGCAACCAACAAGCAGTTTGTGATATCCGTCCAATACATAATTGTCAGGCACTCTCCGCTTGTTAAGGCGCCCAAAACTTCAGTAGTTTTAAACCGTCCTGTGCTGGATTTATACACGAAGCCCTATGGTTTTGCATTACCATGCTCTGTAATTTATTTCTCTAGTCTACTCTGGCTTGTTCTATTCACATCGTTAAAGTACTCATTACGGCATGCCATATAGCTGCATTTCTTTTGCAGTCTTTCTGTTGGATTATCCACTTTTTGTTATATTTTACGCATTCCTGTTACAGTTGCTCTTTTATTGAGCACGTTCTTGGTATACTTTTATCACAGACTCTGATAAGCGTGCTTGTTATACTGTGCTCTATATCAACATCCTGTTCAGATGTGCAACCCATGTTTTCAGACCATCCTTGTCAAGTTGAGTTCAACCAGGTTACGAAATTTTCCCACATTTTAGTGCATATTGAGGAGTGGTGTTTTGAGGTTCATTGCTATTTTGTGAGCTTTCAGATTTTAAAGTGAGAACTATCGCTCGGTCAACGCTTGAAGGTTTTTTTACTACCCAATCGGCTACTTTACTGAACAATCTACAACTCACAAGTGCCAATAGGTACTTGGATGTCCTTCTTTATTTAGAACAAAGAGGCCTCTTCTTACAACAATATTTTCCACGAGGATTCCTCGATCGTTTGGGTCCTTCTTATGCCAAAGTTTTGACTGTGCATTGAAGTCGCCAGTTGTGATAATTGGAAGGTGTTTGAGGCACTGCATGATTTTATCAAGCCTATTGATATAGGCGACTAGTTCATCAGAGTATTGAAAATAGATACTGATTAGATAAAAATTACCCAAATCAGACCTAACCTAAACATACACACACACAGTGTGAGTCGCAAAACTGTGAGATACAACTAAGATACTAAGTACTTCTAGTTCCTGGTTAAAGATGCATATTGCAGCCTGGCATTACATCACCAGTGGCAACTCTTGTTAAAGTAGCCAGACCACCAACTTTACTTTTAACCAAGTAAGGTTATTCCTGCATGCAGAGTATTTCGATCTTCTTTTCTTGTGCGCTTTCTCTAATTTCATGCCTGACTATTTTGGCATTTTGCCTGTTAAGTTGGACAATCCTTAATTGACAGTTTATGTGATTTTTAATCGTCATTAACATTTTTTTGCATAACTAAGTTCAATGCCGTTTGAACAGTGGTTGAAGGCTTTGTTATCTATTTTACAGGTAGTGCACTTAGCCCCTTCCGTTTTCTTTGGACAAGATTTATGGTCATGTCCGTTCACTAAACAATATCCGCCAATTTGTTCATGGACATTGCATGATTTGGAAATGTGCCCAAAACGATTCGGCACAAAGCCAATGTATACTCTGCATTTTATCAGTAAGATATTGCATGCTTTTGGTGTCACTTCGATGACCCAATGTGCGACCTTATTATTTTTGGGTCCAGTTTTGAGACTGAGCGTAAGGCCTTCTTGAATGTCCTTATTTTGGGCTATAATAGCGATCTGTCTTCAAGCTTTTATGATCTATCAACATCATATAGACAATGATTCTAGGTAGAGTCTTCTCAGTTAGAGCCACTAACCCAGCCTTTTCTAAGTTCTTGTTTCTCAAAAAGAACTCAAGGTCTTTAATCTTTGCTGTCTCTATTATAATGCCATTGCTGACATTACAGACTTTTTTATTTTCAAGTCCATATAGGCTAAGGGCTTGCATGTAACTTCTGAAACTGATCCGCAGCTCGATTCCTTGGGAAGATATTTCTTGCCTTTGTTCTTCTTTTAGTCTTTTTTTTAGGTCTTTGAAAGCTGTGTTTCACTTAAAACAATTACTTTTATATTGAAAGCTCCTCCTTGGTTGTCACAGAATGTTTCGAATGCGATTTGTGTTAGAATTAGTAAATATCGTTTATGGGGAAAAATATCCCAGTAATCAGTAGGGTTAATTAGGTTAGCTATAAATGCAATTTTTACAAAGATAGGTTAAACGTTTCTCTTCTTCTTATGACTTTTTGGCGTAATGTTCGTAATTTGGTAAATGCAATAGTATTAATGGAGCTTTCAATGACATTAATAATTTTTTTCGCTCTAATTTAAACTCTGGTAATCTTATTGTCGATTTGCTTACTGAAGTGGACCAAATTCGTTATTGCTTAAACATATCTTTCTCGATGATTTATATTCTGCTATTTGGAAGGTTATATCGGAATCCTAAGGTTTGGATAATGTGAATTTGTGCTAATTTATGTGCTAAGTTTATATGCTAACTACCTTTTCTAATCAATTTCAAGCATTTTTTTGAGTAACATTTTGTTTGATTTCCTTCTTGTTAGTTCCGGAGTACCTCAGACTGTATCCCTTACGTTCAGTGCTGGATCCCTTACTGTTTTCTATGTACATTAATTATTCGTCTATGTACCATTGGTTGATTCACATTTTTGCTGATGACGTTTAAATGATGTTCATTGAGTGCTAATTGTTTAAGGATCAATAAAGATTCACAAAATGGAGTAGGAGCGTCTTTTATTCCGTTTATTCATTTATTTCGACATATGTGTGTACCTATTTCTATCAAAAAAATTAATCGTAATTAACCTCCGTTGTTTAACAGCGATCTAATAAACCTACGAAGTCGAAAGAAAAAAATTACATCAAAGATGTAAGATATCCAAGAAAGCTGACGATAGATTAGACTTGTCGAACCAGTTTGACGGTTTGCATTATATTTGTCATAAAAATTGTATCATTTATAGACTCAAATTAATATGACTTCAAATCCAAAATCATTTTGAAATTTCGTTGACTCCAAAAGGAAAACTTGGATTTCCATCAACTATGTGGTTTAAAGATGTTGCTAGTAGTAGTTCTGTGGATATTGCTTACTTATTTGCTTCATTTTTTCAAAATATGTATAGTCGGACTGATATTGATAATGATAAATATGTTAGTGCAGATGGTAGTTGTACCAACTCTGGCTTGTTACATGGCTTACATATCTCCAGAGGATATCGTTAAATTCCTCTATTTTTTAAGGATGGTTATGGCCCAGATATGGTATTTTATCATACTTTCTTAAACAATTTAGTAATGAAATGGCTTTGCCTTTGCCAATTTTATTTAATGATTCACTTATGAAAGGTGGTTTCCGGTTACCTGGAAATCTTCTCATTTTCTACCGACCTTTTAATCTGGTAATAGGAGCAATGTTTCCAACTATATAGGAGTATTTCGTTATTGTCAGCCATTTCTAAATTGTTTGAGTCAATTGTGGGTCAATTAGGTGATTGAGAGTAATGCTCAACTTGATATAATTTAAACTGATTTCAATAAGGTGTTTGACTCAATCAATCACTTTATTGTTTTGCAAAAATTAAAACCATTTCGAATTAATGATAATTAAATCAAATGGCTTGAGTCGTACCTCACTGGGCGGGTGCAGTTTGTAACAGTTAACAATAGTTTTTCTAATCCAAATTTTGTACATTCTGGAGTACCTCAGGGCTCGCATCTTGGTTCACTTACTTTCATATTATTTGTAAATGATAACACATATTATGTCTAATATATGTCTAATATACGAAAAATGTATTACATTTGAATGTAACCAAGTGCAAATTGGTGGCGTTTACAGACTCATCTTCGCATCTTATTTATAATTACAACATAGCAAATAACAATTTGGCTCGTGTTAACGAACAAAGGGATCTTGGAATTACAATTACTTCTACATTATCATTTAATTGTCATTTCGACATCATATATGCTTTATGTGTATTGTCTTTCTATGCATATAAAACTGGTGGGTTTGACCGACGATTACCTTGGTGGAAAAATGTTAGGAATACCTCTATACGTATAGAAAGATGTAAATTTTTGAAAATTGATTCACTTGTAATTCATGCTATTTTTATTTCCGATTTACTTAATGGTAATATTTTAAGTATTTACTTGTTTTTGAGTAAAACACTGACTTGGGTTGACTATTTAGTTGGCTTAAAAGGGTATTTGGAATATTTGTAAGTCGCTCTTTTTAGTGGTACTTCCAGAAGAGGTCGGGATTGGCCAAATGTTTAAAGTAGAGTTTTTAAAGTAGCGTCGCGTTGGCTGATTCCCAATATTTGTAGTTTTTTACTTTATTGTTCTTTATTGAGTGCATGCTCTATAGATGGAGTGTGTAACTTGGGTAAAAATGTTTTAAAATAATTTCAAAGGTTTTTATGCCTATTAATGGAGACAATTTTTTAGATTATATATTTTATTTTTATTTTTAAATTTTATTAATTGCTTCCAGTAATTAAATCAATAAATTATATTCAAAATTATCCCAATTACAATATTTTTTTTAACTAATGTAAAATTTTTTCTGAAATAACTTTTTATTCCTTTTCAGGTTATATTCATCAAATCAAAATGTAAACCGTCAAATTTATTGCAGTCACGTATCTAAAGGTAAAAATTAAATTTTAAGATATTAAAAAATCGCAACCAATAAAAAGTAAATAGTAAATTTATTTGAAACCAATAAAAAGTAAATAGTTGAATGGTCTTTAAAATTTCAAAGACCATTCAACTATTTACTTTTTATTGGTTTCAAATAAATTTTAAAAAGTTATTTTATTATAATTTTAATTATTACATTTAATATTTCTATCAAATAAGCACTAAAATAAATTTTATATCTTGATACTTATATTTTATTTGACTTAATGCACATAAATAAGTTATACTTGTTTTTAATTAAAATTATTTCAACAAGTTAAGTTTGAATAGAAAACTTAACACTTAAATTATATCAAATATTCATTAAATTAGCTATCTAGCACTTAAATGATTTATATCTTGAAACAGATTTTTTTTTAAATTTATGGGAAGTTGAGTTTAATACAGTCTACGGCTAAGAGCAATTAGTTCATTAATAGATTTTATTTTCAGGCAACCTTTGCAGATTGCGCTTAAACGGTAGCACACTGGAGTTGATATAGTGTTATAGCATATAAGCGTATATCTATAATGTTATTTCGGGTTTAATTTCGATGATTTTTACTTCATTATATGGTATTCGAGTTTTGATATATCAGATTAGAAAAATATTAAATAGTACGTATTAGATTTACAAATCAAAAACGTATGTCAGTAATGACAGAATTAATCCGGTTTCCAGATTTTATCTCAATTTTAATTTTCAATCTCAATTTTATTGAAATGCTCCGCATTCTGTTTTCTGTGATCTCTTATCAGCAACTCCAGTGTGCCACATTTCAACTGTAATCTGCGAAAAAAATTCCGTAAAATAAAATCTATTAATAGGCGTGCATTTGTCTTATATCGTGGTTCAACAATGCACTTTTTTAACTGATGAGCGAAAATCCCTTTAACATTACACATATTGTGTCGCCATTCGCCACACGACTAAACAGAAAAATGCAAAATATTTATCAAAACATTATATTTACATCTACAAAGACCGATACAACTTTACACCCTTATATCGCGTACAAGTGTAATAGACTTTTAACAATTTGGTGTACATTACTCGATCATAATATTTAAATTTTTTGGAAACCAGTTCTGCTGTGCAATAAACTCGGCTGTTGAGATGGTATGGTTTGATATTTTATTATTATTTTTAAAACCAATACTATTGCGTACATACAATTGTTGAGTTTGTTATTTTGCTTAATAACCTGTTTATTGGGGATGGTAATATGCTTTTACACCTATCCCTCGCTTAACGAAATTAATTTGTTCACGAAAAGTTCGTAAATTAAAATTTGTAAAACCAAGTTTCGTAAAATGAAATTCAAAGAGGTAAAATATGTATGTAAAATAATTTCGTAAATTTTATTACGTTAACCAAAATTTTGGTTTAGTTTTGAAATTAATTAGCGAAATTTCGTTCAAATTAATTAGAGTTTTCGTTAAGCGAGGGATGAGTGTATTATATCTGCTCGGTGTATCATTGTTATCGGATTTAAATTTTTCATACTAATCGTCTTGTCCAAGGCCAAATTTAAATGTAATTGTAATTTTTACGTTCATCTACAATTATTTTTGTTTTTACCTAATCGTATATAGTGATATATATTGCGTTTCTTTTTCTGTGGTAGTAGTATTCATATTGTAGTATTTTATTTTGTATTCATGTCGTTTTACATTTTTTTTACATTTTTTACGGTATTTTTTATAATTCGCTAGAACTACTGATGCACTCTTGTTAAATATATATAGAAAAAAAATTCTTCATATTTCAGTGCAGTCTGCAGATTATACTATAGTATCAAATCATCGAATCATCGTTTCAAATCCATCTTGGGCGTAGCGAGTCGATAGCGATTCCGCAAACTCCACAGCGCACGGTAGCTGGCGGCTGTGGTGTTGGTTGCGTTCTATAACGCAACCGACACAACAGCTACCAGTTGCCGTTAGCTGTGGAGTTTGCGGAATCGTTATTCGGCTCGATACGCATTTAAGATGGTATATGGACGATGATACTCGTTGTTTGGTACTCTGAGTATAGCAGCTGTACTTTTTTGTTTACATATTTTTATTCATTTATATACATACAATCTTTAAAAGAATTAGGATTAGGATTAGCATTATAATGCTGTAATAAAAAGTATGTTCTTATACCCGCAAACCATTGCATATTCATTAAAGGCCTCCAAATATGTGCTTAATTAAAGGCCTCCAAACATGAGTTGGCATTGTTATGTTACGAAACTCACTTTATTGCGGTGTGGAATAAAAATATTTCTTTCCGTAATTTCTATCTAAAGAGAAGCACGATTCGTTGTTTCTTAAAATCATACGCCAGACCATCTTTTGCAACTTTGGTTTCGCTAAATAGTTATGTGCAAAGTATAGCCGATTTTTTATTCTTCTGGCTTATAAATGGCTTCTTTTGTACATAAAAAAGCTTTGAAATTCACTTCTAAATAATTATTTTTTAAAACCGTCTGTGTACAGTTTTGACATTAGTTTTTATTTCTTTTACACTGTTTATCTCACTTAGAACAGATATTTCTGTATTTTCTACTCAGAGGGTCTTTTTGCACAAGCGTAGTCATCCTTCTATCTTCCTTAGCTGATGTATTTCTTTTATGCCCCGTTCCTTTAGCATTTTTTAGGCACTTTAAGGTTTTTGGATTTCTAAATTTGGTAAATTACCAAATTATTAGGGCAGTTTGTATCTGTTATTTTTATATTATTATATTATTATATTATTATATTATTATATTATTATATTATTATATTATTATTATATTATATTATTATATTATTATATTATTATATTATTATATTATTATATTATTATATTATTATATTATTATATTATTATATTATTATATTATTATATTATTATATTATTATATTATTATATTATTATATTATTATATTATTATATTATTATATTATTATATTATTATATTATTATATTATTATATTATTATATTATTATATTATTATATTATTATATTATTATATTATTATATTATTATATTATTATATTATTATATTATTATATTATTATATTATTATATTATTATATTATTATATTATTATATTATTATATTATTATATTATTATATTATTATATTATTATATTATTATATTATTATATTATTATATTATTATATTATTATATTATTATATTATTATATTATTATATTATTATATTATTATATTATTATATTATTATATTATTATATTATTATATTATTATATTATTATATTATTATATTATTATATTATTATATTATTATATTATTATATTATTATATTATTATATTATTATATTATTATATTATTATATTATTATATTATTATATTATTATATTATTATATTATTATATTATTATATTATTATATTATTATATTATTATATTATTATATTATTATATTATTATATTATTATATTATTATATTATTATATTATTATATTATTATATTATTATATTATTATATTATTATATTATTATATTATTATATTATTATATTATTATATTATTATATTATTATATTATTATATTATTATATTATTATATTATTATATTATTATATTATTATATTATTATATTATTATATTATTATATTATTATATTATTATATTATTATATTATTATATTATTATATTATTATATTATTATATTATTATATTATTATATTATTATATTATTATATTATTATATTATTATATTATTATATTATTATATTATTATATTATTATATTATTATATTATTATATTATTATATTATTATATTATTATATTATTATATTATTATATTATTATATTATTATATTATTATATTATTATATTATTATATTATTATATTATTATATTATTATATTATTATATTATTATATTATTATATTATTATATTATTATATTATTATATTATTATATTATTATATTATTATATTATTATATTATTATATTATTATATTATTATATTATTATATTATTATATTATTATATTATTATATTATTATATTATTATATTATTATATTATTATATTATTATATTATTATATTATTATATTATTATATTATTATATTATTATATTATTATATTATTATATTATTATATTATTATATTATTATATTATTATATTATTATATTATTATATTATTATATTATTATATTATTATATTATTATATTATTATATTATTATATTATTATATTATTATATTATTATATTATTATATTATTATATTATTATATTATTATATTATTATATTATTATATTATTATATTATTATATTATTATATTATTATATTATTATATTATTATATTATTATATTATTATATTATTATATTATTATATTATTATATTATTATATTATTATATTATTATATTATTATATTATTATATTATTATATTATTATATTATTATATTATTATATTATTATATTATTATATTATTATATTATTATATTATTATATTATTATATTATTATATTATTATATTATTATATTATTATATTATTATATTATTATATTATTATATTATTATATTATTATATTATTATATTATTATATTATTATATTATTATATTATTATATTATGATATTATTATATTATTATATTATTATATTATTATATTATTATATTATTATATTATTATATTATTATATTATTATATTATGATATTATTATATTATTATATTATTATATTATTATATTATTATATTATGATATTATGATATTATTATATTATTATATTATTATATTATTATATTATTATATTATTATATTATTATATTATTATATTATTATGTTATTATATTATTATATTATTATATTATTATATTATTATATTATTATATTATTATATTATTATATTATTATATTTTTATATTATTATATTATTATATTATTATATTATTATATTATTATATTATTATATTATTATATTATTATATTATTATATTATTATATTATTATATTATTATATTATTATATTATTATATTATTATATTATTATATTATTATATTATTATATTATTATATTATTATATTATTATATTATTATATTATTATATTATTATATTATTATATTATTATATTATTATATTATTATATTATTATATTATTATATTATTATATTATTATATTATTATATTATTATATTATTATATTATTATATTATTATATTATTATATTATTATATTATTATATTATTATATTATTATATTATTATATTATTATATTATTATATTATTATATTATTATATTATTATATTATTATATTATTATATTATTATATTATTATATTATTATATTATTATATTATTATATTATTATATTATTATATTATTATATTATTATATTATTATATTATTATATTATTATATTATTATATTATTATATTATTATATTATTATATTATTATATTATTATATTATTATATTATTATATTATTATATTATTATATTATTATATTATTATATTATTATATTATTATATTATTATATTATTATATTATTATATTATTATATTATTATATTATTATATTATTATATTATTATATTATTATATTATTATATTATTATATTATTATATTATTATATTATTATATTATTATATTATTATATTATTATATTATTATATTATTATATTATTATATTATTATATTATTATATTATTATATTATTATATTATTATATTATTATATTATTATATTATTATATTATTATATTATTATATTATTATATTATTATATTATTATATTATTATATTATTATATTATTATATTATTATATTATTATATTATTATATTATTATATTATTATATTATTATATTATTATATTATTATATTATTATATTATTATATTATTATATTATTATATTATTATATTATTATATTATTATATTATTATATTATTATATTATTATATTATTATATTATTATATTATTATATTATTATATTATTATATTATTATATTATTATATTATTATATTATTATATTATTATATTATTATATTATTATATTATTATATTATTATATTATTATATTATTATATTATTATATTATTATATTATTATATTATTATATTATTATATTATTATATTATTATATTATTATATTATTATATTATTATATTATTATATTATTATATTATTATATTATTATATTATTATATTATTATATTATTATATTATTATATTATTATATTATTATATTATTATATTATTATATTATTATATTATTATATTATTATATTATTATATTATTATATTATTATATTATTATATTATTATATTATTATATTATTATATTATTATATTATTATATTATTATATTATTATATTATTATATTATTATATTATTATATTATTATATTATTATATTATTATATTATTATATTATTATATTATTATATTATTATATTATTATATTATTATATTATTATATTATTATATTATTATATTATTATATTATTATATTATTATATTATTATATTATTATATTATTATATTATTATATTATTATATTATTATATTATTATATTATTATATTATTATATTATTATATTATTATATTATTATATTATTATATTATTATATTATTATATTATTATATTATTATATTATTATATTATTATATTATTATATTATTATATTATTATATTATTATATTATTATATTATTATATTATTATATTATTATATTATTATATTATTATATTATTATATTATTATATTATTATATTATTATATTATTATATTATTATATTATTATATTATTATATTATTATATTATTATATTATTATATTATTATATTATTATATTATTATATTATTATATTATTATATTATTATATTATATTATTATATTATTATATTATTATATTATTATATTATTATATTATTATATTATTATATTATTATATTATTATATTATTATATTATTATATTATTATATTATTATATTATTATATTATTATATTATTATATTATTATATTATTATATTATTATATTATTATATTATTATATTATTATATTATTATATTATTATATTATTATATTATTATATTATTATATTATTATATTATTATATTATTATATTATTATATTATTATATTATTATATTATTATATTATTATATTATTATATTATTATATTATTATATTATTATATTATTATATTATTATATTATTATATTATTATATTATTATATTATTATATTATTATATTATTATATTATTATATTATTATATTATTATATTATTATATTATTATATTATTATATTATTATATTATTATATTATTATATTATTATATTATTATATTATTATATTATTATATTATTATATTATTATATTATTATATTATTATATTATTATATTATTATATTATTATATTATTATATTATTATATTATTATATTATTATATTATTATATTATTATATTATTATATTATTATATTATTATATTATTATATTATTATATTATTATATTATTATATTATTATATTATTATATTATTATATTATTATATTATTATATTATTATATTATTATATTATTATATTATTATATTATTATATTATTATATTATTATATTATTATATTATTATATTATTATATTATTATATTATTATATTATTATATTATTATATTATTATATTATTATATTATTATATTATTATATTATTATATTATTATATTATTATATTATTATATTATTATATTATTATATTATTATATTATTATATTATTATATTATATTATTATATTATTATATTATTATATTATTATATTATTATATTATTATATTATTATATTATTATATTATTATATTATTATATTATTATATTATTATATTATTATATTATTATATTATTATATTATTATATTATTATATTATTATATTATTATATTATTATATTATTATATTATTATATTATTATATTATTATATTATTATATTATTATATTATTATATTATTATATTATTATATTATTATATTATTATATTATTATATTATTATATTATTATATTATTATATTATTATATTATTATATTATTATATTATTATATTATTATATATTATATTATTATATTATTATATTATTATATTATTATATTATTATATTATTATATTATTATATTATTATATTATTATATTATTATATTATTATATTATTATATTATTATATTATTATATTATTATATTATTATATTATTATATTATTATATTTATATTATTATATTATTATATTATTATATTATTATATTATTATATTATTATATTATTATATTATTATATTATTATATTATTATATTATTATATTATTATATTATTATATTATTATATTATTATATTATTATATTATTATATTATTATATTATTATATTATTATATTATTATATTATTATATTATTATATTATTATATTATTATATTATTATATTATTATATTATTATATTATTATATTATTATATTATTATATTATTATATTATTATATTATTATATTATTATATTATTATATTATTATATTATTATATTATTATATTATTATATTATTATATTATTATATTATTATATTATTATATTATTATATTATTATATTATTATATTATTATATTATTATATTATTATATTATTATATTATTATATTATTATATTATTATATTATTATATTATTATATTATTATATTATTATATTATTATATTATTATATTATTATATTATTATATTATTATATTATTATATTATTATATTATTATATTATTATATTATTATATTATTATATTATTATATTATTATATTATTATATTATTATATTATTATATTATTATATTATTATATTATTATATTATTATATTATTATATTATTATATTATTATATTATTATATTATTATATTATTATATTATTATATTATTATATTATTATATTATTATATTATTATATTATTATATTATTATATTATTATATTATTATATTATTATATTATTATATTATTATATTATTATATTATTATATTATTATATTATTATATTATTATATTATTATATTATTATATTATTATATTATTATATTATTATATTATTATATTATTATATTATTATATTATTATATTATTATATTATTATATTATTATATTATTATATTATTATATTATTATATTATTATATTATTATATTATTATATTATTATATTATTATATTATTATATTATTATATTATTATATTATTATATTATTATATTATTATATTATTATATTATTATATTATTATATTATTATATTATTATATTATTATATTATTATATTATTATATTATTATATTATTATATTATTATATTATTATATTATTATATTATTATATTATTATATTATTATATTATTATATTATTATATTATTATATTATTAATATTATTATATTATTATATTATTATATTATTATATTATTATATTATTATATTATTATATTATTATATTATTATATTATTATATTATTATATTATTATATTATTATATTATTATATTATTATATTATTATATTATTATATTATTATATTATTATATTATTATATTATTATATTATTATATTATTATATTATTATATTATTATATTATTATATTATTATATTATTATATTATTATATTATTATATTATTATATTATTATATTATTATATTATTATATTATTATATTATTATATTATTATATTATTATATTATTATATTATTATATTATTATATTATTATATTATTATATTATTATATTATTATATTATTATATTATTATATTATTATATTATTATATTATTATATTATTATATTATTATATTATTATATTATTATATTATTATATTATTATATTATTATATTATTATATTATTATATTATTATATTATTATATTATTATATTATTATATTATTATATTATTATATTATTATATTATTATATTATTATATTATTATATTATTATATTATTATTTATTATATTATTATATTATTATATTATTATATTATTATATTATTATATTATTATATTATTATATTATTATATTATTATATTATTATATTATTATATTATTATATTATTATATTATTATATTATTATATTATTATATTATTATATTATTATATTATTATATTATTATATTATTATATTATTATATTATTATATTATTATATTATTATATTATTATATTATTATATTATTATATTATTATTATTATATTATTATATTATTATATTATTATATTATTATATTATTATATTATTATATTATTATATTATTATATTATTATATTATTATATTATTATATTATTATATTATTATATTATTATATTATTATATTATTATATTATTATATTATTATATTATTATATTATTATATTATTATATTATTATATTATTATATTATATATTATTATATTATTATATTATTATATTATTATATTATTATATTATTATATTATTATATTATTATATTATTATATTATTATATTATTATATTATTATATTATTATATTATTATATTATTATATTATTATATTATTATATTATTATATTATTATATTATTATATTATTATATTATTATATTATTATATTATTATATTATTATATTATTATATTATTATATTATTATATTATTATATTATTATATTATTATATTATTATATTATTATATTATTATATTATTATATTATTATATTATTATATTATTATATTATTATATTATTATATTATTATATTATTATATTATTATATTATTATATTATTATATTATTATATTATTATATTATTATATTATTATATTATTATATTATTATATTATTATATTATTATATTATTATATTATTATATTATTATATTATTA
>OY744477.1:169953310-169958310 GCA_963556175.1 Tipula confusa
ATTTATTATATTATTATATTATTATATTATTATATTATTATATTATTATATTTTTTATATTAATTATATTATTATATTATTATATTATTATATTAGTATATTATTATATTATTATATTATTATATTATTATTATTATTATATTATTATATTATTATATTATTATATTATTATATTATTATATTATTATATTATTATATTATTATATTATTATATTATTATATTATTATATTATTATATTATTATATTATTATATTATTATATTATTATATTATTATATTATTATATTATTATATTATTATATTATTATATTATTATATTATTATATTATTATATTATTATATTATTATATTATTATTATTATATTATTATATTATTATATTATTATATTATTATATTATTATATTATTATATTATTATATTATTATATTATTATATTATTATATTATTATATTATTATATTATATATTATTATATTATTATATTATTATATTATTATATTATTATATTATTATATTATTATATTATTATATTATTATATTATTATATTATTATATTATTATATTATTATATTATTATATTATTATATTATTATATTATTATTATATTATTATATTATTATATTATTATATTATTATATTATTATATTATTATATTATTATATTATTATATTATTATATTATTATATTATTATATTATTATATTATTATATTATTATATTATTATATTATTATATTATTATATTATTATATTATTATATTATTATATTATTATATTATTATATTATTATATTATTATATTATTATATTATTATATTATTATATTATTATATTATTATATTATTATATTATTATATTATTATATTATTATATTATTATATTATTATATTATTATATTATTATATTATTATATTATTATATTATTATATTATTATATTATTATATTATTATATTATTATATTATTATATTATTATATTATTATATTATTATATTATTATATTATTATATTATTATATTATTATATTATTATATTATTATATTATTATATTATTATATTATTATATTATTATATTATTATATTATTATATTATTATATTATTATATATATATTATTATATTATTATATTATTATATTATTATATTATTATATATTATATTATTATATTATTATATTATTATATTATTATATTATTATATTATTATATTATTATATTATTATATTATTATATTATTATATTATTATATTATTATATTATTATATTATTATATTATTATATTATTATATTATTATATTATTATATTATTATATTATTATATTATTATATTATTATATTATTATATTATTATATTATTATATTATATATTATATTATTATATTATTATATTATTATATTATTATATTATTATATTATTATATTATTATATTATTATATTATTATATTATTATATTATTATATTATTATATTATTATATTATTATATTATTATATTATTATATTATTATATTATTATATTATTATATTATTATATTATTATATTATTATATTATTATATTATTATATTATTATATTATTATATTATTATATTATTATATTATTATATTATTATATTATTATATTATTATATTATTATATTATTATATTATTATATTATTATATTATTATATTATTATATTATTATATTATTATATTATTATATTATTATATTATTATATTATTATATTATTATATTATTATATTATTATATTATTATATTATTATATTATTATATTATTATATTATTATATTATTATATTATTATATTATTATATTATTATATTATTATATTATTATATTATTATATTATTATATTATTATATTATTATATTATTATATTATTATATTTATTATATTATTATATTATTATATTATTATATTATTATATTATTATATTATTATATTATTATATTATTATATTATTATATTATTATATTATTATATTATTATATTATTATATTATTATATTATTATATTATTATATTATTATATTATTATATTATTATATTATTATATTATTATATTATTATATTATTATATTATTATATTATTATATTATTATATTATTATATTATTATATTATTATATTATTATATTATTATATTATTATATTATTATATTATTATATTATTATATTATTATATTATTATATTATTATATTATTATATTATTATATTATTATATTATTATATTATTATATTATTATATTATTATATTATTATATTATTATATTATTATATTATTATATTATTATATTATTATATTATTATATTATTATATTATTATATTATTATATTATTATATTATTATATTATTATATTATTATATTATTATATTATTATATTATTATATTATTATATTATTATATTATTATATTATTATATTATTATATTATTATATTATTATATTATTATATTATTATATTATTATATTATTATATTATTATATTATTATATTATTATATTATTATATTATTATATTATTATATTATTATATTATTATATTATTATATTATTATATTATTATATTATTATATTATTATATTATTATATTATTATATTATTATTATATTATTATATTATTATATTATTATATTATTATATTATTATATTATTATATTATTATATTATTATATTATTATATTATTATATTATTATATTATTATATTAATTATATTATTATATTATTATATTATTATATTATTATATTATTATATTATTATATTATTATTATATTATTATTATTATATTATTATATTATTATATTATTATATTATTATATTATTATATTATTATATTATTATATTATTTATATTATTATATTATTATATTATTATATTATTATATTATTATATTATTATATTATTATATTATTATATTATTATATTATTATATTATTATATTATTTATATTATTTATATTATTATATTATTATATTATTATATTATTATATTATTATATTATTATATTATTATATTATTATATTATTATATTATTATATTATTATATTATTATATTATTATATTATTATATTATTATATTATTATATTATTATATTATTATATTTATTATATTATTATATTATTATATTATTATATTATTATATTATTATATTATTATATTATTATATTATTATATTATATTATTATATTATTATATTATTATATTATTATATTATTATATTATTATATTATTATATTATTATATTATTATATTATTATATTATTATATTATTATATTATTATATTATATTATTATATTATTATATATTATATTATTATATTATTATATTATTATATTATTATATTATTATATTATTATATTATTATATTATATTATTATATTATTATATTATTATATTATTATATTATTATATTATTATATTATTATATTATTATATTATTATATTATTATATTATTATATTATTATATTATTATATTATTATATTATTATATTATTATATTATTATATTATTATATTATTATATTATTATATTTATTATATTATTATATTATTATATTATTATATTATTATATTATTATATTATTATATTATTATATTATTATATTATTATATTATTATATTATTATATTATTATATTATTATATTATTATATTATTATATTATTATATTATTATATTATTATATTATTATATTATTATATTATTATATTATTATATTATTATATTATTATATTATTATATTATTATATTATTATATTATTATATTATTATATTATTATATTATTATATTATTATATTATTATATTATTATATTATTATATTATTATATTATTATATTATTATATTATTTATATTATTATATTATTATATTATTATATTATTATATTATTATATTATTATATTATTATATTATTATATTATTATATTATTATATTATTATATTATTATATTATTATATTATTATATTATTATATTATTATATTATTATATTATATTATTTATTATATTATTATATTATTATATTATTATATTATTATATTATTATATTATTATATTATTATATTATTATATTATTATATTATTATATTATTATATTAATTATATTATTATATTATTATATTATTATATTATATTATTATTTATTATATTATTATATTATTATATTATTATATTATTATATTATTATATTATTATATTATTATATTATTATATTATTATATTATTATATTATTATATTATTATATTATTATTATTATATTATTATATTATTATATTATTATATTATATTATATATTATTATATTATTATATTATTATATTATTATATTATTATATTATTATATTATTATATTATTATATTATTATATTATTATATTATTATATTATTATATTATTATATTATTATATTATTATATTATTATATTATTATATTATTATATTATTATATTATTATATTATTATATTATTATATTATTATATTATTATATTATTATATTATTATATTATTATATTATTATATTATTATATTATTATATTATTATATTATTATATTATTATATTATTATATTATTATATTATTATATTATTATATTATTATATTATTATATTATTATATTATTATATTATTATATTATTATTATTATATTATTATATTATTATATTATTATATTATTATATTATTATATTATTATATTATTATATTATTATATTATTATATATTATTATATTATTATATTATTATATTATTATATTATTATATTATTATATTATTATTATTATTATTATATATATTATATTATTATATTATTATATTATTATATTATTATATTATTATATTATTATATTATTATATTATTATATTATATTATTATATTATTATATTATTATATTATTATATTATTATATTATTATATTATTATATTATTATATTATTATATTATTATATTATATTATATTATTATATTATTATATTATTATATTATTATATTATTATATTATTATATTAT
>OY744477.1:169965810-170187659 GCA_963556175.1 Tipula confusa
GCGTCCAGTGTCATACCCAAGCTTTTGATAAGGCAGCAGCTTTCGATGAGGATTAATACACTTATGTATTAATCCTTATCGAAAGCTGCTGCCACGCCCAGTTAAGGTAGAACAAATTTGTTTATCTTCTAACGCCTTTTCTATAATGTCTGTAATTCTGTGAACCTGGTCAATTGTTGAATGTTTACAATTGAATGTTTTGAATCCAAATTGAAGATCCGGTATTAAGTTTCTACTTTCTACTATTGGTGTCATTTTTCTCAGAAGAAGTCTCTCCATTAGCAATAATTAGCTTTGAGATGATAGGAAACAGGGATATCGGTTTACCTGGTTTGGGTAGCATAATAACTGCTGCAACTTTCCAGGCAGAAGGGACATGCCGTAATCTACAGCATTAAAGAAATGGGTTAGTTGAACAATAGCTTTGGTAGTTGCTTTAGAATTTCTCCTGTTAAAAGATCATATCCGGGAGCCTTTCCGGTCTTCAGATTGAATTTTATTTCCCTATTCACTTCTTTCTGGGTTATTAGAGGGATTCTGCTCCCATAGTCGTTGCTTCCATTTTCGATTATAATATCCGATTCGGTTGAAAAATACCAGCCAAGTGATCAGCAAACACTTCAGCTTTTGATTTGTTATCCCTGGCCCACGAGCCATCACTTCACTTAATAGGAGGGATCTGCATGATTAGGGTTTTCATTCTTTTGGTTGCCTTCCATAATGAGTAGTCTGTATTTTCATCAGCCGTCAACTTTCCAAGAAGCGAAGAAAACGATTTTTTATTTAGCTTCTGATTTTCTCGCTTAAGCTGCTGTGATTGGTTATTTAGGATAGTCTTGTCAGATAAACTCCTCGTTTGTTGCCATTTTTTTCTAGCTTTCATTTTTTCTAAGATCAGGTTCCTAGTTTCTCTTGGGTAGCTTTTACCAGTAGTTTTGGATGCTGTTTCTTTAGTGTTATTCCACGCGGCTAATTGAATGACATTTTTGAAGTTTTCAACCTCTTCCTCTAGCTCCGTTACCGTTTTTAATCGTGTTTGTAGATAATTATTGCTTTCTAATTCAGATCTGAAGCTAACCCAGTCAGTTGTTTTCCTGACAAGAGTTTGGTCTTGTTTCCTTCCTAATTATATTGTCGCTTATGGTAAGTATCACTGCAGAATGATCAGAGACCATATCTAAATTATCTTCTACTTCAATAAAATTTGATTAAACTTGTTTTGATATAAAGAAATTCAGTAGATCAAGAGTTTTAACTGCGTCCGTAGGCCAATATGTCGGCTTGCCAGTGAAATGTATTTGTATCTCAATTCATTTATTGCATTTTTTAGTTCGTTACCTTTGGTTGTTGTAAGCCTAGATCCAAAGTCAACATGTTTTGTATTAAAATATCCTCCTAATATAAATCTACCATTAAAATGTTTCTTCAGATTGTATCTAGGTGGGGATTATATCGCTCCTATCTGAAGGCGATGCTTGCTAGATGTAATTTCTCCTCTAAAGGCGTTGCTTGGTAGATGTAATTTCTACTACGGTAAGCTGGGTTTCAGGTGATTGATAATGCTGGCATTCATGGTGTTTAATATAGTTTTTTATTATAACAGCGGTTCCACCTCTTGCTTGGTTATCCGGGTGAATTGTTTCATAAAGTTGGTAACCCTGAATTTTTAAGTAAGATTGTCTTGTTGAGTAGGTCTCAGATATCAGACACTCATGTTCATGTTTTTTATTAAATGAAACTGTCTAATGAGCTTTTTGTTGCATAAACTTGTCTGTAGGTACAAACAATCAAAACACTTTTTAAAAATGTCTGCATATACAATACAATATTTCCGATAGCTTTCATTACACAAAAATATTCCATCAGCTACACATAATAGAGAGAACAGTCTATCTTTCTCTGAATTAAAAATAAATTATTAAATTAAATAAATCGACAATTTAACATGACAGATGATTTTTTTTTTAAATTTATAACTAGTATGTTCATAGTGATTTGTTGTTTGAATGTTGAATAAAAAGTCATTGCAAAAAAAAAATCATTGCAAAATCAGCATAAAACAACCAAATACAAATGAAAATGAAACAAATATGGTAGAAGGATTATATAAAAAGCTCAAAATATGTAAACTTTTTTTATTCAATATAAATTTTTTTTTATATAATTTTTATTATTTGTTTAATTAATAAAGTCTTTGTTTTATCTCATGTTAATTAAAATAATTTTTATTTTAGTTGGATGAATGGTAAAAACATAATTATTTTGTTGTAGTAGCATTTTTTTATGTATACACATAAATGAAAAGTACATTACGTATAATGAAATGTAATGAAGGTGGAAGCTTTATTTATATTGTATATTTATGATGGGTGGTGAAGATTTTTATATTCAGTTTTTGTTGTTATATTCAATTGAACGTAAATCCAAGTTGAATTGTGTATATGAGGATGTGCGTGTGTACCTACCATATTTACAAATATATATTTACCTCATTAATTAATAAGTGTATTATTGATGTTGTGTTTTTAAAGTATTAGTTTATAAAATTTATCAGTACTTAATTAGTTATGTATCTACACCTATTTAACACGATAGATACCTTGAAGTTTTTTTATATTTATTGATAACTAGAACTACATTTGGAAATTGGCACCAGGTACTTGAGATATTCGTTGATTTCCAGCAAGACTATGACTCAATCCATTGGGTTAGCTTAAAATAATAGTAATGGAATTGTAATACTGTGTCAAAGTTAAAAATAATTAAACACGAGTTTTTGCAAATAGCTCTGATGAATCTCATCAGAAGCTCTGATGAAATTTAACTTTTCGTGTAACTATAAGGGGATTTATTATTAAATGTTTTAATAATAAACATTTTCAAAGAAAATGTTTATTATTAAAAGAAAATTATTTATGCAAAAAAAATTGTTAAAAGATGCTTAAGCTTTACTATTTTGAGCTTTGATATGCTAATCCTTTAATAATATTTTACAAACTGTAAAATTTTGACTTTTTATCAAAACATAAGCATTTACATTTTAAAAACATTACATTTTAAAAACATTACATTTTAAATTTTTATCATAACATAAGCATTTACATTTTAATAAGTTTTTAGATCTAGCAGCTTATAAAAGAAAATTTACCAAAAGAATCTTTCCAATTCATCAAAGCTTTTTATGTAAATAGGTTTCATTAAAAAAAATTTCTTTAAAAATAATTCAAATTTTAGACGTTTGAAAGATTAATTTTAAAGATTGATGCTTTACCAAGTTTGAGAAAAACTTAAATTCGTATTAACTTGAAACTAAAGGAACAAGTAAAATGAAACTGGTTTTAGGAAAAAAGGTGTAGTTAAAAGTTTACTAATTTGTAAACATTTCTGATAAAGTTATAGCCATAGGATAAAGGCGAATTTGCAAAGGGTCCCATTGTTTCTAGATGATGCACTTGCGAAGATTATTACAACAATCTTACAAACAACTAAATTTAAACTAAATTTAGCCATCGATGATCAAATCCAGTATCAGTACGAAACCCTACTTATATGAAACTGATAGAAGTTATTCAAAGTTACAGAGAACTAGAGCCTATTGCGCAATACACTCTCTCTTATATTGCTTTTCACACTTAAGATTAAGTTAAGACAAGTCCGTTCTATGCTCTACACCTAGTTTGAAAATGTATTTTCTATTTTTTTAACACTCTAAAGAAGCCTCTAGAAGCCTACAAAGAAACTTAATTTCATTTAGTTACAAAATACCTTTGTTAGGCCTGTTTGGGTTTCGAATCATCCAAATATTTTTTGTAAAAGACTTGCAAAAGTTTGATACAAAGAGAGGGTCTTAGATAGTAACTCACCAATGACTAAGTTTCTTCTGAGAAAAATGTATTTTGCATAAAATTAGAACTGTTTAACCTTTTTGGTTGCGTTTTTTAAACAACTCCTGTGGGTCGATTCTGGTTTTGCCTAGGAATGGCTTAGGAATGGGGAAAGGGAAAACAAAGAAATTTTTATGACAGTTTTGAATTTTTTCCAATTAATTATCTAGTCAGCCTGTTTTAAAAATATTCTAGTTGTCCTTAGGAATTAGAAAATAAAAAAAATTTTAACTTTAAAAATTTTAATTCCTATAATTTTGATTTTTTACAAATATTCTAATCGTCTTTTCGTTTGAATATTTTATTAGGACCCCGTTCGATTTCCATAATAATTATGATCTTTGTAATAATTTTGACATAAGTGAAATAATTGTCTCTTCCATATTTTGTAATAAGCTCGTTTGCTGTTCGAATTCTGTAATAATTTTGTCTGTTGCAATTGTGACGTTACAAAATAAATATAGTTAACAATTTTAAATTAATTAAAACCATATTTGAAATAATAAAGCCATATTTGAATTAAATCAAATTCAAATATGGCTTTATTTAAGTGATCATAAATAAAGCCATATTTGAATTTGATTTAATTCAAATATGGCTTTATTTATGATCACTTCTGGATATAAAATGTGAATAACACTCGGAAATCAGAAACAGGTGCGAAATGTACATCTGGTGACAATATAGGTATTCCACCTCGTACTTTAAAATGTATTGTGTTTTAAACTGGATATGTAATGTTATGGATTTATATTGATTGCATTGAGGCGATGTAATGTATACCATGCTTTCCACCAACAATATTATTAATTCTAATTTGACGATGATTAAAATGCATCTAAGAATTTCAATCAATTCATGAAATTGGTAGTTCTTGCCAAAAAATCTTATTATTAATAACCTAGTTTATTATCCAAGAGTGAACTATTAATAGTTTTACTGTAGTCGACCAGTGACATAAGTTACAGGATTTAGTTTGGACATCAACAAACATTTTGGGAACCATTTTATGTGTCATCATTCACAAATTATTTGTTTTTACGGTATAGAGATGATTATGGCACAAATGACAACATGGCCAAACAGTGGTATGTCCTTATATTTTTAACTATCACTGTACTTATCCTCGTATAAATAAGTATTCTCTAATAATCATAAAGTATCATAAGTACATTTTATGTACACGGCGTACAGTTTACATAAATTATTTTATGTAGCTGCTGTGATAATTTGGTTGCATGCAGCACGTTGTCAAAATTATTACAGGAAAATTTTTTTAACAGAAATCGAACGGGCTCTAGGAATATTTTTCCTATTTACAGCAGTTTTTATCGATTTAAGGTACGGAATAGCTTTTTAATAATTTAAAAAACTTTTCAAGTTCGTTTTTTAAATTAAACTTAAAAAATATTTAAATTTGAATGCAGTTAAAAAACAAATTATGTTTCTATAAAGTAGTACGAGCCATTTTTATTCATTTTAAACTTTTAATGAAACTTTTAATCACATGAAGTCACCTCATTTACAACCCAATTTTGCTGCAGTCTAAATAATAAAAACTACTTCGTCCGATTTTTACATTTATCACTAAACATATTTTGGATTGTTCTTAATTAACTTTTTGTGTGCATTATCGTTTCGAATAATGAATTAATTATTCGAATTAATAAAATGGCGGTGCTGATCCATATTTCGTTTCTATAAACTCGATAGTTGATGTTTGGAGTTAAAAACAAAAAAATTGGATTTGTTATTAAATCAGGTGTATATTATGATGATTTAATTTTAAACAAAAAAAAAATTTGCTTATATTTCCACAAAACATTCGAAAGAGAAATGAAAGGGATAATCCATTGATGTGCTAAAATTATCCCCACAACGTAATCAACATTTCGCTGGAAATTTAAAAATAGGCTTCGGTGGCGAATGCCTATGGGAATACAATTCCATTACGAAAATATTATCGCCTTCGCTAAAATTCACTAAAATTTTTAGACGGTTCGATAAGATTTGGATGAAAAACAGATGTAACCATTTGGTGGATGAATGTTGTGAACGATGACAGTTAATCACATGTCTCATTGAGTTACCCAAAATTTAACGAAACTAAATCCGTGTTTACATGAAAACTTCCACTTTTAAAATGTAAGTGAATTCATTTTAAAGCGATTGTATTGTAGTTAGATTTATTGTCCTCAATTCCAGGTAACTTATGCATTCTTTAAATAATCTTCATAGCCCAACATTCGTCTTACTAATCGTCTTACGTGTGTAATCTAAACGTAAATGTTGAGTGTATTCTAGTGCCTTTTGCTTCATATCTACTTACATATCGCTATACTTATCATTTTGTATTATTTTTTTTTATTTGTTGACGTATTAAATGTTAATATAATGATCTAGTTCTCTAGAAATACTGCGATAAAAATTATTTTTTATATAGGAAGCGAATTTCTATTCCTACGGAAAACCAAAATCGACCCACTGATGATGTGGCGTGAAACCGTAGCAAAATGAAAGAAATTTGACGACTACTTACTTCCATTTCTTAAGGTACATTTAAGAAGTCTAACTGTTCCTCTAAACTGGTGACTATATTGTCTCTCAGTTTTAATTATGGTGCCCGACTTTAATTCTTTTCACGTTCATCGATGTTTTAAATCCCCTCCATATGAAAATGCGATAAAAATTTTGGAAATGTAATAAAATGTTTGCACCGAACTGATTAAAACAATCATTAAATGACATAAAAAAATCATAAAGCAACATACAGATATTACGACAACATACAAATATGCTTTACATACATAATATTGTGTTTTTTGCGTTTTAGAGTTGTTTCCATTCGAATTATTCCATTCATTGGGATCAATCAAGTAAAATTTTAGATCATAATTAAATTCCCTTATCGTTTTGGTACACATATACGTGTATGAACAAAATATACGCGTATTTTTGCCAACAATAGAACAAAATCGTGTAGAACATATTTAGGAGCAATTAGGATTAAATGTTGTAAACACATTTCTTATATATAGATCGATACGGGTTTGATAAACACATAAATATGTTATGTGTTTATCCAATCCTCAAGGTTGGCTGATGATGAAGTAATAAATAACGAATAACAACGAAAATTAGTGTAAGATTGTTCCCACGCAATTCTATAACCTTCTGATTATAAATTCATTGTCACAGTCAAAATAACTCGTACCTAAATTTAGATTGCATCACACAAACATATATACCATGAGTACACAGAAAATTTCGAAATACCTCGATGTATGAATCATTGCGAGTTAAATTTTTTTTTTTTTTTAAGAAATTCCTGTGATGAATTTTCAAAGTGAAATTCCGTAAGAATTTATACGTTAATTCTATTTATACGTACAGTACAAAAACAAATTGTGCCAAATAATCGTTTTGACCACGAAATGATGGATAGGCAAAATTACTTAATATTTTTTGTGTTGTGAAATTTAGAAACATGAAAATTGAAGGATTTAAGTAAAAGTCATCACCTATTTTATATGTATATAGGCGCCTACACTAATTTTAGAATTTGAACCAATTACAAATTGGCATTAGGCCACATATTTTGTAAGTCTATGTTGTTGATACATATATATAAATATGTAAAATTAATTTGTTATTAAACTCAAGAGACAAAAATGTTTGTGGACCAACCTAAATATATGTAAGTCAATAATATATTTTTACGACCATATAAGATCAAAGACTATAGATTTCTTCTGTGTAATTAAAGTTATACTATATCTCGTTTTCAATTATTTTATTCCTGAACTGTACAACGATTTATATGATTTTTGTTTAAACTTCGGGCGGCACAGCAAAATAGCTTCTCAATCTAAGGCAGACTATTTAATGTACTAAACATACAATAAAGAAATAAACTGTCAAAGAAAATTGTATTTTAAACATTGCTAAACTATAATCCACAAACCTTATTTAAAAGAACCAAGAGACCAAATTAAAAAAATACAATCAAGATAATAGATGTATTTCAGGTAATGCTTAAACTACTTTTGACCACTTAAACTACTTAACCTAATGTATTTTCATATATACAACATTGATTTAAATTTGTACATTTACTTACATTTATTAACTTTTACATTTGCTAAATTTGCTTAATTTAAATAATTTTTTACTCAACTTTTTTTTTTTTGTTTTTAATCTATGCACTCTTTTCTGGAGCCAAAGCTCACCCAACTCTTTCGTGGTTATTTTACGCCGTACTTTACGCCGTCGCCAACCAAATCAAGGACATTGACGATGATTCACTCAATGGATTCTGCACTCCAACAGGGGATCATAGTTGTGTTTATTGTCATCACCGATCATAATTAAGTGATGAAAAATGCAACCCTCCCCCGTTGGGATTTGAAAGCTAGTTGATTGCAAAGAGGATATACTATTCCAGCAGCTGTTGGACAATTCTACTATCCATACAGGGATACCGTATAGGTTACGATGGAACTGAAATATACTTTGTAAAGTCTGTCCAACTGAAAAATTCAATATTTCAGTTGGGAAACCGTTATGGTGGACTGCGTGCCACAAAACCCATTTTCCGAATATGTTTCGAGTAAAATAGGACTAACCTTGGGGATTTTCCTATATTGCGGTTGCGACGAAAATGAATAATTTATTTAGAGATATTTAGAGTGCTTGTTAAGGTATTTTAAAAGACTCTCGCCCGGCTTGCGTGCGCTAAATAAAGATGCTAAATGAAATGTAAATATAACCATGTCATCGGCATATAGTGAAATTTTGGTTTCTTTGGTATCAGGTTGTGGGATAACATAATAGAAAATTGATAAAAGGCGTGGCACTATAGGATTGAACCGTATGTTCAACTTCTGCCGCTATTGATTTGTTACTGAAAGTGTGTTTGTTGAGAGAAACGTAGAGTTTCCTAAGGCATCTGGGTCGATTAGTTTAATAAGGGAGTGAGAGACACCGCATTGAATACATTTATAGACTAAACCCTTATATTAGACTGAACTAAACCCTCAGAAAGACTTCGCCGGGTAAATGACCAAATCGTTTGGCGTTTTTGATATAATTGTTCAGCACGAAAGCCAAACTGCTCCTCTGGGATGTTTATTTCTATTAGAGAAGCTGGAGTCTGTTGAGAATGACTATTTCCATGATGTTACTCACTCCGTTAAGAAGTGGAATTACGCGAGTTTACTCCACATACTGTTAAAAGATTATCCTGGTTTCTTGATAGGAATGGCTTGGTCAATTTTCCAACAGTCTGAAAAGTACCCTATTTTTAGGATGTTAAGACCTTTACCGGGAAAATTTCAAAAAATGATTTGTGAAACTCTAAGTATAATTTATAACATTATGACTGTGGATATAGATACCAGGTGTGTAAATAGTATTTAGGGTACACAGTATTACAGTACACAAGTCGACATTTTTTGCTACTAGTTTCCTTTTTGCAATTGGTTACTAAGCGGACAAGTTTTAGATTTTAGATTCGATGTGTCAGCCAATAGGTCATTTTCGACTTTTAAATATTAATTGACAAAAATTAAGGCTTAGAATGTCGGTGCGGCATTCAAATTGTTTAACTGTTATATTTTACCAAAGCACACCGATTTTGTTTGATCACAAGTATGTACGAAGACGTTACTTAGCTTAGGAAAATTATCAGTACCCGGTCTTTTAATCAAATACTAAAGCTGTGTACGGCGATACGGCGACGACTGTTTTATAGACTTTGGCCAACTTAGAGATAAGGTCAACATAATACATATATAAACATTTTGTAATTTATTGTTTAAAGAAAACTCCTATGGCCTTAATAAGTTGTAATTTTTATCATTTTAATTCCTTTAAGTAGCCAGACCATTTCTAGTTATTTCTTAACATACCCTATACTTATATATATTTTTTATCTCTTACAAATCCGGGGATTTTTCCCTCATGTTTTACAATTAAGCGCAACCCTTTTAAACGTTACTTTCTTCTGGTTTCTTCTTCATCTTCCAATTTCGAAATAATCTATTTAATTATCTGCCCAGAGCCAAAATAAATTTCATTTATTGTTTACCGTTATACTGAGCCTCAGTAACTCGTACAGATCGAGGTCGATTCCATTTGTATTGACAAAACTGTTGAGTAACGTGATTTCTGAAATATTCAGGCTATAGACTCCACTCCTGCTTCATTACCATCAATCAGCGCCATTTAAAAATATTTCGAAATAAATCTTTTCAGCGATTAAACATTTGTAAAACATTTGAAAAGACTTGAATAGGTAAAAGGCACGTGAAGGCTTGATTTATTTAATTCTTATCCACTAGAACCAAGTTTCCCGTAAACAAGTTTTGTTTCATTCTCTTTTCCATCATTGACTACCAATGAATAAACATTTTTGTGTCCTTTTGTTAACTAACTTCGAGTTTTTTTTCGAATTTAGGTTAAATACGGTTTGGTCACAATTAGAAATTCGTTTCGATTATGATCGATTGTAGATAAGTATTACTTTGCTTCAAGGCAAACTGTAAACCATTCAGTGAACCATTCTTTGATTTGATTTTCTGTTATTTGTGCATGACTGTTAATAATCAAAATAAAAATATGCGCTTAGGATGGGTTCGCAGATCGTGACCAAGCAAACTTACACGTGGTCATTTTATTTCATGAATCAGATCAGTAATTTTCATTGAATTCCTGATCTCGTGGTTGAATTAGCGAATGCACGTTTCACGTACCAATCCAAAGTCGAGTTTGTAAGAGTGGGTCTGGTATAATTTTATAAAAGTTCTGTCTTTTTTGATCATATTAACAGCATCCTGAATATTTAAACCTTTATGCTGTAACTCAGCTATTATATCATTGCTTTCACAGGTATGGTGGGTGTAGCCCTCTAGCCATAACCTTAATTGGTCTAGCTTGCTTATCTTCATAAGTATACCACTGAAACTTGTCAGCGTTAAACTTCATGGTAAGTGTACGTTATGTTTCTGGGTCTGGTACATTTACTTTCCAGACATCGTTGTTTAATGCTACTAGCTTGTAATCTTTATTCGTGATATTTTTCATCAAGGATAGTTGATAGTAGGGTAGTCTTTGACACCAACTATATTAATAGGTGGTGGCTGAATCATTTTTTCTGGTTTAGGATCGTCATTGTTCTGAGTAGTTACATTACCGATACTGATGTCCGGGTTACTTGTAATATTTTCTGGTTGTTTTTTGTTTTCGTTCTGCTGAGTTTTATCATTACTCGTGTTGGGTGGTGCTTGTCCAATTATTCTGGCGATGATTCTGCTTTTTTTTATGGACTTGTTTTTTTTTGAATTCCTAAGCAGTTTCTCTTGGCGGCTCGTCTTCATCAGTAACTTCCATATTTATTATTAGTCTTTTTTTAGGTTTTTTGTCACGGGTGTCCACTGAGAATCACAGTGTTTTTTGCAGGCGGAAACTAATACTATTTATTACAGTCTACGGCTAAGAGCAATTAGTTTATTAATAGATTTTGTTTTCAGTGAACCTTTGCAGATTGCACTTGAATGGTGGCACACTGGAGTTGCTGATAAGAGATGACAGAATGCAGAGCAGTTCATTATAAATGCGATTGTATTGTGCTAACAGCATTCAATTCTGCATTACTGACATACTTTCCTTTCTTTACTCTACAAAAAAACACTAACTATCGATCGCATAGGTGTCAGTAACCGGGTCGAGAAAATTAAAAAAATATTTATGTATAATTTGTAAACCACATACAGCCAAATAGCTCACGCTCCGATAAAAGTAATATTTGTAGGCGACTTACGATTCAACAGATATTACTTTTTAAAAATATACACGGGGTCGCAAATAAGTGAAATACCTTTATTATCAAATCCACTTCATTTTGTCTGACAAATAGATTATAGTAATCCAACCGCCATGAAAGCTTTACTTAGGGGATTGTATACATACCGACTAATGTAATGGAGTGCCAAGTATATTTTATATCGCTCTCGTAAACTGATTTTAGTAATACATCGTAGATAGTTATGAAAAATAAGAATCAAATTTACGAGCAAGAGTTAATTAAGGAGACCTCGCCATATATCGTTCGGAAATTTGGAATCATTTTAATATATTACATTTACAGAAAATCCAAACTGGGATGAAATTAAAAATGAACTGTTGCCCAATGTCTAAATGATCGACCAGATCTTATTTGTAAAGCAGTTCGTCATTGAATTCATAAACTTGGCGTGCGAGACTGCCATATATTAGAAATCTTATATAAGACCGGTCATATATAAATGATGCTAATATGTATGGCCAAATTGTATGTTGTGAAATTTCCAATATTGAAACGATACAAGATTTGTACAATATTATTACAAAGGTATATTGCCATCTAAAAATTCAAGTTCACCGTCTATGCAGGAAGGGAAATGTTCAAAAGGATTTCCAAAAAATATCAAAGATTCCACAGCATTGGATAAAAATGGATTTCCAGAACACTAAAAAAAAAGTTACTCACAAAAAACGAGTAAATGGTTTTGATTAAGATAATTGTTGGGTAGTTGTATACAGAGAATTTGTATAAATATGTTTATAAAAGCAATGACCGCTCCTTAACTGAGGTAAGAAACATTAAATGAATTTATAAATGCCCGTTACATAGCTCAAAAAGAATGCGTCTGGCGATAATGTTCGCCTTTGAGATACAAGATAATTTTTCGGCGGTTTTTTTACTATTGTAATAAATTTGTTTTCCTAAAATTCAATATAAGCCTGTAACAGAAGTCCCAATTTAACAAAGTAGTATCTTAGGTCCGATAGTTAATACATCTGCTCTATACAAAAGACTTACCTCTCATAGGTGATGAATACTCCTATTCTCTTGGTGACAACATGAAAAAATCTACTACTAAATTACAAAAAGCCTGTGACTACTTATTAAATGGACAAAAATGTGGAGTATCAGACTTAAAATAACTTGGGGATGAAATTAGATACCGCAGGCTTAAATGAAAAAAACACGTTATAAAGAAGAAAGAATAAGTTAATATTAAATTGAGAAAATGTCCTAGCTGCTGCGGAACAACACCGAGAATAAGGGATGATGACCTGTATAGAGATCTGAAATTAAAAAAGGTTGAAGAAGAATAGAGTTGATGGAGGCTGAGAAACTTAATATAAACTATAATCGATGCTATTATGTAGAGCTCATTGGTTTAACGATACGTTATAGTTGAAACGATTGTTATAACTTAGAGAGTGATTGAGCAATGATACTATTAGTAATTGTTATATTACGAATATATGATTTTTAAATTCCTAAAACAGATTATAGACTAAAGTCTAAACCAATTATTAAATCAACAATATCATTCCTCCTATCATAATTCTAATACATAATATATGTACTCGAGAAAAATATTTATAAATCGTATATACGAGTGTGGTAATATAATAAAAAAAAAAAACTTCTCTGGAAAATATATAGTAATAAATTTTCACCTTTCCTGAACAATACTAGGAAGGTAAATAATATTATTAGAGCAGCATATATACAACATATATTATATATATGTATATACAACAAACATACCATGTTTAATCAACTTTATTATTTGTACTTTATTTATCTTATAGGTATAATGTATATATGAACATGATGATATCAACATACGATAAAATAATAACACAATAACGTTATCAACAAAAACAAAGTTATACAATTTAAGGTAAATTATAATGATTATTGGCAGTAACGTTAAAGTGACACGGATACCATATCATATAACAATCATCAGCCTTATACAATTCTTATATATGTACATAATAATATTATGATTATTATTAATATTATGGAATTATAAAATCATGTAAATCTAGTCTCAGGTACATAGTTGCCTAATCAAATAAAAACAAAACGCGTTGATTTTATACGTCGAAGCGATATTATCTCTTATATATATATATTGTTTGGATATTAACATTTTTCCCTATCTAAATATGTAAAAGGATATGTTGTGCACAAAAGCTTTGCACACACGTACATAGACACCGTGTACAGTATATACTCGTAGTAGATAAAAGCTCTGTGATTTTAATTAAGATAAATTGATTTATTTATAATTTGTTCTATTTACTTGGATAATTAATTGCGTTAATTTAATGAAGTGTTTCACTGTGATTCTAATTATGTGCATGTTTCACGAAAGTAAATTATAAAATGTATTGGATTTAAAGTCATTTATCTCAAATCAAACAGAAAGGCCTCGAACCTTAGACCTAGAAACGATCTTCATCATTTGTTGATGCAATACGTAAATGTTTTAGATATTTCCAGACCAGAGTTGCCTTTGAATAATATACAACTAATATTTAGGTATCTAAACAAAAAAATTAAGTTCAATGGTAGCACACTGTAGTTGCTATAGTGTTATAGCATATAAACGTATATCTATAGTGTTATTTCAGGTTTAATTTCGATCATTTTTACTTCATAGTATGGTATTTGAATTTTGATATATCAGATTACAAAAATATTAAATAGTATATATTAGATTTACAAATCAAAAACGTATGTCAGTAATGACAGCATTAATCCGGTTTCCCAGAAGCCAATATTCAAACTACTGTTGGCATTTCAATCTCAATTTTATTGAAATGCTCCGCATTCTGTTTTCTGTGATCTCTTATCAGCAACTCCAGTGTGCCACATTTCAACTGTAATCTGCGAAAAAAATTCCGTAAAATAAAATCCATTAATGGGCGTGCATTTGTCTTATATCGTGGTTCAACAATGCCCTTTTTTAACTGATGAGCGAAAATCCCTTTAACAATACACATATTGTGTCGCCATTCGCCACACGACTAAACAGAAAAATGCAAAATATTTATCAAAACATTATATTTACATCTACAAAGACCGATACAACTTTTCATTCATTTGTAATCACCCTACAAGTGTATAGACTTTTAACAATTTGGTGTACATTACTCGATCATAACATTTATATTTTGTGGAAACCAGTTCTGCTTTGCAATAAACTCGGCTGTTGAGATGGTATGGTTTGAAATTTTATTATTATTTTCAAAACCTATACTATTGCCTCGTATATACAATTGTTGAGTTTGTTATTTTGCATAATAACCTGTTTATTGGTGATGATAATATGCTTTTACACCTAACCCTCGCTTAACGAAATTAATTCGTTCACGAAAAGTTTGTAAATTAAAATTTGGTTAAACGAAATTTCGTAAAATGAAATTCAAAGAGGTAAAACATGTTTGTAAAATAATTTCGTAAATGTTATTACGTAAACCAATATTTTGGTTTAATTTTGAAATTAATAAGCGAAATTTCGTTCAAATTAATTAGAGTTTTCGTTAAGCGAGGGATGGGTGTATTATATCTATCTGCTCGGTGTATCATTGTTATCGGATTTAAATTTTTCATAGTAATCGTCTTGTCCAAGGCCAAATTTAAATGTAATTGTAATTTTTACGTTCATTTACAATTATTTTTGTTTTTACCTAATCGTATATAGTGATATATATTGCGTTTCTTTTTCTGTGGTAGTAGTATTCATATTGTAGTATTTTATTTTGTATTCATGTCGTTTTACATTTTTTTTTACATTTTTTTACGATAATTTTTATAATTCGCTAGAACTACTAATGCACTCTTGTTAAATATATATAGAAAAAAAATTCTTCATATTTCAGTGCAGTCTGCAGATTATACTATAGTATCAAATCTTCGAATCATCGTTTCAAATCCATCTTGGGCATATCAAGTCGAATAGCGATTCCGCAAACTCCACAGCGCACGGTAGCTGGCGGCTGTGGTGTTGGTTGCGTTCTATAACGCAACCGACACAACAGCTACCAGTTGCCGTTAGCTGTGGAGTTTGCGGAATCGTTATTCGGCTCGATACGCATTTAAGATGGTATATGGACGATGATACTCGTTGTTTGGGTACTCTGAGTATAGCAGCTGTACTTTTTTGTTTAATTATTTTTAGCATTAGGATTAGAGGATTAGCATAAAGCTGCAATAAAAAGTCTGTCTCTTATACCCGCAAACCATTGCATATTCATTAAAGGCCTCCAAATATGTGCTTGAAGTGACTTATGTCATTATAGCTGAAACACCTCCAAACCATTACTTCGCCTCCTCCACTGTGCCGAGTTGGCATTGTTATGTTACGAAACTTACTTTATTTATATATTACTTTATATATATATATATATATATATATATATATATATATATATATGTATATATGTATATGTGTATATATATATATATATATATATATATATATATATATATATATATATATATATGTATATATGTATATGTGTATATGTATATATATATATATATGTATATATGTATATATATATATGTATATATGTATATGTATATATATATGTATATGTATATATATATATATGTATATATTTTATCTATCCTGGAATTTCAAACGATTTCTCATATATGTTTTTTTCACTCGGGTTATTCTTGTGATCTATATCTTTACTTGGACAGGTTTTATATAGTCCTCCGACTCCTACCGTGTTTATCGGCAGTGGTGGTTTCTATTTTGGTCCGGGCTCCCTTGTTCTGAAGAGGACCCTGCTTTCCTTTTTATTATTGTTTGGTTTATTTCTCTTAATGATCTAATTGGTTTCTTTTTCTAAATCTTCCACATCAGCTCGAATCTATATGTTGCTTTACGATCTATATGATGCGTTTCTCTTTCTAAATTTTGTGGTCCATATATAACACTATACTAGAAGCAGCTTGATCAACTAATGCGTTGTTTATTCTTTCTTTTGAGGTTGATCTAAATGTATTTAGTTTTCTTTGAAACTGATTAGAAGTTTCATGATCTTTCAATAGAAAGGCCACCTCAGAACACATAGGGCTTCTCTCAATATATATAGAGTGGGTTTACCAATGTTGATATTGGTGTACCATCATGGGTATTATTCCCTTTTGTTGGTTTTGTTGGTACTGTTACACAGTTTTGATTGACTAGAAAACTATACTGCTTCTCTACTATGAAGGAGTTAAGTATACCACAACCGTTCTTTCTCCAATTCATTGCCGATGGTACGCCCGTATACTTTTAGGTTACCTTCATTGCTGTGTTGCGGTTTTTTTCGGCTGTAAAAAGACTAACTAATTTAAATAAGATTTTACGACTGTTTTTTACAGATTCTATCTCGGTTGGTTTCTAAATTTCATTAACATGAATTTTAATTTTTCTCAGCGGTCCCTTGAGTTTTTTAAATGCTGCTTTGGTTCCATAAACAAACTATGGTATAAATTTTTAAATTCCTCATGAGCTTGGCTTTTTAGAACACACAAGTCGAATTTATGAGTAACACAAGTCGAATTTATGAGTAGTGCATTCCAATCGATAATGAATCAAGCATAATGATTCACTTTTTGCATCTTCCAGAGTATCGATCAGTTGTAGTATGTCTCGACTCAGTCATTTGTTTATATTTTTGACATTAAAGCATTTATTGTTTTATTGCTCAACTAAAGCTCAATTTGAAACCAAAATTAAACGCACGATTAAAAATTATTTTATAAACGACATAGATGCGGTCAATTTAAATGTATATAGCCAAAGAAAAATAACTTCTTCGTATAGCAACTAAGGGGTGCCCAAAAAAACAGCCGAAATAAAAAATACTAACTAAATAATAATTAAAAATATAGCCTACGTAAATTAAAAACTGAGATGTAGAACCTTGGGTTGTACATTTCTGCATGAAAAATGGAAAAGCATTGCTTTTCGATGCATTTTGCATAGCAAAAACACTAGCTTTTATTATTTTCAATAAATAGTAGCCGCATATAAAAAATTTCTAGAATAATTTATAGATACGTTTATAGCCAATGATAAAACTGCATAATATGCGCAAAAGTTTCTACTTTGGATGCTAAAGCTTTTAAAAAATGTATCGCGGGGACAGGAGACCTGTTAAAATATATTTTACCTGTTAAAATATTAATCACGGTAGTTGCTCAAGTTAAAAAATATTTGTATGTGAGTCGAATACTTTCTTCGGTTGAATATGATATGATTATTAGTCATATCTCCTGACTAACTGCATGACTGTACAGCTACGCAAATTATTGGTATCAAATGGGCGCCTTGCAAATAGGCCTTTGACTTTCATCTTGGTTAAAATAGGCCTTACAGAGCCTAATTATATGATGGTGAATAATTCGGACATGTGGCCTCTAGGAGTGTTTATTCGTCCATTCATTAATCGGCCACGTAAATCAAAAAACGTAATGGGAGTTCTATTAAACCATCATCTGGAGTAGTTGGAGTAGTACAAGCTTCAATGTCAACACTCGCACCTATATGATAATCAAATCCCCTCCTCATTTAGCAGGAGCATCGAGTATTTTCCATACACCTGTATATATTAATTCCTCTTGAGCTTTGTGATCTTGTTTTAATCGATGTTCATCAGATGTTAATTATAATTTTAAAAAGGGTGACTATACGTATCTTAATGCTTTTCTTTGGAAATATGACTGTGGCAACAATTTTGACAAAACTTTAAATGAATTCTATCAAGTGTTAAAGCCCGGATATATTTTGGTACTATGGTACTATGTTAATTATAAAAACAAACATATTGTTATCTTTCTGCTATGTTTTTGGATGATAATGTTGCTAGTAAGTTGTAATCAGTTGGATTTTTGAAATTTTTTTGCTGATTTGTATATTATTCAAGGTTTTGTCAAAAGGTGATCTCCAGAAACTTCCAAGCGGAGCTTTTGTTCGCAGTATTCAAGTCTTCAAAATGAATTGCTTAGAGATTCTGAATCTTATTTCAATTTATGCCTAAGTGCGAACTTTGCGGCTTTATTATTAAAGTTCCATTTCACAAAAAAATTATACTACGAGTGACCTTGTGTATGTTATATTGGTAGCTTTTAATATGATCGATTTTTGATTTTAATTTGTCCAGAAAAGCATTTAAAATTTTATTTTAGTAGTCAGAATTTCTTTCAATGATGGAAATTTATCAATCAATGATGGGCTTTAATAAACTTTATTTCATTAAAATTTAAGCCAAAAAGGAAAATTGTGTCATATAAATAACTTTTTAAAGTTTCAAAAGCATGCAAACTTTATTATATTTATATAAAAGCTATACACATAAACATTAATTATTTTCCAATTTATCAAAATTAGTTTTAAGGACAAACACACGTAAACCACCTTTCAAAAGTAAAATTTTCAATCATCAAGTTTTTCATTTTCCCTTTACATACATATGCCATTCAATGTACATGTTTTGTAAATAAATAATTTTAGTAAAATTCAAATCTCATCCATTTCAATACAATATAAATTCGAATATAGCTATGTACATGAAGATTGAAGAGACATTTTCATTTTTGGTTCGGAAATTTAGTTTTTGGTTAAAAAAAAATCCCACATTTCTTAACCAAACCAAAAATAAAAATAAAAAAAATTATAAACCGGAATCATAAATCAAATCCTAGCTAGAAAATGTTTTGATTCGAACTCAAAACATTTACAATAAAAAAAATTGTGTGTTCATGATTGAAAATAATAAAAATTAAGGGAAGCGGAAGTTCAAAAGACGACATCCATTTACAACTACAACAGCAAAGTAGCGAAAATCTTTTTCCTTATTACGATTTCGATACAACAAAACCGTGATGGAAAAATCCTGAATCAACTCTATACACAGTAGTTCTTGTTTCTTTTATGTTGAACTTTATTATAAAAAAAAAATGTTAATTTATATAAAAAAAAAATCGACGAGGCATTCAATTAAAAAGGGAAATCCAATTTTTCTTCGTTCATTCTGTATAAGTCTGTGTGTGTACCTCTTTAAAATTTTTCATTTTTCATTTTACTTCCAACATTCGGACAATAACTTTCGCTCCAAGTCACAATGATTTCAAAACGGACTTTTGGTTGGTAAAAACCATCGTTTTGTAGAATTTTTACGAGAGTTAATTGACGGTATTTTAACTAATTGAATTTTATTTGACAACAAAATTAGATGAATGTTACCAAGCATTCTATACAGGAGACTCATATCCTGGAACTTGGTCAAAACGATAAATAAAATTAAAAAAAAAAAATTAAGTTGTTCAACTCTTATCACTTGAAAATGGTAAAAAAATAAAACTAAATGGTAAAATAGAAACTAAAGTTGGAAACCCATTTATGTGATTTTAGTTTTAATTAATTTTTTCATTTTACTTAAAAGTAGAAAACTTTGATTATCTTGAAACGATAAAAATTTCTGTAACGAATTGGTGCACTAGTTCTTCCAACATAGTACAATAAGTGTACTTATTTTATTTTGGATCACGGGAAATTAGTTTCATAAAGTAACAATTTGTGAACTAATTATACTAGACAGTCATTGACACATCTTGAAATTGCAATAAAGCTATATACACTTTCTTAAAATTCAACTGCGGTTGTTGTGTTCCAAAAATTGCTTTAAATCAAAACTCGGTTATTTTTGCTATATATGAAGCTTTTATGGTAAGAACATGGCATGGTAAAGAACTGTTTAAAAAATGTAATACTATCTTTTGGAGAAGCATCAAAAACTTGAATTTGCTCTTCTCTATTATGTACCAACATTTTAATATTCAAATAATTCATGAATGTCATGATGACCTTTTAACTTACATATAATAATAGGCACAAGCAGAAAAACAAAAAGAAATCTCGTATGCCACACCAAAGTCCAAACAAATAATAATTAAATAAATTTCTCCCTAAAGCCAAAAATAAGAAAAACCAAACCAAACCAAACCGAAAAAAACAACAACTTTTTTTTTTGCCACAAAAAGCGCACAAAAATATTTCCGCTGGTTCATACTTATTGTATATAGGATGCGGCTGTGTGAGCTTTTCGCCTACACAGTATTTTATGAGAACAGGAAAAAATTGTCCAAAAACTGCTTTAACACAAAATGTCTGTGTTAATTGAAAAACTATTTTATAAGATAAATTTAGAAAGAAAAGTTTTACCGAATTTTTGTATTGTTGTTGTTTTAGTTTATGTTTTGGATTTTTCCGTAAGTTTTGTTGATTAAATGGAAAGTTTTTTTTTTATTTTTTGTTTAAAATAATAAAAATAAATTTCGTTAAATTTAAGGACAAAATAATTAAAAAACTATATATACAGAGCGTAACTTTTTATTTTTATAAATCTGTTGATTTTATGGAATTTATTTGGTTTTCCACTTTGGTACTTCCCTCTCTCTTTCTCTCCTGTTCTTTCTATTTTTCTCTTGACTCACTTACACACTCGTACATAGTTTATCTTCGTTTGAGTACAAAACAATAAAACAAAAAAAAACTTGTGAAAACTTTTAGTTCAACATTTTTGTGGGGTGAGCCCCAAAATAACCTTTAAAAATATTTTCTTTTGTATTTATATTTTGGCTCTCGTAAAAAGGGCTTATCAAACAAAGATTTTCTATTTATGGTTTTGTTGTTTGTAGCATACCACAAGAAATAATTAATTTTTTAGGAAAATCAGGTTTAACATACATACGTACGTACAAGTGTACTACGTGTGTGTGCTTTTGTAATAGACATGTGAAATGTTTTTTTTTGTTTGTTCTTTTTTTTTTATTACAACGTACATGACATGTTGTTTAACATACCGCACATCATTTAAAATTTTATTCGCGTATTTGTGGTGGGTTTATAAAAACAAGTCATATACTTTCTATTGTCATTTTTACATGGAGAGAATACATATTTTACATAATCTATGGGTTTGACTTTTACAAAACATAATTATAACAGAGATGGAAATTCTAAATACACTAAACAATTAAACTTCATTCATTATACATTACTCTTTTAAATCTATAATTGTGAACTTTTATAAAATAAAATCTGTTTTAGACATAAAGCTTTTACACTCTATGTTTACACACTATGGTAAAATATGTTCTTAAATAACTTCTTTTGGGAATTGAAAATTTTCAAAGTTATATTGCTGAGTTTTTTTATTATTTTAAACAAATAGGAGCAACCAATACATTTTTAAAGTTTTAAATATTGCCCATTTTATTTATATCGAAACGAGATAGTATATTATGTCTCACCTACTTATTAAGTTAAATTACTTTTATATAAATAAATGTAAGATAAAAAATGTATTTAAAGCTTTTTGGAAAAAAATTATGGTCAAGCTTTTTCTTTCAGTATATAATTGTGAGTCTTTTTAATTATATATATATTAATATTTAATTATACTTTGTTTAGACGTTAATTATATAAAACTTCCATATCTGCCAAAATAAGTAGTTAAATAACTTTTTTTTTTGGAATTGAAAGCTTTTAAAATATAAATGATTGCATTTTTTTATTATTTTAGGTAAACAAGAGCTGACAATACATTTTAAAAATGTTCCACATCTGATGTATAAGTAAGTAGTTTTATTTTTCAATAGAAGGTCTGAGCTTTTTGTTCACATAATACAGTAAGTTTTAGGTGAAAAATCTAAGCAGTTTTATTTATAACAAAACGAGCTAGTATATCATACCTCGCATATCTATTAAGTTAAATTTGAAAATAAAAAATGTTTCTAATGCTTTTCGGAAAAAAATTATGGTTAAGCTTTTATGTTGCAGTTACAATATAAAGCTTTTATTATTAGACCATAGTTAAGAATTTATTTATTTAGGGTTACAACTTTTATGTTTTAGCTCTTTAAAGCCTCTAAATGGATTTCAAATATAACAGACTTTCATATTAAAACGTTGAGCTTTTTCGTTGCTTAATCACACAAACTTTAGTTAAAGTTATATAAATATTATTATGAAAAATTATTCAGCACCTATCTATTAAGTTTAAATCAAGCATTTTGTCAATTGAATCTTTTATTAGAACTTGAATAGTTACCTTAAAAAGTTAATACCAAATCCTTAATATCCCAGTGTTTTCGATAAATTATAAGGCTCTTATGGTTTGTAATCGTGTTGTAAAGATATTATCGATTGGGTATTGTTGGCATTTTTATATAAATATAATTGAAAGTTCATACGCCCATTTCAACTGAACTACTTTTGATCTCCTTATAATGGATGTGCAATTCTATAATAAACCACGAACTTTTGTTTTTAGCTATTGGTTCTTTGATAGTGATATCCATGTGTTTTGTAATAAATTGGAAATTCTAATGCGTACTGTTCAGAAAAACACGCCTTATTAATTTTAGGAAAGAATGTTTGCACAGAAATCCAACTTGTTTTTAACTTAAAGGTTTTCCAACGGCATCATATTTATTTATATTTATTTATATTTGTTTATATTTATTTATATTTATTTATATTTATTTATATTTATTTATATTTATTTATATTTGTTTATATTTATTTATATTTATTTATATTTATTTATATTTATTTATATTTATTTATATTTATTTATATTTATTTATATTTATTTATATTTATTTATATTTATTTATATTTATTTATATTTATTTATATTTATTTATATTTATTTATATTTATTTATATTTATTTATTTTTATTTATATTTATTTATATTTATTTATATTTATTTATATTTATTTATATTTATTTATATTTATTTATATTTATTTATATTTATTTATATTTATTTATATTTATTTATATTTATTTATATTTATTTATATTTATTTATATTTATTTATATTTATTTGTATTTATTTATATTTATTTATATTTATTTATATTTATTTATATTTATTTATATTTATTTATATTTATTTATATTTATTTATATTTATTTATATTTATTTATATTTATTTATATTTATTTATATTTATTTATATTTATTTATATTTATTTATATTTATTTATATTTATTTATATTTATTTGTATTTATTTATATTTATTTATATTTATTTATATTTATTTATATTTATTTATATTTATTTATATTTATTTATATTTATTTATATTTATTTATATTTATTTATATTTATTTATATTTATTTATATTTATTTATATTTATTTATATTTATTTATATTTATTTATATTTATTTATATTTATTTATATTTATTTATATTTATTTATATTTATTTATATTTATTTATATTTATTTATATTTATTTATATTTATTTATATTTATTTATATTTATTTAAATTTTTTTATATTTATTTATATTTATTTATATTTATTTATATTTATTTATATTTATTTATATTAATTTATATTTATTTATATTTATTTATATTTATTTATATTTATTTATATTTATTTATATTTATTTATATTTATTTATATTTATTTATATTTATTTATATTTATTTATATTTATTTATATTTATTTATATTTATTTATATTTATTTATATTTATTTATATTTATTTATATTTATTTATATTTATTTATATTTATTTATATTTATTTATATTTATTTATATTTATTTATATTTATTTATATTTATTTATATTTATTTATATTTATTTATATTTATTTATATTTATTTATATTTATTTATATTTATTTATATTTATTTATATTTATTTATATTTATTTATATTTATTTATATTTATTTATATTTATTTATATTTATTTATATTTATTTATAATTATTTATAATTATTTATAATTATTTATAATTATATATATATATATTTATTTATATGTATTTACATTTATTTATTTTTAATATTTAAAATATTTAATATTTAATATTTAATAATTTAATAATTTAATAATTTAATAATTTAATAATTTAATAATTTAATAATTTAATAATTTAATAATTTAATAATTTAATAATTTAATAATTTAATAATTTAATAATTTAATAATTTAATAATTTAATAATTTAATAATTTAATAATTTAATAATTTAATAATTTAATAATTTAATAATTTAATAATTTAATAATTTAATAATTTAATAATTTAATAATTTAATAATTTAATAATTTAATAATTTAATAATTTAATAATTTAATAATTTAATAATTTAATAATTTAATAATTTAATAATTTAATAATTTAATAATTTAATAATTTAATAATTTAATAATTTAATAATTTAATAATTTAATAATTTAATAATTTAATAATTTAATAATTTAATAATTTAATAATTTAATAATTTAATAATTTAATAATTTAATAATTTAATAATTTAATAATTTAATAATTTAATAATTTAATAATTTAATAATTTAATAATTTAATAATTTAATAATTTAATAATTTAATAATTTAATAATTTAATAATTTAATAATTTAATAATTTAATAATTTAATAATTTAATAATTTAATAATTTAATAATTTAATAATTTAATAATTTAATAATTTAATAATTTAATAATTTAATAATTTAATAATTTAATAATTTAATAATTTAATAATTTAATAATTTAATAATTTAATAATTTAATAATTTAATAATTTAATAATTTAATAATTTAATAATTTAATAATTTAATAATTTAATAATTTAATAATTTAATAATTTAATAATTTAATAATTTAATAATTTAAATTATTAATTTATTAAAATATTAAAATATTAAAATATTAAAATATTAAAATATTAAAATATTAAAATATTAAAATATTAAAATATTAAAATATTAAAATATTAAAATATTAAATTATTAAATTATTAAATTATTAAAATATTAAAATATTAAATTATTAAATTATAAAATTATAAAATTATAAAATTATAAAATTATAAAATTATAAAATTATAAAATTATTAAATATTAAATATTAAATATTAAATATTAATTATTTAATTATTTAATTATTTAATTATTTAATTATTTAATTATTTAATTATTTAATTATTTAATTATTTAATTATTTAATTATTTAATTATTTAATTATTTAATTATTTAATTATTTAATTATTTAATTATTTAATTATTTAATTATTTAATTATTTAATTATTTAATTATTTAATTATTTAATTATTTAATTATTTAATTATTTAATTATTTAATTATTTAATTATTTAATTATTTAATTTTTTAATTATTTAATTATTTAATTATTTAATTATTTAATTATTTAATTATTTAATTATTTAATTATTTAATTATTTAATTATTTAATTATTTAATTATTTAATTATTTAATTATTTAATTATTTAATTATTTAATTATTTAATTATTTAATTATTTAATTATTTAATTATTTAATTATTTAATTATTTAATTATTTAATTATTTAATTATTTAATTATTTAATTATTTAATTATTTAATTATTTAATTATTTAATTATTTAATTATTTAATTATTTAATTATTTAATTATTTAATTATTTAATTATTTAATTATTTAATTATTTAATTATTTAATTATTTAATTATTTAATTATTTAATTATTTAATTATTTAATTATTTAATTATTTAATTATTTAATTATTTAATTATTTAATTATTTAATTATTTAATTATTTAATTATTTAATTATTTAATTATTTAATTATTTAATTATTTAATTATTTAATTATTTAATTATTTAATTATTTAATTATTTAATTATTTAATTATTTAATTATTTAATTATTTAATTATTTAATTATTTAATTATTTAATTATTTAATTATTTAATTATTTAATTATTTAATTATTTAATTATTTAATTATTTAATTATTTAATTATTTAATTATTTAATTATTTAATTATTTAATTATTTAATTATTTAATTATTTAATTATTTAATTATTTAATTATTTAATTATTTAATTATTTAATTATTTAATTATTTAATTATTTAATTATTTAATTATTTAATTATTTAATTATTTAATTATTTAATTATTTAATTATTTAATTATTTAATTATTTAATTATTTAATTATTTAATTATTTAATTATTTAATTATTTAATTATTTAATTATTTAATTATTTAATTATTTAATTATTTAATTATTTAATTATTTAATTATTTAATTATTTAATTATTTAATTATTTAATTATTTAATTATTTAATTATTTAATTATTTAATTATTTAATTATTTAATTATTTAATTATTTAATTATTTAATTATTTAATTATTTAATTATTTAATTATTTAATTATTTAATTATTTAATTATTTAATTATTTAATTATTTAATTATTTAATTATTTAATTATTTAATTATTTAATTATTTAATTATTTAATTATTTAATTATTTAATTATTTAATTATTTAATTATTTTTAATTATTTAATTATTTAATTATTTAATTATTTAATTATTTAATTATTTAATTATTTAATTATTTAATTATTTAATTATTTAATTATTTAATTATTTAATTATTTAATTATTTAATTATTTAATTATTTAATTATTTAATTATTTAATTATTTAATTATTTAATTATTTAATTATTTAATTATTTAATTATTTAATTATTTAATTATTTAATTATTTAATTATTTAATTATTTAATTATTTAATTATTTAATTATTTAATTATTTAATTATTTAATTATTTAATTATTTAATTATTTAATTATTTAATTATTTAATTATTTAATTATTTAATTATTTAATTATTTAATTATTTAATTATTTAATTATTTAATTATTTAATTATTTAATTATTTAATTATTTAATTATTTAATTATTTAATTATTTAATTATTTAATTATTTAATTATTTAATTATTTAATTATTTAATTATTTAATTATTTAATTATTTAATTATTTAATTATTTAATTATTTAATTATTTAATTATTTAATTATTTAATTATTTAATTATTTAATTATTTAATTATTTAATTATTTAATTATTTAATTATTTAATTATTTAATTATTTAATTATTTAATTATTTAATTATTTAATTATTTAATTATTTAATTATTTAATTATTTAATTATTTAATTATTTAATTATTTAATTATTTAATTATTTAATTATTTAATTATTTAATTATTTAATTATTTAATTATTTAATTATTTAATTATTTAATTATTTAATTATTTAATTATTTAATTATTTAATTATTTAATTATTTAATTATTTAATTATTTAATTATTTAATTATTTAATTATTTAATTATTTAATTATTTAATTATTTAATTATTTAATTATTTAATTATTTAATTATTTAATTATTTAATTATTTAATTATTTAATTATTTAATTATTTAATTATTTAATTATTTAATTATTTAATTATTTAATTATTTAATTATTTAATTATTTAATTATTTAATTATTTAATTATTTAATTATTTAATTATTTAATTATTTAATTATTTAATTATTTAATTATTTAATTATTTAATTATTTAATTATTTAATTATTTAATTATTTAATTATTTAATTATTTAATTATTTAATTATTTAATTATTTAATTATTTAATTATTTAATTATTTAATTATTTAATTATTTAATTATTTAATTATTTAATTATTTAATTATTTAATTATTTAATTATTTAATTATTTAATTATTTAATTATTTAATTATTTAATTATTTAATTATTTAATTATTTAATTATTTAATTATTTAATTATTTAATTATTTAATTATTTAATTATTTAATTATTTAATTATTTAATTATTTAATTATTTAATTATTTAATTATTTAATTATTTAATTATTTAATTATTTAATTATTTAATTATTTAATTATTTAATTATTTAATTATTTAATTATTTAATTATTTAATTATTTAATTATTTAATTATTTAATTATTTAATTATTTAATTATTTAATTATTTAATTATTTAATTATTTAATTATTTAATTATTTAATTATTTAATTATTTAATTATTTAATTATTTAATTATTTAATTATTTAATTATTTAATTATTTAATTATTTAATTATTTAATTATTTAATTATTTAATTATTTAATTATTTAATTATTTAATTATTTAATTATTTAATTATTTAATTATTTAATTATTTAATTATTTAATTATTTAATTATTTAATTATTTAATTATTTAATTATTTAATTATTTAATTATTTAATTATTTAATTATTTAATTATTTAATTATTTAATTATTTTATATTTATATTTAATTTATTTATATTTATATTTATATTTATATTTATATTTATATTTATATTTATATTTATATTTATATTTATATTTATATTTATATTTATATTTATATTTATATTTATATTTATATTTATATTTATATTTATATTTATATTTATATTTATATTTATATTTATATTTATATTTATATTTATATTTATATTTATATTTATATTTATATTTATATTTATATTTATATTTATATTTATATTTATATTTATATTTATATTTATATTTATATTTATATTTATATTTATATTTATATTTATATTTATATTTATATTTATATTTATATTTATATTTATATTTATATTTATATTTATATTTATATTTATATTTATATTTATATTTATATTTATATTTATATTTATATTTATATTTATATTTATATTTATATTTATATTTATATTTATATTTATATTTATATTTATATTTATATTTATATTTATATTTATATTTATATTTATATTTATATTTATATTTATATTTATATTTATATTTATATTTATATTTATATTTATATTTATATTTATATTTATATTTATATTTATATTTATATTTATATTTATATTTATATTTATATTTATATTTATATTTATATTTATATTTATATTTATATTTATATTTATATTTATATTTATATTTATATTTATATTTATATTTATATTTATATTTATATTTATATTTATATTTATATTTATATTTATATTTATATTTATATTTATATTTATATTTATATTTATATTTATATTTATATTTATATTTATATTTATATTTATATTTATATTTATATTTATATTTATATTTATATTTATATTTATATTTATATTTATATTTATATTTATATTTATATTTATATTTATATTTATATTTATATTTATATTTATATTTATATTTATATTTATATTTATATTTATATTTATATTTATATTTATATTTATATTTATATTTATATTTATATTTATATTTATATTTATATTTATATTTATATTTATATTTATATTTATATTTATATTTATATTTATATTTATATTTATATTTATATTTATATTTATATTTATATTTATATTTATATTTATATTTATATTTATATTTATATTTATATTTATATTTATATTTATATTTATATTTATATTTATATTTATATTTATATTTATATTTATATTTATATTTATATTTATATTTATATTTATATTTATATTTATATTTATATTTATATTTATATTTATATTTATATTTATATTTATATTTATATTTATATTTATATTTATATTTATATTTATATTTATATTTATATTTATATTTATATTTATATTTATATTTATATTTATATTTATATTTATATTTATATTTATATTTATATTTATATTTATATTTATATTTATATTTATATTTATATTTATATTTATATTTATATTTATATTTATATTTATATTTATATTTATATTTATATTTATATTTATATTTATATTTATATTTATATTTATATTTATATTTATATTTATATTTATATTTATATTTATATTTATATTTATATTTATATTTATATTTATATTTATATTTATATTTATATTTATATTTATATTTATATTTATATTTATATTTATATTTATATTTATATTTATATTTATATTTATATTTATATTTATATTTATATTTATATTTATATTTATATTTATATTTATATTTATATTTATATTTATATTTATATTTATATTTATATTTATATTTATATTTATATTTATATTTATATTTATATTTATATTTATATTTATATTTATATTTATATTTATATTTATATTTATATTTATATTTATATTTATATTTATATTTATATTTATATTTATATTTATATTTATATTTATATTTATATTTATATTTATATTTATATTTATATTTATATTTATATTTATATTTATATTTATATTTATATTTATATTTATATTTATATTTATATTTATATTTATATTTATATTTATATTTATATTTATATTTATATTTATATTTATATTTATATTTATATTTATATTTATATTTATATTTATATTTATATTTATATTTATATTTATATTTATATTTATATTTATATTTATATTTATATTTATATTTATATTTATATTTATATTTATATTTATATTTATATTTATATTTATATTTATATTTATATTTATATTTATATTTATATTTATATTTATATTTATATTTATATTTATATTTATATTTATATTTATATTTATATTTATATTTATATTTATATTTATATTTATATTTATATTTATATTTATATTTATATTTATATTTATATTTATATTTATATTTATATTTATATTTATATTTATATTTATATTTATATTTATATTTATATTTATATTTATATTTATATTTATATTTATATTTATATTTATATTTATATTTATATTTATATTTATATTTATATTTATATTTATATTTATATTTATATTTATATTTATATTTATATTTATATTTATATTTATATTTATATTTATATTTATATTTATATTTATATTTATATTTATATTTATATTTATATTTATATTTATATTTATATTTATATTTATATTTATATTTATATTTATATTTATATTTATATTTATATTTATATTTATATTTATATTTATATTTATATTTATATTTATATTTATATTTATATTTATATTTATATTTATATTTATATTTATATTTATATTTATATTTATATTTATATTTATATTTATATTTATATTTATATTTATATTTATATTTATATTTATATTTATATTTATATTTATATTTATATTTATATTTATATTTATATTTATATTTATATTTATATTTATATTTATATTTATATTTATATTTATATTTATATTTATATTTATATTTATATTTATATTTATATTTATATTTATATTTATATTTATATTTATATTTATATTTATATTTATATTTATATTTATATTTATATTTATATTTATATTTATATTTATATTTATATTTATATTTATATTTATATTTATATTTATATTTATTTATATTTATTTATATTTATTTATATTTATTTATATTTATTTATATTTATTTATATTTATTTATATTTATTTATATTTATTTATATTTATTTATATTTTTATTTATATTTATTTATTTTAAATCTTTAATTCAATCAACAACAACAGTTGAAACTGAATGATTCAATTTTATGTAGCTGCTTGTTGTTTTATTTTCAAACGTTTTTCCTTTTGTGCAGATTAGCAATATCTTATACCTTTTAAATTTTCATTTTAAACCTCTAAATATTCCTCCTCTATCTAATTATATCTAATGTCTATAAATCCTCATAGCCTTGTCAAAATTTAATTCGTTTTATCATATTAGCTTTATTATAATTAAGCTTTTCCTAATTAAAAAAAAACTCATTCGTAGATTATATTCAATGGTATCTTTATACACGAACAAGGTTTGTTGAGTACTATGAACAGCGTTTAAAGCGTGTGCATTTTTATTTAAAGAGCTAAGTATTTAAGTTACAACTATATAAACAAGTCTGGTGCCATGTTTTTAAATATTATGTTCTTATTATAATCGGTTGAAGTTTTGAAAGTACTATTTTTAAAATATTTTAATTAACTTGACTTGTACCTTGATCTGTCAGTTTTAACTTGTTTCGGGTCCTTTTTATACAACATTCACACGTCCTATACATTTCAATAACATTTCAATCTATAAAACCGACCTCGAATAACCCGCCAATGAAAGTATAGGTTTTTAAATAACCCCATGGAGTCACATAATAAATTAAGCTTTGATGGTATAGCGTTAGCTTTGTATGGCAAGGTTTCCAAGATCAATGTACGTCTATAAATATTTTTTATCATGAAAATTATGAGGGTAGGTAAAATTTTTGGAATTAATTAGAAATCAAAGGCAACACCACATTCGAGCAATAGAAAGAGTCCGAAAGAAATTAAAAGATTAAGCAAGTTCCCTGTTTTTAGACTTGCAGTCGTGAACATCGATGTTAGATGGCGATATATAAATACAAGATTACCCCCGCAAAACGAAATTGTCGGTCCATGCAAATGAAAAAACGCACAGTTCGAGGGTTATCTGCATTTAAGTTCTCCTCTAACGTATACTGAATAAAAATAAGAAATTGAAAATTTAACATGAATATTCGATTCCTAAACTATATATAGATATTTCTAAACTATATATAATAATACATAAAATCCCAAAAACTATAATAAATTCACGATCTTACATTTATTTGTTTATAAATACATATTTGAGTTTTTCTACTTATTTATATATATCATCATCATACGACTACAATATTTTCTTAAAAATCTAAAGAAAATATTTTTTTTTTTTTGATTATCCAAGAAAATACTGTTGAATACCAACTAGTATAAATATGTAGTATATACAGTAGTTTTTTAGTATGTACTCGAAGCAGCAATAAGTGCACATGATAAAAATGCATAATTTGAATCAACCAATAATAATTTTTATTTTATTTTTTATTTTTTTATTTATACAAAACTAAATTTTTGAAGATTGTTTTAGATGATATGTCCTTTCTACTGCCCGAATCTCTATAGTAGAATAAATGTACATATACTCGTATGTTTATGTACATTGACTGCAAAAATAATTTTATTGTTGATTTTTAAAGCACGAGAACAGTCGCATCTCTCTCTAAATAAATAATGATGCATACAAAACTTATTTGGTTAAGTTAAATTTGTTGGTAGCCAGCTAGCGTGCTACGTGACGAATAATGGAATGAATTTTATTTTTATATATTTTGTGATTAAATATAATTTTGTTATTATATTTATATAGATTTTAGTTGGAATATACATTAATTCCATAAATAAATATTAAATTCAATAAACCAATTAAAAGTGTTAGATTTGCTCTACAAATTGTTGTACCACTGGTGTTCGATTCACAACGATTTTCATTTGATTTTATATATTTTGGTAGACACACGCATTCACCGTTTAAACATTCCATTACTTGATGATAACGATTAGCTTCGAAACAACCCGAATTCATGATGCAACTATCGCCGACAAATACCTTTTTAATACATCGAATGCCAGCACCTTTTATTTCATGTACATAGTAATTTGAGTCGCATACGCATTTTCCATTTTCGCAAACTCCACGACCTGACGCCATTTCACAGTCGACCGAGTTAGAACATTTGTTGTCATATGTCGATATTGGAAGACATGCCTATAATATAAATTAAAGCATTATTATTTTTCTCAAATCTTGTACAAAAATAAGATATCGTACTGAAGTCGAGTTTACAGAAATGTAACCGGTTTTGCAAGTACACATTTTTGTAGCGCTCATACAAATTGTGTGGTTTCGATGGATCGTGCAATCCTCATCTTTTTCGCATTGTTCAGTCAAATCTGAGGAAACATAAAGATGTTTTTTTTTATTTTCGTTTAAAGAGGAGTACAATCGTTTTAAATTGCATGCATGTAGTAAACAAATTTTTGAAACTTTACTTAATTTAAAAAAGCAAATTAAATTTTGGTAGAACGCTTAAGTAGAAAAATTTTAATTAATGCGGAAAATTTTAATTATTTTATTTAGTTTAGTGTTAACATTAGATCAAAAGCATTAGATCAAAAAATAATGTATCAGTGAAATCCTAGATAAACCGTCTCCATACATTGTATGACTCGCTATGCAAAGACACGTTTTTATCTCGGTCCCGATATAATAGCATAATATATTTTAGCATAATATCGTATTGAGGTGTAAGCTTAGACTCAAAAATGTTCACTCATCACTAAGATTTATTTTCATTGATAATAAAAGTTTACACTATATCAAAAGACACGTTTTCTATTCGAACTCGGTGAGCTTTTTAGTAAAACTTGGGTCTGCATTTTTTATCATTTTAATATGTTCACTGATACATTTTTATTTTAAAATGAAAAAATAAAATATTTTCGAAAAAGCTCGTTTGATTATGACGAATGATTAAAATGTGATTATACATTTTAAGGTTTGGTTAAATTTAGAACATTCTAGAAATGCGAATTATAATGAAAAAAAATGCAAAACTAATAAATTAGGAAAACCAACCAGTTACTTACCATGATCTGGAGCACACAATTGTTCATGCATTGTATGATTTGCCTTACAAAGACACGTGTTTGCCTTGATATCACAATAAGAATTACCATGTCGTTTAACACACATTGTATCCTCATCACATTCACCGGTTACAGTATAATTTCGTACGACCGCCCAACAATTTTTTCGATCCACACTACTAACGTACTCGTTATCACAAACGCATGTATTATTTTGTGGATCGCACTTTGAATTTTCCACGTTGCAAGGACACGGATCACCAATATGATTTTTAATTTTTTTAACCTACAATTTAATTTAATTTCCGATTAAGTGAGAAAATTATTGTCTTAATTAATATTTTATCGTACCACCGGTTTGCATGGCACTGTACTACTCCGTTTATCAAAGCATACACACACTTCATTAACGCAACTTGAATTAATTTTACCCGCTCGAAATACCGATATACAGTCATCATCATTTGAACAGGTTAAATCCAATGTTAAATCAGATTTTGTTTCTAAATTATTTTAATTAAACTAATTTAGTCTAATTCAATTTTATATAAATCAATTTTTTTCTATAATATATGAATGCTATACATACCTTCGGCATTTATCAAAGTTTTAGAATTGCAATACAATAAAATAATTGCAGTTAATAGTAAAAAATTATTTGAACTCATTTTGTGATGAAAAACCCGATAGAAATGCTCCTCTATATTATGTATATACCACAACACGTTATTTGTCTGTAATATCACGTTGACGAATGCTTGTACTTTTTTTTATTTGTACACTATATGTAGTTGGTTTTACAATTACTGGTTTGTGTGCCATAAATTATTCAATTCGTTTTTATGTAGAATAATACATAAATCGAGATTTATCGATTTTTATGGGACTCAGTTTTTATATTTTTTAATTCGATCTGTGTAAATTGGGCAATGAATGGATTTATTGTCTGGATTGTATATCTACGTAAAGTATTGCTATAATAAAAAATTATTATTGTAATTATTATTTCGGTCACATAATTATTTCCTGCAAAATTTATATTCGATTTCGTCGTAAATTTGGTTCAGTGACTATTTATTTTATTTTATATGGATAGATGTTCGGTTAACAGGTGTTTTGGTACAAGTTTTGGGCGTTAAATATACTTGCGTTGATATGTATATACGTAAATGTATGATGACATAAATTTGTTTGATAAATTCAAATTTGAACACTTTTTAGCTGCCATTTTTAAAAATCTGTTTAAAAATGTTCGATTATACACCTAACTTCTAATTGCGGTATCTCCATTATTAATGGGCTTAGACTGAATTTTTTTCGTTGACGAAAATTTTTGGTTATTGGATGACGCAAATTATTAGCCCATCAACGGCTGCAGAAAATTAATATAATAATTATTACAAAGCGACCCGGAAAATACTGGAACAGTCTTTTGGAGTTGTGAAGAGTCGTTTTAAAATCATCTGTAAAGCTTCGGAGATTCTTATGTTATGTTATGTTGAATCAATCATTGATGAAGATTTAGCAGAGTTCGAATCGGAAATTTAAATTTAACTCGACGAGTATGCCTACTCAAATGCGCGTGCCAAATAATATGAATCTGGCGTGTGTGTACCAAAAATGCTAATTAAAAATTGAATTGCCAGACCACCATATTTAACAGTCGGAATTTGGTAACTTGCAATTCGTGTGAGAACCCATTACACATTAGAGAGATTATTGGCGTGCATATTTTAGGAAATTTAATTTAACTCTCGGAAATGTAACAAAGGGTGCAAAATTTCTTGAAAAAATCGAACAACATACAAGAATTTAAGAACTGAAATTCAGATTTCAAAAATTAACTTCATTGTAGGACGTGTTTTGCAGGATAGAAGACAAAGTATTATACTATTACCAACAAGTAACTAAATCTGATGAGTTTGAGACAAAATATGTTAATGTTAAAGCCGCCATGTCAAAAGAGATAAAAAAACGGAAACCTGTGAAAACTTCGATCAATGACAACCTCAAAGCTACTATTAGTAACATGGACTCTCAACAAAAGGCATATCTGTCTCAAAACGAACTGGAACTGCCAAGAATTAATATTTCATCTTTGGATTGCGAGTATACGGAAAACGTTTACGTTTAAAGATTTATTTAAGGCCTCTGTACACAACAATGAATCCATATAATGAGTGCAGAAGTACCAACTACTCAAAGGGTTTCTAAAGAGAAGCGCAGCTCATCTAATGAATAATTTCTTAAATACCAACGCAAGTTATATAGAAGCATGGGAGGAACTTAAAAAAAGTTAACGATAAAAAACAAACAGTTACAAAATATTTTAGCCAACCAGTTATACAACATGCATTATCAAGTTCTCTCAGAAAGCTAACCGAAACATCTAATTGACTAAATCATAGTGTAAAAGCGTTGTGTTTAGACTGTGGGAATGAGAGATCCATAGATGCTTCCCAGTATAGACGATTTTCAGAATTACCTTCACCGCAGATATGATGACTGGAAAGCTGTAATCTAAATATTCACACTAATAAAAATTGCTTCAAGACAACACGCACACATTGCCACCACCAAAATCGAATGCATATGTTGAAAGATTTTAAATTAAGTTACGCAAAAGCTTCGTTAGCAAACAAAATTCATGATCCAATTGTTTAAGGGTAGGTACATTTTGCAACCAGTTGCATGTCGGCTTACACGTGCTTTTAGTGCAGAGCGAAGTAACATACACTTTTACATGAAGACACCAAAAGCTGTTTCGCGAGTGCCAACATAAAGGCAGTAAACAATAATGATAAAGTCAGAATGGAAGGAACAAACCAGTTGAAAAAATCGGAACAATTAACATGACACAGGCTCAGAATCTAGATTTATTACTAGAACCCTTGCAAAACAACTAGAGTTAAAACTTAACCATGCATCTACATATAACAGTTAATGGTTTTGATTCAGTCGACAGGAGTTTATTTGTAGTGGCTAAAGCGCTGATTCCAAATAAATTAGCCAGTTTGCTACCATTACATTGAATCAAGATGACGTAAAAAAGGTCAACGAGATTTGTCTTGCTGATCAATACTTTCATGTTCCAAGTGCAATTGACATGATTCTAGGTGTAGATGTATTCTACGATGTAGTTAATGAAACATGCATAACAATTAAGCCAAATCTCTATTTACTGGACACTGTATTCGGTTGGGCGGTTGCTGGATATGCAGATGAAAATATTTATACAACAAGTCAGTGTAACACGATCCAGACAACCTACAAGCATCCGGACAAGTTTTTGGGAAGTAGAAAGACTCTATCTTTCTCCTAAGGAAGATAAATGTGAACGAAATAGAACGTAAATTCACAAGTGATTTGAATTTTAAGGCTGAATACATCCGATTTATGCAAAAGTACCAAAAGTTTGAGCTAATATCGCGCATTCATGACGTCTTAAAAATAGGACAAATCAGGAGGATCTTTTCACCATACTTACCAGATTCCTCGGGCCAAAATAACAATTTCTGAAATAGAGATTATGTACTGCCAGGTATTAGTTGATCCGAAACACTAAAATTTCCAGAGAATCCTATGGCGCGAATCTCCTCACAATAAGTTGCACTGATGACAAGGGCATATTCCCATAAGATTATTTAATATTATCAAACCAGATTTTTACGTGGGTTATTTGCTGACGGCTGTTATTTCATTGACCAGGTGGTTAAATTTTTAACTACATATAAACCAAGTTGTCTCATGTTGGCTTCAATTTATGACAATGAAGTTCAAATAGTCTTGATGTTGAGAAAAGCAATGTATGGGTTTAACTCTATTTACAAACCCTGAAACATTTATTAAAATATTGGGCATTTCTTGGTTGATAAACGAAGACGCATTAATGTTTAACATACCAGAACTTTTTTTCAATTAACTTCCAGAGCACAATTTTAAAAGTTGATGTTCTATACAAAATGAGTTTCCCTGTCTTGCTGAAGTTCAGTATCATGGATTTTGCTATGCGTCACAGAAGACATATTCTGCGGTGGTATATTATGTTTGATCCAAAAACATCAAAAGATAACATTTCGTACATTTAATAGGTTTTTACAGATGCTCAAAATTGACTTGTAAGGAGGAAACTTCTCAACCACTTGGTTCACTAGAGATGTTAATTTTTATCCATTCAACGGTGGTAGGTTCACTTATGATATCCTGTGATCACCAAATTGAGTGTGTAATCAGATCTGTTGGTGAAATCCCCACAGTTTGCTGGAATACGATTTTTGCCAGGAGCGAATTAAAATTAGCTCACATACTCGAACATTAAAACCAATAAGATAAAGGTTGGAAAACACTGCACTCGGAGTATAACATTGTAAATGAGCAAATTACCATCAGCAGATACAAATGAAATTTTTATTAACCATCAAGCGTGATTTTGTTATGATTATTTACGACGTATCAAAGATATTTCTCATTCAAAATAACACTTGATGGCCTCAAGTTTATTTGAGTAGTATACCGACTCAATCCAACAGACCTTTTTTAATTTCATCCAAGTCAAAAGTCAAATATCTGCTACTAATTAGCTGCAAATTTTGATTCTCATATATTTTATGATCCGGTTATTTTAAATTAAGTATAGCACTATGCTTCGGCTCCAGAACTTACCTTCGTCATAATTTTAATATCCTTATTGGTTAAAGAGCTGCATGACGCTATATCATATTTTTCACACAACCTTTTAATTTAATTACATTTTTCGCAAATCGTTTAATTGAATTTTTTTTTTATAATTAGATAGACAATTTAATTGAAATTTAAAAAAAATGTATTCATCTAGACCCTAATTGATGTTGATTATTTGTAAAAAAACAATTAAATGCAAAAATATTTTAATTCGATTTACTTTAAAATTGTACGTTACGTCAAAATACCATCAGAATAGTATGTTCTCGGTACAATAAGATAAAACTTGAGGCAGTCATTTACACATACACTAAAGTGTTTAATACTCTAAATATATAAATAACATTTCAAAAATGTATTCATGCAAAAATAACATAAAAAAACTTCAGTTGCATAAAAAAAATTTTTTTTTTTTTTTCAAATTTCGACAGTAAAATGTGGAAACATTTATTTGTGTACCGTATAAAAATGATTTAACACAATTTTCACAATTTATGATTTGTACAGTTGACTAAACACTCACATATTTATTGTCAGAGTTATAAAATATAAAATATTTTAAATCAAGGAATGTTAAAGAAGTTGATTTCTTTACAACAAAAATAGTTTTTTTTTAAATGCACATGACACTATTATATCGCTTATGTATCATTATGATATACTTGTCCGCCGATATCCTGTACCATCTTCGGAATACTCTTCAATTAAATTATCATGTCGCCGTATCAGATGCCGTCGAAATTGTTTTAAACTCGAAAATAATTGGCCACACAAATATTTTTGACACTTGAACAGGGTTTGATTATTTCGACCGTGTATGAATTTTATATGCATTGCTAGAATGTTATGCGTTTGAAATTGTTTTCGACACACAAAACACTTCATTCCTATATATGAACAATTAAAAATTATTTATTAATTTAAATTAATCACTGTGCAATGAATAGCACTAAACTTACGTTCACACATCTTTTTTTTTATTTTTTATTAAATACACTTATTATATTTCACTGTAGGGATACTTTTGGCTGTGCTGACTAAATCACGATTAAATTCGAATAACAAACAACCTGACGTATATATATGCGAGTATATTCAACATTAACCAAAAACACAATTTCATTATTTCTCGTTCGAGTTGGATTAATCACTTAAAAATTTTACTATTCTGCATAAAATTATAAAAATGTTCAATCGGGGAACAAATAAATGGGCCCATGGCCAAAAATTTATCATAAATTTTAGTAATTAGAAAAAATATGTGTATTATAGTACACAGTTTTATGACTTGAAAAATAGTTTGGTTTGCCCACACACAAAATTTTACAAAAAAAAAAATAGTTTGATGTTAACACATTCATCGTCTGATATTTCAAAAGACATCATTAATAATAAGTTAGTCACGATTACAAAATTTGGCCAATGGCCAAATTATGAAATTGAATTTCATTTATCACCTCAATTATCCGAATCTAAAAACTCGATCCATTTAAATTGATTTTAAATTGAAAATGTGATGAGTTATGATCACATTTACGAGATTTGATTTGGCGCACGTTAGTATAAACTGTCACCAAATTTGTTTTCAAGTTTTTTTCATTTTAATTTATCAGATTTGGTATGTTATTTGGTTAATTAGTTTAATAATTTGTATATCAATCAGTTCGTTATTCAGCTGTGAATTCTAAATCAAATGCAGATATATGGCAGACAAGGTTTGCAAAATAAAAAACTTGCATACATGAATGAAATGAAATTTTTAAGTGAAATTTGAATTATTTTTGTCTAATGACATAATTATTAGTTGGTTGAATATAATTTTGATTTATTACAGCTTGTAGATTTATGTGTGTGACTAATTTTTTTGAAATGCTATAAAATTATATATTTATTTAATTCGGAAATGTTAACCTAAATGTCATATTTTATGATCGCATATTTTATCATGGACCACTAAGTAGACTCAATTCGATTGGAATACTAACTTCTTCGATTACTATTTTGGAAGATGAATTGTCTCTCCAATAATTTGTTTGTAAATGATCACTATTCAATTAAGATAAACACCGAAAATTATAATTATAAAAAAAAATATTTTCCGGTCTGTCATTGACATTTTTAAACATGAACATGAATCAAACCACTACAATTCTCCTCTTCCAGTGAATTTCTAATTAATTCACGAAATATATTCATTTGTATAATTATTGTCTGCGTATCTGGATCGAGTTTTAATGAGTCGTCCAGATCTTGTGCGTGTTGTTTTTACTGGAATTTTATCGTGTAAGTTAAAATAAATTTTGCGTGTGTTGGTATTCGCATTGTTCGTTTGAGTGTCTAAAGTTAGTTGTCTCGAATAGTATTATTGTCTTCATGAGTGTTCTCTAAGTGGCATGGTTTAAGTCTGTCGATTGACACCTTGTTGTGTTTGCCGTTGATTTCAATCGTAAATGTTTTGTCGTTTCTTTCGATTACTTGGTGTGGTCCAGTGTATGGTGGCTCTAAAGATGTTGTTATGTTGTTGTTACCGTGTCTGGATGCTGGAGACGGTTTAATTTCGTCAAAATATTTTCTGTTGGTGTAGTCTGTAGTTCATTGCTAAACGTAGTCCGTAGTCCTAGAAGGATTAATGGTAGTGTGTTAGTCCAGTCAGTTCGGTCGTGACACATTATCGCAGATTTGATAACTCGATGCCAACGTTCTACCATACCGTTACATTTTGGATTGTAGCTCGTTGTGTGTCTATGTTTAAATCCTAATAGTTTTGACAATTCTGAAAATAACATGGATTCGAACTGTCTCCCCTGCTCGGTTACAATGCAATCCGGGGGACGGTGAATCTGGTTACCCAGACAGAATACACTGCAAATGCATCAGTGGCCGCAGTAATGTCCGGAACTGGGATTGCTTCAGCCCAACGTGTGTAACGGTCTATTAACGTCACACAATATCGATTAATTTCAGAAATGGGTAATGGACCAATGATGTCTAGATGAATTACTATGAATAGCGTTGTGATTCGTGAGAAATCACAACGCTATTCATAGTAATACGTTAGAGGGTATCTGCTACAACGTTTTCGCGGTGATGCTTTTTCTGGATTTTGTTGAAACGCGTAGATTAAGGTTTATGATCTGTGAATAATGTAAACTCGCGATCTTCTAACAAATATTTAAAGTGTTTAAAGCACTGTATCGTTGTTGTGTTTCGTTTAGCCGTACAGAGAAGAAGCTGAGTGGTTGCCAATTACCTTTCACACACTACTGAAATACTGCAGTGCTGTATCCGATGCGTCGACCAAAATAACTAATATAGCTTTAGTGGAGGAACGAGCAAGTAAAGTTCCTTGACATAACTTTCCTTACAGTTGGCGAAGGCTTGTATTGATTCTTCTGACCATTGAACTAAAGTTTTACTGTTTTTTTTGTAACCCTTCAAAAAAGCATTCAGTAAAATTTGGTCTTGTGCCGCGTTTGGGATGAAACGTCTATAGAAATTTAGTGAACTCGAATAATCCAAAGGGTGTTGTAATGACAGTTTTTGGAATATCGGAAGGTTCGATCGAAATCTGGTGATACGCTTGAACAAGGTCTAGAGACGTAAATATTGTGCACCCTTCAAGCTGATACGAAAAATCTTGAAGGTGTGGTATCAGATATCTACCTGGTACCGTCATTCGATTCAATGCTCGATAATCCCCGTTGTTTATTTACTGTTTGTTTTATTACTAGGTGTAATGGGCTGGACCAAGCACTGCTACTGGGACGACATATCACTTGTGACATCATGATCTCAAATTCGTCCTTTGCTATTTTCAATTTGTCGGGTGCAAGCCTTCGTGTTTTGCAAGATATTGGCTTTCCAATGGTTTCTAAACGGTGTGTTACATTGTGCTTAATGTCTTTGGTACCTAAACCAATATTGGTGACTTCTGCAAATTTAGTGAGTAAATTTTGAAAAATGACTTGCCCATAATTGATAAAGCTTGGTCGGAATTTGATGAAATGACGCCTTTGGCATGCAGAGGTTAATGGATCTATTATCCTTTGTCTCTGTATGTCTACTAACAATCCGGTGTGTTTCAAAAAATCGTGCCCAATCATTGGTGTGGTCACGTCGGCTATAACAAACTCCCAACGAAACTCCCTACGAAGGCCCAAATCTAATTTGAGAATTTTGGTGCCGAAAATTTTAACAGGCGTATCGTTTGCAGCAAAAAGTTTAGATGATGTTGCCGAAAGAGGATACACTATTAATTTGATTTTGATTAGATAATGTTTCCAATAAATTATCAGAGCGTATTACTAACGTATTTAAGGGAATTATATTCTCAAAGGGAATCAGAATCAATTGCACTTAGGATGGTAACTGTTTCATCCAGAGTTGCCCAATTACGTTTTCATCGAACGTCTGACCTGCATTGAGTCTGAATTTATCTAGTAAAAAGTCGGCTAAAGTTAAACCGTGGAGAACATTATTTAGTTTGGACCTTTCTGACACTCAAATGACCCCTTCCTTAAAAATGGTGTATGGTATCGTATTTTGTCCTTGCCGAGATTATTTGAAATGCATGCTCCAAAATGTTAAACCATACCCTATACTTACTTACTATACTTACGTACTATAATACTATACTTTAAGTATTAATTACAGGAATAACTTCATAAAAGACAAAATATTAAGTGAAGATTAAAATTACCTTTAATTTATTATCACGTACAATAAAGCTTATCACGTACAATAAAGCATAGAATAGGAACTCTTTGATAGTAAAATGAAACACATTCGTTTCGAAGCTGTTAACTAAAAGTTCCGACTTTTAGTTATTGTTGTCAAATAGTAATATTTTGAATAAGCCTTTTATTTTTGACCATGAATTACATAAAATTTAAAACCACCTTAAAAAGCTTTCAACAAAACCTATGAAATCAAACTTTATTTCGCAAGCATATCGTATCTTCGATTTTCACATATTTAGGTAAAAATATAATTGAGCTTTTACAAAATGACTTTTGATTCCTGATTTCAAATTTTGTGATATTTGCAATATGTTAAAATTTTAGTATCAATTAAAAGCTTTTGAATTAGATTTAATTTAAAGACATAAATTTTAAATTTTAAGTTAAGAAATAAAACTTTATTTCACAGGCACATCGTACCTACTATTTTTTATAATTTCGTTTTAAAATTTAAAAAAATAGCTTTTTTTACAAAAGCTTTAAGTTTTTGTAAAAAAACGTTCCGATTTATGTACTAGTTATAAACTTTTATAACTAGTAGATAAAAATTTTTAATAGAGGAATTTTAGCAAAAGGAATTTTGTAAAAAGCTTAATCATATTAAGCGACCACACCTGGTACTTATAGTTTAAAATAAACTAAAATATTCAAAAACCACTTTTAAATTATTTAAAGCTAAACTTTTTTATTGTTTATAAGTTGGAAAAAAGTCGAAGATGCGAAAAATATTTATCTAAAAGCTCAATGACAAAAATCACGTTTTTCTAAAACAATAAAATCTTGATAGAGTAAATGCTCGTATGTTAAAGATTTATTTTTTCCACTAATTGTTTAATTACGTAGTTTGGTGTTACTTTAGCCCCCCCCCCTGTAAAAAAGAGTTATTATTTTTAATGCTTCAAAAACGTTAACTATAGATAAACACTTGACCCACATCAAAAACTAGATATACACATATCACACCAAATACATATATATGTATATGTTATACTAAATACAAAACATTCAAAATGAAAATCTTTAATTAGGTTTTGACATTTTCATGTTTTTGTTTTAGTCACCGACAATAATATGGAAATTAGGTTTTTTGTCTTGACGGAATTCGAAAACAAACCGATTACGAAAAATTTTCTGTAGATTGGGCAAAATAGGAGATGTTATGGATTTATATTACATAATTTTGAAAATAATCTATACTTATGTTAATTTGAATTAAACAATTTATAGTTTATTGCACTTATGTGCATCACTGATTTAAATTTATTATTTCTACAAATATTTTTCGAATAGTTTCGAAATGTGCACATCAAAAGGTTAAACTTTGTGTGCACAGGCATTGCTTGTATAAAAGGTTTTATGTGTGGAACCTAAGTTAGAGAATTGAGTTATATATAGTTTTAATTACTTTTCATGCAATAATAGATTGTATGTATGTGGGATCTATGTTGTACATAGATACAGAATATTGTGGGACATATGTTCAATTGATACCCTAATTTTAGAGTTTTAAAATTTACGTAAAAGTTTTTCTGTTATTAGTAGGAACAGAGATTTTTGTTATTAATAGGACACATGTTTAAATAAGTTTTACTAAAGTAAAATTATGTTCGATATTTTTCCCATACCACTAAAGTATAAAAGTATTTTTTATTGAATAGGAATGAAAACTATTTTTTTATAATATAAAATAAAATGTATTTCTGATTGATTAAAATTTTATTTACATCAATGAATTTTATTTTAATTGAAATTTTAATTAAAATATTTTGGTAAATTTATTTATTTGTTCATGTAATAAATTTATACTTCTTCGAATTTAAAACTAATCACTGGTAGGTAGGTAAAGTTTTTTTTTCTTACAAAGTGTAAATAGGTATATGTTTTACAAATTTGTTTCAACCCTTTTTAACCTTTTATTTTTGGATAAGCCACCTCAGCAACAAACAATAAATCAGTATTAGACTTTCGCACACTATTTGATAAATTTATAAAGCTTCAGAGAATGATTGAAATTTATATATTTCGCGATAAAAATCTTTTATCATCGCATTTCATGTACATACTCTTATATCAAAGATGATAATAAGAAACGAGTATATATATATATAATGATATCTTACATCACCATTAAATATACTATATGGCTTTTGGTTTTTAAAAAGAATTATATTTTTGTATGTAGACCACGTATTCCATTTTTTTGTTTTGTTGTTTTTTTTTTGGGGAAACGAATTTCACCTTTGTATATTATGCTTTTTAAGGTATGTTAGTATTTATCCGGTAGTTTTGTGGTGCGGTGCTTTCGTTTTATATAGATATGTATACATTTCAATATGCTTGGTGTGTAATTTCCTGTTAAAATAAATTTAATGTATATAAATAGTTTGTAAGGCCTTTTTTTCGAGCTTTTAATTTTATGATTTATTCTAGGCACATATAGCTGGGATTAAATTTATAAATTTTTGATCTTGTGGTTGTAATTAATTTTGCGTTTTAGCTGTTAAGCTTAATGTATATAGCTAACCTTTAGTTAGTATGTCAAATAATTTTATTCAAAAAATACTTAAAAGCTCGTTTAATAAAAACTGAATTTGTGATGGCTTAATTTAATGGTAATTACATACATTAGTTTTACCACTTTCTTAGTTTTTACTTCAAAAGCTTCAACTGTTAAACTTAAACCACTTGACACATATTGAGGTTATAGAATCATATGTTGAATTATTTAGTTCAATTTTTTTTTAAATTTATTAAATTAACAGAAAAGCTTTTAAAATTATCACCACATCTAACATTTATCACCTTTAGCAAAACTTTATTAGGCAAGTCCCATTTAGCTTTTAAATTCATTTCTGATGTTGATAACACAGTTGGTTGAGTCCATCTTATATCTTGTAATAAAGGATCCCGCAATCAAGGGTATATATTGATGATTGGTTGTAATTCATTTTGACCAGTGGCTTTTGAGAATGTCCCAATCCCAGACTTATTAAATTAGTCAGACTTATTTGAATAAGTCTGCTTGTGAGGTTACTTATTTTCCGTCTTTTATATAAATGTTCGTTAGTTGTCCATTTTAATTAATTTTTCGTGTTCATTTTTTAATATTTAACTAGCAGATTGTAAAAATACTTGTAATGGAGCTGTCAAATAAGTCAGCAAAATTAATTGGGCGACTTTTTCAAGATAGCAATGACTTGGAAGTTTGAAATAAGTCGGTGATTGGGATAGACACAAATTTGATTTCTGAGTTAGATATTTCCCAGTGGACTGCATATTTAATGTTAATCATTTCTTCCTTCATTATTAATTTATATTTGATGTTTATTGCTAACTAATCACTTAACCTGCTTTTTTTGGATTGCATCGGTGATTTTGTTAGCAAGGTTCGTGATGTTATTTATTCTTTCACTATATACGACTGGTTAATATTAATAATTTCTTGAACATTATACAGTTTGTTTTTAATTATTTCTATCTCTGTATGACCAGAATTTCCGGCTATCCATTTCCGATTAAAGATCCTTTAATTCTAAATGTTTTGATACTTTCTAATAACGTCTGTAATCCGTTAGTTAGTATTTTAAATAAGAGTGTAGAAGATGTTCTGTTGGAACTTGTTCGTTAAGGATTGAATGCCTATATTATCTTAATGTTTCTCCAATTCGATCACGTGTATTTATTTAAAACTTCCTTGTTGTATTTTGCCGGTAGAGAAAAGATAATACAGATAATTTGGGAATCGGTGTAGTCGAGTATTTAGACTTCTGCAAATATGTATTCTAAGGCATATCTGTAAGTAAAAAAATTGTTTAAAATTGTATATTACTTGTATGGATTATCCTTCCAAATTCTGATTATAGTATTACGATTTTCCCCTAATACTTCGGGTTTGTATGTCGTAGTTAATTTCGAACCAAGCCTTTTGTTATGTTTTACATTAATGGTTTGACCTGGTCGTTATAAATCTTTAAGGATTTACGTTTTATAATTATGGTACTCCATCTTTTGGTTGTTTTTGTATTAGAGTTGCTATATTGCTAGTCCTAATTCATTCGGAAAGAGTTGAATGAAATCTTTCATTTAATCTCTTATAATCAATCACTTTTATTTTATATTTTTATATGATTTTATGCCATCTTTGGAGATTATCAAGCCTAAAAATTCAAGTTGGGTCTGCAAAAATTCGCACTTGTTTATCAAGTTGAATTTGCAAATTATGCCATTCTAATGTTTTAAATATAGTCTCGATATTTTCGAAATTTTTTTCTTTTGTATTTGCAAAGATGATAATATCATCGATATACACATGACAACGTTTTCCTATATGGCCTTGCGATGTAAAATTGAAGGAACGTTTCTAAGGCCAAATAGAAGGCGTGTGAATTCGTACTTTCCATCATGATTTACTGCAAACGATGTTTTTTCAATGTCGGATTTTTTTAGTGCGATTTGGTGAAATCCACTGTTGAGATCTACAATCGTGAAAATTTTATTTGCCCCTAGATTTGCGAGAATCTCGTTTATTTCGAGTGTAGGGTACTTATCGGGAGTCGTGATACTGAGTTAAGCTTTCGTTAATTGATCACCATTTTAAATGTTTCTCTGATCCGAAGGCATCCTTTCCATTTTCTAGTATAGTTTCTTTATTTTTTGGTTAACTTTGTCTTTTAGGCACATAGGATGGTCGGAAGTAGGCAGGTTTTTAATGTTTACAGTTTGAATTTGTTCCTTTACATTGGTCGTAGGTGGGAAGTTCTATAAATGTTATATTATTAATGGAATCTGAATCGTTTTGTTTGAGTGGAATGCTTATATTTTTGTTAACCCTCAAAAACCTTTCGTTGGAGAGTATTGTAGCACTGAGTTTAAGGCTATCATTTCCAATTATTCTGTCAAATGATTATAGGGTTGGTAAAATGATACATTTAAGTTTTCTGTTGGATCCAAAAGGTCAATATATATATATATATATATATATATATATATATATATATATATATATATATATATATATATATATATATATATAAATATATATATATATATATATATATATATATATATATATATATATATATATATATATATATATATATATATATATATATATATATATATATTAAAGGTCTATATATTACAGAATTGGATATTCTACCGGCGTTAATTAAAAGAATTAGCCAAAAATGGTTAGTTATTTAAAATAGGTTTGCGTATATATTGAGGCTGTTTATAATTTTTGTTTGATCCCGTATCTATGAGGAATTTAAAAACTTTCCCACTCTTTGCTACGAGTTCCATATAAGGAAGCGAAGAGTGCCTTAGTCTAAAAAATAGGAAATTATGAAAAGATCTCTTGAATTGTTGCGGTGATGTTAATCTACTAACTCTATGTAAAAATTATGTGGTTGTATTATATAACGTTATTACGTTGCGGGAAAGGAATAGTAGTTCTCTTTGGTCAAATATGAGGAGTTGAGTTGAACTGCTGTCTTAGCATGTGCATATTGCCAAGGCTATGTTGCACTCGATATTGATCATTTTCAAGTTTTAGGCATAAATGTAGTGCAAGTCTAATAGTCCTCTCGTACTTATCAATCTTGCGGAGTTTCTCCTTTGAGACCTTGAACGAAAGTATCCGGTGCCTAATGCCTGCACATTGATGTGAGTTTATTAAATATGGGTGATGAACTTGTTGGTAAAATTCCGGTATCGAATTTGTTCATTATTATACTAGAGTGATAATTCAATGTGCCTATATCTCGTTTATCAGCATATTTAAGTGTCAAACATCTTGAGTTGTTTTCCCAGTTCAGCGGCTTATTATAAAGCTCTAATGAAGTATCTACATTCGCAGTGATCTTAATCCTGATTACATTAAGGATACCATAATACTTCGAAGATCTTTTAAGATTAAAAATATACTTAAAATATAAATGCTACAGTAAAAAATTAAAAATGATTATTCATCATTAAATTGAAACAGATGTTTCCATGCATTTGCAACGTGCTGAAGGTAGTGGATTATGCTGCAATATGATATTTATAAATAGTTGTGTGTTGACTAAATATAAGTCACTATTCACAATCAATCAAAGTAATAGAACACTAATTATGTAGTATAGGTCGCGATATTCCGTAAGAACAATACTATATGTTAAATTCATTAGTTTATTTTCCAAAAATGTATAAGACTGCCAACATTTGGGGAGTACGAACAAAATGATAATTGTTTCAACTCTAGAGCGAATACACATACATTTTAAAAAGCTATAAGTGCAATAAAAGGTGCCACGGGAAAATTACTTTTCGCATCCACTTGATTTTTCTAATCAAATACCTAATGTTTTTCTAACGTTAAAACATTAGGTATTTGATTAGAAAAATATTTAACTCACAGTAACTCTTTTACACAAGCTTTACTACTACTATCGACCGTTACACTGTGCTTTAAACTCATAAATTTTATGAAAACATTGGCTTTAAAACAATACTTTGCTATCTTCATCACGTGATTATGCAACAAAGATGGCAAGGAAACATATTCCTTGCTAAGATAACTTCACGCAAGTTTCTGTAAAGGCTACCGTAAGAAAAGCGGTGTCAATAGCCTTGGAAGATTTATAGTATGTCGACTCGAAAGAAAATCGTCAACTACCTCAAAATATAGCCAGGTCAAAGGAACTGGTCCTTCATACTCGGTCCCTAAGCCAGTCAGAGGTTTAATTATCGACTATAACGAAAAATATTTTTGAAAAAATTAGTTAAGAAATATTTATAACCATTCATTTCTAAACCCTTCTTCCACACCCACTGCTCTACAAAAGTGAAAATGTTTTACATTATTACCCACAATAAATTTAATTCCTTCCAACTGCTCTTCAAACCAAAAAATATATTTCCCACAAAGATATGGTTCAGCTTTATTAGAAATTTATAATGGTGCTTTTCCATTTTCAATAATTTGATAAAATCCTAACAAATTACCTATATAAAACCAGATTCGTTGCTCAAGGAATTTTACAAAAGTACGGCGAGGATTATGACGAGTTGTTTGCGCCAAGAAGCAGCCACGTCGTTTTGACGATAATAATTTGAAAGTATGCTTACTTAAGAGAATCATTTATTGTCTGATACAGGCTGCCAGATCGTGGAATTCGGAACTTCACAAAGTACTCATCGGAGTTAGATTTCAAAAGAGCTATAAAGATCCATGATGGTATTCAAAGAAACTTGACAATGAAAATTGCATCAGATTTCAGACTAACTGCCGAAATCAGTAACCAATTACGCAAAGTCAGACTAAACACAACCTTTGGAAAATAACAAGAAATATTGATCACTGATTGGACGTATGTTTTATAATATATTTCAAAGGCTGGAGAATAAGCTGGTCGTGTAGCAAGGCACAGGTGCAGCTTCATGCGAAGCTGAATTTATTTCAAAATCAGAAGCATCAAAAAAGATCAAATAGTTGCGACATTTTTTGAAAGGAATGCGGGAATAATTTACCTTGCCAACAGTAATATTTAAGGACAATCTAGGTTGCATTGAACTGGTATGTGATTACTAATTCTCATACAAGAGAAAGCACATTGACACACAATACAAAATAAATTGTGATCTTGTGAGAAAAAGGGTCATCGAATGTGAATTCTGCCCCACAGAAGAAATGGTTGCAGCCTTATTGACAAAGTCACTATCTGCAATCAAACATCATTATTTACGGGAAAAATATAATTTGTAATAAACGAGTGTTGAATATATGAACGACACTTTAGACTTAACGAAACGTTTATCATTAATGTTGTTTCTCGTCTTTTTGACAGTCTTTCATTGTCTGTCATAAAATAAAGTCTCACTTTATTATATTATGTTTCTTTCATAAAGTTCCACTTGAAGTTGGTAAATCGAAACTGTTAGATCTAAGGTAAATAAATATAATCAAGATATTCTACAAAAGCTCCACAAATATGGCAATTACTTTAGAACTCTATAAAATTATTTTGCAGTATACTAAATCTAGAAATTGTAAATTGTTAAGCTTTTAAGAACCATTTTTTATGATGAAAAACAATTGCAATTACGTTACGTTTTGAAGTTGTGTTTACCGTTTTAAGAAAAAGCTTATATACTTTTATAACTTTTATCGAATCAGCAAGTTTTGGAACTTAATTAATTAATGTATTAAAATCCTATAATTTTTAAAAATTTTCAGAAAATTTGGATTTCGTTCTAAAATCTTCAAGTTGAGATAAAAAGACATATTCACACCTAAATTTTTTTTCAAAACTGAAGCTTTTATATTTTGTCAGTTTTCTTATTTTATAACCAAAACATTACTTAATAGATATAAAATAAACGTTATAATATTAACGAAAATATTAATATAAAAAGCTTTAAAAGTGTAACGCGTTCAACAGTATTTTCATTGTTAAATAAGAAGAATTTTTAAACTAACTAATCAGCTTAACATTATATTTTTCAATATCAAATTTACAAGTATGCTACTACTTTTAAAATTATGTTACGCTTCAAATTACATTTATAATTTAATTTGTATCCAATTTATTTTAAGGACATTCTTTTATCTTTACAAAATATCGATTAGTTTCCGACAAAAAAATATCGTACCATTAAAAATGTGTATATCATAAACATTTTGACATTAACACTATTAAAGTTAATCAAAATATATTTGGTTGACGTTGGTTAGCTAATATTATATAACCATAACAACCAACATTCAACCACCGTACAAAACCAACAAACAATGAGGAAATAAGTTCTTTTCTAAACACAAACAAATTCTTCGTGCATTCTATATAAATGTATGACAACGGCAACGACGATGGCGAGTATATAACACAAATAAATCAAGTTGTTCATATATAAAGTCTCGAGTAATGAAAAATAATTCAAATATAACAACATTTGGCCACAATAAATCATATAAATAAAAATATAATTAATTTAATTTTTATGTACACTGTATATAAGAGTGTACTACACTCTGTATATGGGTGCACACCAAAAAATAAAAGGGACACATTTTTTTATTATATATTATATATATTTTTTAAATGAATGTGGCTATTTATTTCCACTTTTTCTCGCTTTTAATAAATTTTAATTATAACAAAATTAAAAGCAACTCGGCAAAAAATACTCTGTATACACACACACGCGATTTTAAAATAACTTCACAATCAGAAGAGTTTTAATAAAGTGGTCCAGAGACAGTAGGAACAAAAAAAAATGGTTCAGCTCTAATTAATAATACTCCTGTATATTGTATGTACATATATACTATACTCAGTATGGATACATTTCGTGTGGTTTTATTTTTGTTTGTGCTTTTGGTAGTCCTCATCACGCTTATGCCTTTGCATGAATCCAAAATTATTTTTGTCTTTGATTCATAAACTTTTAAGCACATTTTATATAAATAACAACCGGACAAACCAAAAATTCATTGTCATAATAAATTATTTTAGGTTGTATAAATGTTTGTATATACTATGTATGTTTGTGTGTTCCTTGCTATCATGCACACCCCATCACCCTTACCACATTGTTTTCAATTTTTCACAAACACGTTACATACAGTACTGTGTAATGATATCAGGACTGTAATGTCTTTAAGCGGTTATAGAAAAAAGCTAAATAAATTGAACAGACTACCTTTGTTTAAAATATATTGGTGAGTTTTGCAAGTGCATTTACTTGGTATTACTGCACTATATATGTAAATATTTCAACCAAAAACGCCAAATAAATTACAGTTTGGATTAAATCTACATCGTATACTCCCGCTATATAATCCCTTCAAACGGTCAATTTAAAAAAAAACTTAAAACACCAAACTTTAATCAACAAAAGCTCTAAAAATGTCCTAGTTTGTTAAGCACAAAGATAAACTAGCATAATCTATACGAATTAAAAAAATCTCCGAAAAGTATATAAAAGCAAATTTCAAGACAAATACATAGAACATTCAAAACATGTTTCTCTATAATATACGAGTAACATAAAAATATTTTTTCCAAACAAAATGTGCATATTTTCATGTTTTCTGAATGAAACCCAAAAAAAAAATTTATTTCAAAACTTAAATTAAAAGTAAGATACCAAAATAATGTCGCAACTATTAGTCATTTATGTATGTGTATGTAAAGCATTATGTTTTTTATGCTATGTACAATAAAAATGTATAAATTATAATAAATCCTAGATTTACTAGCTGTGCATATATATTATATATTATATATATATATATATATATATATATATATATATATATATATATATATATATATCAAAAAAAAATCCTTTCTCAGATTAAACAGGGATAACATGTAGAAGCTCTTTACGTTAAAAAATAACTCCACAAACACTCACTAATTTTTTTTTTTAGTTTAATGAAAAAAATGTCTCTGACATGTGCATCTAATAACGATTACAGTGAGGAAAGTATAAAAGTGCAAAATGTTACTGGTACATATATACGGAATAATAAAAAAGCTCATTCACAGAAAAAAAAATATTAAAAAAAAGTTTTCTTTTGTGCGCTCAAAAAAACGTTATAGTGCAAAAATATTTGTATGCAGTTTTTCTTCTTTTATTTTTTTGGGTGGATATTTTAAGGTACAATAAATGGAAAAACAATTTTCTCAACTTTTTTGTTTTTTGCCATGTAAAGCATTATTTTTTTTTGGTTACATATAAAATCGGGTATTAAACATATATAGACTCGAAATTAAGGTCAAAAATTGATGATGCTTTTTAGATGAGATTTTTGTCAAAAACTTTTGTTCCGGTATATAAACAGGGAAATTGAAAAAAAAGAGCAAATAGTGCTTTACCGTATCTTATGTGTATGTCTGTCAGGTACATATACCGCAGTTCGAAACATTTAGTCGAGATAGTTTGTAATTGTAATAAAACTATGCATCAAAGTAAGGAATTGACACACAAAATTTTTAATTTTGTATACTCGTAGATTAAGTAATTGGAATCAATTCAGCAAAACTAACTTAGATAACAAAGTTAATGAAATCAATCTAATCAATAATGTCAATGAAATCCACAAAATGAAAAAATGTCAATAAAATCAACAATTGTTCAACACCAATCAAACCAACAGGAAAAACAAAATAACCAGTCTTGGGAAATGAAAATTTCATATTTTGTAACTTAAAATCATTAGCATTAGCCTGGTTTTCACATCTATCGGCACTCCGAACAACAATTAAAAATCCTAAGGAGAGCGAGCTTAGGTACCAAGCGCTAGAAACCTTACTATTAATGGCACTAAAGTAGCTGGAAACGAAAACACTGTTGTAAAAATCAATTTACAACCAAGATACACGTCATCATATTTTGTTGAAATAGAAGCCTTGGTATTGCTTTCAGCAGATCCAAATCATAATATTCCGGCGCTCATTGAAACACTGCTAGGTGGAGACTATTACAGTTAAATTCTTAAAACCCAATTCATCAAGGTAAATAAGAACGAGGCAGCTGCTCAGCTTTCAAAATTTGAAAAAGTCATCTTATGAAATGTATCAGCACCGAGCAGGAAAACTGAACTAAAAGTTAAATCTCACGACACATCAACGGAGATCAATGAGCAGCTCAAACAATTTTGGCAGCTGGAAGCATCCACCAATTTTGGTATCCACCAAACAACCAAACATCCACCAATTTCTGTGTTAAGAAATTTTTCAAAATTCTCATAAATGGCTTAAAAATGGGCACTTCGAACTTTGTATCCCTTTCCAGAAGGATCCAACAACATATCTAGGAGATTCAAAACGAATGGCAGTAACAAGACTTCTTCAAATCCAAAAAAAATTATCCAGGGATCCAATACTCAAAGAAGGTTATACAACCTTTTTGCGATAATATTAACAACTTGTTTATATGAAACAAATTGAGGAAGAGTCAGAAGGTGTCTATTGCCTATCACATCAAGCGGTAAAAAAGAAGAAACCACAACAACTAAACTACGAGGAATTTTTGGTGGCTCAGCCAAAACAACTTCAGGTGCATGTTTAAACGACTTAATGTTAAATGGTCCAACATTACAATAGGACATATGATATCGATCTTAATAAGATGGAGAAAACACGAATTGGTTTTCAAAGCCGACACAGAAAAGCGATGTTCCGTCAAATTTTATTCAAAGTTAATGATATATAAAGTATCAACGCTTCGAGAACCACCTAAACAAGAAATCAAAACGTTTAAGCTTAAAACATTTACCAAATGGGACCAAAGCAGCGACATATTTAGCTACGAAAGTCTTGTGTCAACTGGCAAATATGATGTGAAGGAAAAATATGCGCAGTCACTTCAATAATTACGTTAAGAGATTTTTACGTATAGATGACCTTCTATCAGGAGCGGATACATTAAGTAAGGCAGTGTAAGTTCAATCCCAGCTCATACAACTCCTAAAGGCAGGATTTAATCTCAGAAAATGGGCTTGTAACACCCAAGAATTAATAATTCATGTGTACCTAAAACTGACCGAGAAAGTGGATTGTGCCCTATAAATATCGATGATACAGTGAAAATGCTTGGCATTACAAGAAACCCAAAACTGGACATATTTGAGTTCAAGATTAGATCATCAAAACAAATCGAAGAGCCAACAAAACGGATTATATTAGCCGAAGTTGCCAAAATGTTCGAACCACTAGCACCGATAATTAACCAAGCAAAACTTTTGATGCAGAATCTATGGATAGCTGGTGTTGATTGAGATGAAAAGCTGAGTATCGAATTACAAAAACAATGGATCCAATTTACAGAAAGTATAGCTGAAATTAAAAACGAGCTCCATGGTTAAAGCAATGCGTCAGAAAGGGCATTCGCAGCAGCAGTATATGTACATTAAAACAACAAATGCACAAGGCTCTTAAAATATTTTAAAAATCTCTTAAAATCAAAAGAACAATAGCTTATTGCTTCAGATGCATTTTAATCCATAAAAATGATTTCACCTAGTTTCTGAAGCAGTTAAATACCAACCTATCTAACTGATGAACTAACCAGATCACACAACATAATTTGCTGCAGATATCAAATATCTAAAAACCTAAACGTTATGATGTATCCTAATTTATGTATCCTACAAACGGTTATAGTAAGAATCCGCAATTCAACGGGAATTGCATCAAGATATCCAAAAATCGCAGACATAATAGCCAGTACAGTCAAAAAATTAATCTATAAAAGAAAATTATTAGTAACAACATTAAAAGAGTTTGGTTTCTACGAAAATTAAGGCTGACCAATCCAGACGTTATATTAGATCTAACCAAAGTGGATGAGCTAAATAATACAAAGAAGTTCCCAAATGATAATAATACAGGAAAGGTGCTTGGGTCGATTTGGGATGCATACCAGGTCGAGTTCTCATTTAAATGCAAACTATAAGGTGCTATTTTACCTAAATGCGGATTGCTGTCAGATACCAGTAAAATATTCGACCCGTTAGGCGCTAAAGTTATCGCCTTTAGTGACCAAAATTAAAACACTATTCCAACGCCTTTGGCTAGAGCCAATTACTTGAGATGACTGGCTACCACCGCAAACTAAATTAGACTGGCTGTAATTAAGAGAAGTTTTGCCTGAAGTAAGCAATATTAAAATACCGAGATAGCTTAATAAAATAGACAAATTTGAACTATGCGATTTTTGCGATGCTATAGTGAATTAGCATTTTCAGCCGTAACATATACAATTTCTGGGGAAGGGACTGTAAAAAGTACTACAACTATTCTGATTCTTAAAACTAAGGAAGCACCGATTTATAGAAAAAACAATAACATTGGAAATTCAAGCCGTCATATGTCATATTGTGGACCAATTCACAAATTGTGCTAAGTTGGCAGTCACCACTACCAAAATGATGGAAGACCTTCGTTACCCATAAGACTCTTTATGAGAGAAATCATTGGCAACATGTCGCGTCCGAAGAAAACTCATCTGTTTGTGCCGCACGCACGGACTATGTATAAAGGAAATGTAGATCTAAACATCACACCTTGCTTCTCGAAATGAGCTTCAGTTCATAGGTGAATGTGAAATAACCAGTTCAGATTCAACAAAAAACAACAAAAAGCAGTCCGAAACTTCCACTAGGCTCTTACACATCAACTACAAGAAAAATAAGCAAGCGGTGTTGCCAACAGTTGTAATATCAACCGTAGACTTATACGGTAGCAAATGTAATCAAGCTCTACTATATAGATTCTCGTTCAGAATTTACAGTCATTACTTGAATATATTCGCAAAAACTAGGTTTGATGCGTAAACATTTATGCGTTAGTGGTTTATCCTCAATATCACCTGGTTAAACTAAAGGAATAATCATTTAAAGTGGTCATTCCGATTTGAAAGCTAGAGCTATTCTAGTCGACGCAATAAACTAACAGATTGTTTACCTTCTCAGCAAATTATTTTAGACGAACATTGCTCAAGTAAATAGGACCTTGCTAATCCCAACTCTTTTAAACCCAAATTAATTGAGATAATTTTGGGCAAAGATGTTTTTTATGAAATCGTAAAGGATAAAGTCATATCGATTAACCCAAACCTTCACTAAGTAGACAACATATTTTGTTGGGTTATCGCTGAGTTTATAAATAGAAAGGAGAATTTAAAAAGATATAGAGGTAGAAGAAATCGATAGTATCGTTAACGTCAGCAATCCAAAATACTGGCAATGGAAAGAAAAATCCGCAGTTAAAGGAAGATGTGTAGCTCTGTCAATAACGTTAGCACAAGCCGGCTTCTCACTAAAGCAATGGAGTCTCAAAAATTAATAACTACTAAGCAAGATTCCCAAAGATAAACTTGGAGATAATTTGATATTATTCGAGGCTCTTGAAGCTTACGCCAAAACATTAGGAATGTGCTTTTTAACAAACGAGGACTAATTTACGTTTAATGTACCAGAGCTAAGCTACAGAAAATTGAGTAAAATAAATTTATGATCCGACTGCGGTAAAATAATTGATCCGCTAGAATAGATTTCACTTACCACTATCGCTATCAAAATACTATTGTCTGGTTGACGAAAATCGAATGATCCACTTCCAGAAAATGTAAATAAAAGGTGGTTAGCTATCTGAAATAACTTATCCAGTTCGATTTTTAAAGCTTCAAAAATTAATGGAGAACATTTCGTAAGATTAATAGCACCTAAAACAAAGGCCACTGCGGTTCTTCTGGTTAAGTCGATTCACAAGGTCTTAGAATCTTGCAAGTACCAGCGAATTAAGTACACGCTTGGACCGATTCTAACATTTTTTCGGCATTGCTTTCTGATATTCCAAGAAAATTGAATTATTTGGTTGCAAATCGCACAAGTTTTATAATAGATCACAATTCGGCAGATTGCACGGGCCGAGCTATCTTAATAATTGAACTTGTAAAATATCCAATCTTGTTGAACCGTCCTGAGTTTCTAGAAATGCCACCTTGCAACTGGCCCAATTGTAAGGATGATATACGCAGAAGCTTACTACAATTGAACGAAGGAAAAATGTTTAACAAATTTTAGAATGTCTCCATGAACCTGATATCTCCAGTGAAATATGTGGTGGAGAAATATTCAAACGAAATATTTAGTCGAAAACACTATATTAAGAGTATGTCGGCGACTACATAATTTAAACATCCCAGTACATCAACTAAATTCATCCCAATCTATCGACCTTGATCTTCATAACTAAAGCAAAATATTGGATTGAAGGCGTGAAAAATTTCGTTACGCGAATCAGTAGGGAATGTTTGCATTGCATTAGGACTCGCCCGAGTCCAGCAAGTCAAATTACGCGGGCATTTTATATTGTTGGAGTTAATTATGGTGGGTCAACTTCTATTAGTTTTAAAAGGTGTAGAGGCTTTAAACGTATTAAGGCTTATGTCTGTTTATTTGTGTACATGGCAACAAAAGCCATTAAGGAAGATATATCAACCAATAAATTCATAGTCGCTCATGGCTGGTCCAAATGACGATTACGTTAAACTCAAACTTAACTATCTATGGGAGCTAATACAAACCATGTCAAGAGGTTTCTGGCGTCGATGGCTCGTATAATACTTTACAATACTGCAAAAAATTCTAAATCAAGAACCAAATTTCACCAAAGATGAGCTCGTAATAATTAAGGAGGATAATGTATCACATCTCAACTGGTAACGAGGTCGAATAATCCAGATCCATTCCAAAAATGCGACCTCGAAAAAGACGGCTCAAAGAAGTTAATCGTGTACCGATACCACATCCTCGCACATTTATTCATTTTGTTGATTTAATTGGGTTTGTTTATTTTTTTAACAAAGTTTAATGGATAACAAAATTAATAAAATAAAAATGTACTGACCTACGTCACCATACAAAAACTAACCTAAAATATACAGTTCATTCACTTACATCAACATTGATAAATGATTAATCCTAATTTATAAAGTTGGATCGAGCAACTTACCTTGAATAAACTTTTGAGCAACTTAAATAAGAAAAACGAAAAAAATAAAATAAAATCATCCACAAAGTTGTTCGTCTAAGAGGAAATTTGTCTGCCAGAAAAAGTTTAACTTCTGAATTATCACTAATATAAAGAACGGTACATTTATAAAGTATATAAAATAAATGAGATCATGTGATATATACACACATGTATACGGAAAGTATTTATCATACAGGGTTAATCCAAATTGCCGAAACACCATTTAGGTAGGTACAATCATGATGCGATTAAGTTTCCGGCAGAAATATATTGCATTCAAAACTGTTGTACTGTGCAATTATATAGATTTATAAAATTAACGAAATTTTAAGTAAATGTCAGATGACCTCAACAGATCACTTCCAAAGACATCCCATCATTAGGGTGTTCCATTAGTTATATATGAATAACCCTGTGAATAGTTTCCTCAGCTTTTTATGCTCTCTCCATGGGTTAGAAAATATAAATCTATAGCTGTCTAACTTATGGATTTTAGATTCTAACAACTACTACGATAATATACATAACTCCTACATACTTTTTGTTCGCTTCCATCCATTAAGCAATTCCTTTAAATTTATATTTCATTTTCTTCGCTGCAATTTTTATTTTTGGAAAACTTTTCATTTTTGGAAAATAAAACTTTTTTATTTTTTATTTGACGTTTATCATGTCTCTTTTTTTATGCATGTAATATTTCGTTTTCTTATTTATTCTTTTTAAGTACTTTGTAAGTATATAGAAATTGTATTCTTGTATTTTTTTTCCTGAGAGTTGTGTTGCTCTAAGCTTTTATGTTATGAAATTTTATGGTCTATTTCAAGTATTAAAAATAAATATGGAATATAATATAAAATAAGGAAAAAAAAAAGTTGTTATACAAAAAATTTTCGTAATTCACAAATTCACTTGTAATATATTCATTGTGACACATGTTTTCTTCACAAACCAAAAAATAAAAAATTTAATGTTTAAAATGTATAAATAAAATAATAAATTTCCATATAATAAAATTATTGTTTTGTTATTTTCATGTCGGTTGAATCTTGTGGCATATACAAGCACACAGTTTAGGGAAACAAAAAAAGTTTTTCTTTTGATAAAAAAAAAATAAATTTTCTTATTTATTTTTATTTTTATCGTGTTCTTAAATCGAAGTTATATATGTGTACGTTTTGTTACCGTTAAATTTGTCATAAGCTCAAATTGATTTAAGTTTTGACCAAAAATAAATTCAATACAATTGAAAAAGTTTGATATAACTCAAGTGAAAATTGTGCATTTTTACATTTTATAGTTTTATTACAATTTAACTAGTAATTGGCCTTTAAAATCTGGTATTATCTATTAATGGAATATAACCCATTGGTTAGTCTCGATTTATAGTTTATCTTATTCTGGCTGTCCTAGTTCTAGAGGTCTCATTCTTAGGAAACGTCTAACTACATATGTTTCATCCATCAAACGGTGAATTTCAACATTTCCATGTTGGCAAATACTATATCCCCGCGTGCTTCCTGATTTCTACGTTGACGTATTCCATCTTTAAGTCCCTATATAGTAATTTCTTACGTCATTCTTACGTTTTGGAATGATTTTATTATTTTCACTTTAGTCTTCTTGCTTGGTACATCTCCAAAGCTGAATACCTTAGGTCCATATTGGTTTTCGAATTTGTCTATATATAGCTACCTATAAGCTAGTACAATTTTCTGTATTTAATGTTAAGCTCTTCTTTTTTCTTTTTGACATGCTTATTTCAATTAAGCTTAGCTTTAAGTGTCATGTGAAACTTGCTGTGAGTTGGTTTCCACTAGTATCCATTTTTTAGTTAGTGAAGTTAACATGAATTGATTTGGTTTTATTTTGTTGGATTCGCCATCTATTTGTCCAATTACTCAATATGTAAGTGCCTCTTTGCACTTTGCTAGTTTCTTCTTCTACAATGTTACTAATTGCTAAGATTGCAGTATGATTAGCAAATGTTGGTATGTGAGTTTTATCTTTATTTGGCTCTTGTATATAGGATATAAGCGATTGGCCGCTAAACACTATCTTGTGGTACTCCTGCTATCGAAGGCTTGTGCTTCATCCAAGAAAATACTTGAACATATTTTTTGCTTTCCAGCGCATTTTCAATTATGTCTGTGATTTTGTGGACCTATCCTATATAGTCAAATAATCAATTCTCTAAGTCCCAAAGAGAAGTTAATATGTGCTCGAGTTTCTCTTTGACTGTTAGTCGTACTATTCCCAGCTGCTTGATTTATAATATTTTTAAATAGTTCTAACTGGTCCTCTAATTGTACCGAATTCTTGACATTGTCACTGACTAGTTTCCGGAAAAGTTTCCAATTTGTTTTGTTGTTAATTAATTTGGATAACGATTCTTTCTTAAACAATCGTTGCACAGTATTTTGGTTTACCTCCAAAGTAAAATACGCATTTTACTGCCTGACCTGCGATAAATATCTCCTTTCTTTTGTGGGTTGTTATAGTATTGATCCTCAAATGTATTTTTGCCGTTAAAATTGATGACAATTATGAAATTAAATCCTAATGACTTAAACAACGAGATGTAGTCCTCTTTACCCCTTCATGGTTTTTGATGTTTTCTTTTACCAATAAAGTTGATTCTCCTCTCGGTTTTCCTGCTGGTTAGGTGGCGTGTTATCAACAATACTCACGAAATTTAACAAATTAAGTTTTAGTAAAATGGCTTTCATCTATCATTTATCTATCTATTTTTTCTATATTTAAAAATATTTCTAGTTCTAGAATATGTTGCATTAGCCTGAATGTTTAAGGCTTCTATGCTATTTAGAATCTTTTCAAGAATTGGGGTATCGGTACAGGTCATTATTTCCCACTGAATCGAGTTGTTGTACGATCTGTGAGTTTGTTTTTCAATTTTTTGTCGCGTTTGCTTGAGATTCCTTTTCCTCTAAATTTATAGTATATGGACATGCTTCGGCGATGTTTTTTCCCGCACATCTGATGCATCAAGCCTTGGCATTTTTAACATTGAGGAATTAGGTCAGTTGATATTCCCAGCCTTTATAAGTGTAAACCATTTTTGATGACTTGAACATCTTCTGCATTTTATATTTTTCTCTCTTGAGCAAATTTACTGCATCTTCAATTGTTAATCTCTAACACTAGGTGTTGTATTATACCCTCCTTTGTACAAGTTGGATGGAGGCCTCTAGCCATAACTTTAATTGGGTGGTCATTCTTGTAGCCAAAGCTTTATGCGTCTCAGAAGCAGATGTATTAATTTTCCATACATCATTGTTAAGTGATGCAATTCTGTATTCTTTATCAGTAACTGGTTTCATTATTTACACGGAGGCATAATTGGATATGCCAATAATAGTATTTGGCCCCTTCCGGCTTGCCTTGCTGTTCCACTTCGTAAGTGTTTTTCGTCGTATTTCAGCTACTTCATCAATGTTAAGGAGGGAATTTAGTTGAATCTTACCACTTTCCGGACTTCGCTATCTTTTTCTTACTTTTTCTTTTTTTCTGTTTTAAGACTCGATCTGTTTCTTGCTGATGTGCCATATGGGGTATAAATTCGTTTTTGTTGTATTCATTGCATTGACTCACTGATAATAATACATCTATGAACCGTTATCGGTTTATAGATGTATTATTAGTCGTAAATAAGAACTTAATTTACTAGGTTCTCGGTGATTGAATATCCCGCCGTGTCTCGGCCGCCAGAGCCTCGTTAGTTAAAGGAAGGAGCACCGCGTGCAGATAAGGTTGACATTTCAACTGCGGTATTTGACCTGTTTTACCCCTTCTCTCGTACTTTTTATCACAAACACAGTTGATTGCATAATAGCGATGTGTGCTTCACAATGAGTAAATCATTTTCATTGAAGAGATTCATTTCCATTTTGATGTCTTATAGTTAATTGTCAAAATTTTCGCATTTGGAATATAGAAAATCCACGAGTGATTGTTGAAAAACAAATGCATCCTCACCTTGTAACTGTTTCGTGTGGATTTAAGAATGGAGGCATCATCGGCCCTGTCTTCTTCAAAAATTCGGTTGTTCAGGCAATAACAGTTAATTGATCAGTTAATGGTCATCGCTATCGTGACATGATAATCCATTGTTTTAAGCCTAAATTGCAAGTTAAGGATGTGAAAATCGATGCTCCTGGTCAAGTCTAACCAACTAATGAAGGACAGTTAAAGAGAATATTTCGAAGAATACGTCATCAACATTAGCGTTGTAAAGGTGTTATACGGTACAGTTATAGTATAATAAAGCTGCTGGAAAAGACACCGTAACCGCCGGAATATTCAAAAGAAATACATCTATGCAACTGCATACGCATTATCACCATTAATACAAGAAGTTTGAAATTCTGTCAGAATACCACAAAAATGAAGTGAAGACGATAAAGCTTCATAATTATACGTTCTCTAAGAAAGATGACCTAAGGTAGCAAAATTCTTTAAATACAAGAAATGTATCGGGATGCTGGGAATCGAGTTCAAAGTAGAACTTACTACAAAACTTGAGGAGTAAGGCAATAATGCGTTCTCCTTCCATTGGTGGCCTTACAGTCATTTTAGATAGTGTCATGCGGGAATTAGATAACTGATCACCTAGCTCACTTTGCTGTGTTTGGGTGGCTGGATTTTTTTTTAAAGTTGTCCAGTGCCTTAACTTTATAATTTACTTGTACAAAACATGAAACCATACTTGAAAAAATTGTCATTTTCATTATTATATAAACCAATGGTCATTTCAGCTGAAAATTCTGAAAAAATTGGTTCGATTTCCATTAGGACTGGTTAATGTAGCACTTTAACAGTCGTATTATAAATGATCTGTAATTATAGATTTCCCAAATATCATAAACATTTGCAATAATTTTTTGAGGTTAAAAAGAACTATATTTTTAGAGCGTCAAGCTTTAAACACTACGTTATTGATCGATCTGCTAAATATACCACAGAAATAAATAACCAAACCAATTTTACTACCAAAAAGTCAAAAGGGAAATTTAGTCGAAGATGACAAGTACATAAAATATTAAAGCACAATTAAAACTTTTACTTATTAAATTACTTTAATCCCTTCAATTAAATTTGACTTCTTAACCTAATTAGGCGCAACCACAAAATTCTCCTAAAACAAAAATTTATTTTTAATTTAATTTGGAAAATTTTAAATTTGGTTTTCGCCAAAAACATATTTTTTTAGTTTAAAATACATTTGCTTTAATTTCCTTTATATTTAATTTTATATTTATATTACCAACAATTAGACAATTTTCTGTTAGCCTTTAAGGTATTTCATAAACATCTTCTTTATCATGGCCGTTTTAGTATAGTGAGTTAAAACTTATTTGATACAATTTTCTAACAATTAGAACATCATATTAAAGAATATGATATGAAGTAACTAAGAAAACCAGGCGTGTTTGATTGCATTATATCAGCCATGAAAGAGTAGCGCATGGAACTCGTTGTTCTCCAGGAAATTCGATGGCCAAAAATTGTGAACAATGTGTTCCAAGGCTATACATTGCTTCATAGCGGAGATGCCTTCGGCAATCTTGATCTTTGCTTGATCTTCTTGGGCCCCAGCTCGTCAGGTGACCGAGCTGTTTTGGGATTCAAAGGAGTTGATATTTGTATGTATAAGCTAAATGGTTTGTGCATGCGACTAGCCAACCTGCCAATCATATGTTAAAACGCGCGCACTGGAACTTGTTATTTAACTAAGAGAGAGCGGGCCTTAAAGTGGTCGCTTATGCAGATGATGGTGCAGATGACGATACCCTTAGAGATCTTATGCAAAATGCTCTTGGTATCCTTACCAAATGGATAAATAAGTGCGGCCTAAATATTAATCCACCTAAAACTGAATTGGTTCTTTTTTATCGCAAGTACAAACTTCCTTTTTTCAACCCACCCCCTCCTAACGGAGTTGGTTAAAATATCACAGATAAACTTAAATTCTTGCGACTTATTGTGGACTGCAAACTAAGCTCGAAACGTAATATTTTCGAAAGAGTAAAGAAAGCTACGATATCGCTATACTCTTGGAAGAATGCCATTGGAAAAGGATGGGGACTAAACCCTCGAATCGTACATTGGCTGTACACCTCGGTAGTTATACACTCATCTATTCTATTCTGTAGTAACACTCTTCTATTCTAATGAATAAGGAGATCACCAAAGCTCTATTGACTATGCCATCCCGACATCATACCTCGAAGTTAAACTTCTGACTGTTATTCCTTCCAGAATGAGGACTGGGCGAGTGAAGCAGTCCTGGTACAATTAACTTCTTTGCGGATGGATCGAGAATTGATGGCAAGGTCGGTTGTGAGGTGTCCGGCAAGGAGCTTAATTTAAATTTCGGCTTGGCCACGTCGAAATTAGCCCAGATGAGAGACAGCTCTCATCTCTTAACGAGATGGCAGAACAGTTCAACATTCAGCTTATATGGGTGCCAGGGTATTTCAATATAACGGGGAATATTATATCCGATGAAATTGCTCGACAGGGTACCTCTTGTCATATCTTACCATGTAACTCTGATACAGAAGTACCGGTTGCTTTATGTAAACTGCTCCATAAAATCACAAACAATAGATAATCAAATTGTGCCTCATATGTAATTACTTGGCAAATTTGGCCTATACACTAGACTTAATCAGGTCTAACTAATTCATATCCAGGAAACGGCGCAATAATAGCATAATTACGGGTGTCATTACTGGACACTGTCTTAATTGGTAAGCGTGCGAGTAGACTAGGTGTTCTCTCACATGATTATTGTAGAAGTTATAGGGATGAGGAGGAGGAGGATGATACTGTACTACATCTGCTCTACACTTGTCGCAGACTAGCTCGGTACAGGCTAAAATGATTGGGAGCTCGTCTCCTGTGCGACCTGTTGGACCTCAGTAGGATAAGAGTTAAGCTGATTTAAATGCTAGAGCTGGTTAAAATCAGAATACCTTATGTGAAAATATAGGTCCGTTCTCCCGACACGATCTAGCGATCGATTGCCAGCATAACGATCGCGCACGATCTCATTGTGACTATAGCACATTCTTTCTTCATAAAAATCTACTTGAAAACATGGACACCCCTCCGTAAGACCTCCCGAAGTCAAATTGAGCATGTGTTAGTTTTTAAGAGAAGGTCTTCCATAATGTGAGATCATCAATTGGTAACTGCAAAGCTTTTTTTACAATCGCACGGAAAGCATGCCTTTCTAGGGGAATAAATAGTGGAAGGCTTAATATTTTTAGAGTATAGGTATGCGTTCAGAACTAGGCATATTGTTTCGTTGAAAACCTCTTTGTTAACATTTACACTTGAAACGAGCATTTACCTGATTTACTCAATATTCAACAAATGTCAAATGCTGAGGTGTCAAAAACAGACTGCGGATATGTGCATAGTGGACCGAGACTACGAGGAATTTACACTGGCCATGTAGGAACTAAAACAAAACCGCTTCCCTGGGGTTGATTGCATGCTCTTTATATTCTGAGGGTGTACTTTGTAGAATTATCTTTTCAATTATTATGGCAAAACGAAGTAATTCCTGATGAATGGAAAGTGGCAGGTATGTGCCCTACCCTTAAAAAAAATCGCTTAAAATGTGAAAATTATTGCGTCATAGTTCTCCTTCGCACAGCATACAAATTATTGTCTTACTTAATATTGGAGAGAATCACTCCCCTGGCGGAAGAAATGGTAGGTGACTACCAAAGAGGATTTCGTCCGAATCGATAAGTCACTGATCAAGTTTTTTCGATTAGGATGATTCTTTTTAATATTACGAGACATCTTGTGACGTACATCTGGTGTTCTTGGCTTTCCGACAAGCCTATTACTCAATCCATCACGATAGCTTATGGTTTGCATTGTGATGTCTGGGAATGCACGTGCGTTTATGTAAAATGACAGTAATGCAGTCACAATGTTGAGTCAAAATTACGAACAAGCTATCAGTAATTTTTGCAATTAGCTCTGGGTTACGGCAAGGAGATGATCTGTAACCGATAATTTTTAGTCACATGTTAGAATTTATTTTCGTAAAAGTGAAACAACTCAGGACAACATCTTGTACCATCAGTCCAACAAGGTTTAGACATGTGCAGATGATATCTGTGTAATTGGATTCAATGGCAACGGTGTCAAAGAACAACTGGATCCACTTGTACGGTTCTCAGTTTCCGTTGATCTCAAAATCAATGAGATCAAACGAAAATATATGAGCACTGGTTTTAGAAACCAAGACGCAATGGATTTTACCGGTAGTTACTACATTTGAGGGAGTGATAAGGTTCTCATACATCGAGTCCCTTGTCACTCATGATAATTGTCTGGGAGAACCCTACACAAATACCTTGCAAAAACCTTGTACACTAGTAAGACTTGTACAAACAAGGTGTTTAACATTTCCTACAGTTTGTTCCGCTCTGTTAACATTGTTTAGGGACCATTTATTTAAACGAAACATTTGGTTTGTTTGTTTATTCCTCTGCAATCTGTTTTGAGCCGAAGCTCTCTCAACTCTTTCGCGGTTAACTTAACGTTCTACTTTACGCCATTACTAGCCAAATCGAGGACGCGCGAATGCAGGTTCTCGATATTCAAATATCCATCTGCACGTTGCATTGCTCCAGCTAGCCTGTACTGGCATGGACCATAGATTCTGCACTACAACGGGGGGTCCTAGTTGTGTTAATCGTCATCACCGATCGTAATCAGGTGATGAAAAATTCCTTTTGCAACCCTCCTCCGTTGAGATTCAAACCCGGTATCTCCCATCCCAAACACCACAGCTTTTACCACTGCGCTAATTGATCGGTGAAACATTTTCGTTTAGTTCTTTAAGAGCCAAATACACGAAATGACGTCATCGTCATTTCTATCCAAGACACACGTTTTTATTTAATGAAGTTATGATAGATGGAGTTGTATTTTTCTAAACTAATTCACCATTTGGGAATATTGGCTCACAGGCACAATTATCCAAATAGTTATTTTATTATTTTTTTGCAAATATTTCGCTTAATAATTTAACATTTCAAAAAAACCACTGTAGTTTTTTCTCCTGTGCATTTTGATGTATTATAGTCGTAGTTCCTTCGGCTAATAATTAAGAAAAGTTACATTTTCATTTCATAATTTAGTGAATATGTATGATAATTAAATTTAAATAGCAGAAATACTAAGCGGAAAATTCGGAAAATCAACCGTGATTATTTAAGTAAAACCCTAAAGAATATTTTAAAATTTAGTTGGGGCTGAAACAAACAGTAGTTTTTCAAAAAAGCTACAGTAACTTCTTTAACTTTTTAAGCAACTTTTTTAAGTATTTGTCCATTTTTCGTGTATTTCGCCCTTATATATAATTCACTGGTCAGTAACATGCCGAATCGATCAATCATATTCTTTTTAAAACTTATAACCAGATGTCCAGTTCAGTTTCCGTGTCAATTGTCTATTGGGTTTTTTTTATAAATGGTATAATTTAACATTGTATAAAAAATTGCACATCAACAATCAATTTGACAATTCATTAGAAAACCGTTATGTTTATTGAAGTTGCGTAAATTTTACTTTTATTTTTTAAAATTTAAATTAATTAAAATTAAACCAGTTGCGGGCATGTAATCTATAAAATTAATGTAAAGTTAATTGTTAATTATATTTTTGGTTAAAATAATACTATTTCTGTGCGATAATAATAAATAAATAAAACGACGCGACGCCATTACATCAAAAATAAAATTTTCTGCTGCAAAATTGATGGTGAGGCATCAGACGAAAATTGAAGTGCTATCAGGTACGATCTACTGTTATAATCCAAAATATAATAAGCATTCTCCTTGTTTAACGAAGATGTATTGCAAAACTAAGAAAATTAAAAGATTACGTAAGGTTCTGGACAATCCGATCAATTATATAGCCGAAATTAAACCAATTCGTGACAATACACTACGAACTTCTTCCCACAATATTGTTTCAGATGTTCAATCATTACCAATCAAATCAGTACCTAATTTGACTGTTTCAACAATAAGCACACTGAATCAGTCAACACCTAGTGAATTAGAACATAAAATCGATGGATTTAAACCAGTTTGTAGTATTTTGGATTATCATCGAAGTTCTCGAGAAAATGACACACTACCATTGGATCTCAGAAAGCCGTATACACCATTTAAAAATACTTCTAAAGTGAAAGTGCTAGAAATTTTATATTTGCCGGCTGGAACAATAGATCCCGACTGTCCGATTGATATTTTTGATCAGCCGCTTGATTTGAGTACAAAACGACCTGTTGCAAATACCGCGGAACCGATAGATTTATATGTCAGTAAACAACCATCTATTACATACCAACATGTTGATGAGCCAAATAAACCTCAATTCGATGATACGGATGAAGATGTTCTTTTGTTAGATGCATCTTATTCATCTTTGGACTTTCCTTCTTCGTGTAGTGAATGTTCCGGTTACTCTAAATCATCATTTTTAGATTTGGTGAACGACGAAAACAAAATTTGATGTTTCGAAGTAACTTGTTTATGAAATTTTTAAAGAGTCAATGAAAGTTTATGAAATCATGGTTACTCTTATCGGTGTGATAACCTAGTGCGAGAGGTAATGTCGGTCAATCTCGTTGTATCGCCAGACAATTTGATAATGTTCCATCTCAAAAGGAGATTGTATTGGTTCTTATACGAATAGGTTTTGATCTTGGGTGGAATGTAGCCGAAAATCAATTATATACTTTTTTTAATTACGTGTGAGAATTTATAACTAAATGTTAATAAATTGTCAATCAGGTCGATGGATGGTTTCTAACAGGCTATCATCAAGTCAAACGTCTTCAATGTTTCCTTTTAAATATTTCAACGTTTATATCAACACTTTAACACTCTAAGCCGGTTTGAATATATGGTAAATAAAAGAACATTCAATTAATTTCGTTTATAAATAAAATAATTAAATTTAAAAAAATATAAAATTCAGTCTATTAAAAATTTAAAAAAAAATAACGTTTCAAAAATTATTTCGCACACGTCAAGTGTCTATTTCATCAAATTTCGAACCATTTGTAAAAATTGGGTTAGTATCGATACATTTAGACACCGTTGACAATCTCTTGGATATTGCTTAATTGATTCGATCAGTATTCTTATCAATTCCGGATCTTTCGTACACTTGCCAACGCCGAGCAATCGATCAAACAATTTAGTATTAATACGATACGAATTCATTTTCAAAAACATTTCTAACTTGTCTGTGTATTGCAAAACGACGTCTAAATCAAGCATAAGTTCAATCATTATATCGGTCGTTTTTGACGACATTAAACCAATATTTTTGACTAAAATTGCATAACACGCGATGTTATCTAATTTACACAAACCTAGTCCCGATATGATATGACGATAAAATTCAATTGGCCGATCATCACACTCGCAGTGCCATATCATTAACGTAAGTGATCGAATCATTTGATGTGTTCCAAATGTGTTACAAAAAGTGTCGAAATACTTGTCAAAAAGCATATCGTACTTTACAATATAATTGTAGCATTTTTCAATGACATCAATCGGTTCCGTTTTAAGAATTGTTTGTAAAACGCGCGACTCGACCAGCGTGTGGGTAAATTTACACGAAACGTCGATGCATCTACCATTTAAAAATTGATAACATGGAAAATTAAAAATTTGATTGATGCGAAAATCTAGAGTCGTTGTATCTGCATTTAAACTACCATTGTATAGCAATGGATTTGGCTTTTCGATGGCAATAGTTGGCGTTGGGGCTCGATTAGTTGATTGCGATAAAATTTCAATTTCATTTAACTGCATGGTACGTGTAATTTTATTTAATTCCAAAAATATTTTTGAATGGGTTCTAGAAATAGAAATTTTTTTTATTGATATCAAAATTTAATGTCGTCGCAATTACTTACGAATTGACCGAAATCGAACGTGAATTTGTAGGATATTGATCTTGTTCTCGAATTATGGCATCCACATCACAGAGAAAATCTTCTATTTCACCGTTTTCGGCCTGTTTTATATGATCAAATGGAGATCGATCATAATCCATTTGCGATAAAGTTGTTCGCACAGATAAATCAAGAGGTTCCAAAGGTGAAGATAGACGGTAGTGGTCCGTAACTTGATTAATTGTCCGTTTTACGCTATTGAGCTGGTTTTGTTCATAGTCGATCTTATTTAGATATCGGTTATCCATTGTTTCAGTATACTGTTGTGTCTTCAGAGGTGGTAGTTCCACCGCTGCCATACAATTTTCGATTGGTTGACTTGTATGATTAGAGCTCGCAATGCTTGGATCTTCCAAATCACATACCAAATCAGCGTTATTGTAATTGATCTCGTTGAAAGGTGGTAGGTCCTGATCTGCAGGAAACGATATTTTTACCAATTTGCCCGTTGTTGTATCTTTCACAAATTCTGGCATAGCAGCGTTATCTGAAATGCCATGTAGTACTTGTTTAGCTGTCTGAGATTGGTGTTTAATCGAATATGTTTGAATATTGATGGCTCGAGGAATACGACTAATTTTCGATAGTCGTATACGAGCTTGTACCATATTTGGTGGTAATTCTAGAACATGTGTAGATTTATCAGGTAACTCTGAATTTATTGGCGTTGTTAAATTTATAACTTTTAATTGATTTTCAATCACATTTATCATTGGCGAATTTTTTTCCACTTTACAAACTTTTGGCAAATTTTTAGAGAATTTTGATCGCCCTCTGGTGGGTGGTGGTTTACTATTTCGTGGTTTACTATATTTCGGTTTTGAGTTCAATCTGTAATTAAGGATAGGATTTAAAATTTCTTCGTTTTGATTTTCACAGTTTAGAACTGACAGATTTAGTTTTTTCCATGCACTTCGTCGTTTTTTCCATGCACTTCGTGTAATCATGTTTACTTCTCTTATAAGACTTAATTAATATTATAACTTTAATTGCTTCTTCATATAATAATCGGAATTTTTTCAAATATTTCAGATTCAAACTGTTCAGTAGAAGGACTGCAACAGCGGATTCTTTAGTGCCAAGATAAACGATTTAATAAAACATAAATCATAAATTGAATTAAGAATTTAATTAAAGTATATCGGTACACTAATAACAGTACTTATTAACATAAATGTACCTTTTAACGGAAAAGTGCATGTATTTTAAGAAAAATTTAACATTTTCTATTCGTCACAATCACAATTCCACTCAATTAATATTTCATAAATATATATTATTTAATTCACTTTAAATAAATTATTTAATTTTAATTAAAATATACTAAAATTATCTTCGCATTTACACTTTGCACTAAATAATGTTACACACCGTTTGTCCGTTTCTAATTTTTATCGAAATAACGTTTTTTTTTTGTCTTTGGTTTTTATATTATATAATAGTGCTGCCATATTTAATATTTAAATGTTTATACCATTTAACAGCTGTAATTGTAGTACAATTTATTATACGATTTAATTATTTATAAAGGCCTTACTACACTGCATTAATTTATATGAAAGATAAATTATATGTAAAAATCACTATTGAGATATTTTGTAAACGGTTGAATTTATTGGGCCTATTTACACTATGTTGTAGTTGCTTGTTGTAACTTCCTCGTTTTTCTCCTCTCTGCCTATAAACTTGTTGGAGTGGGGATATTTTTGTTGCATGTTTTTCAATCGTTTTTTTAGCGATGAGCGTGTTGCAGTAACAGTAAAACTCACTAACACAGACGAATTTTTTTATTCAAAATTTGTCTTGATAGGGCAATTTTTCAATTAGTTCTGCTGATCACCACCAGTTGTATGTTAGGGATAAACAATACGAGAAATGTGATTCGTATGGGAAATTTACAAAATAAATTTTAGATGACATTTTGGTGTTATTTACCGTCATATTTTTATTTACATGTAAGCACTAATTAAATATTTTATTTATTTAGTTATAGTATACTGTTATAACATCACATAATGAAAGTTTTAATACATAATTTTGATTTCTTATACAAGGTAGCTCTGTTCTGAAGAAAGTTAAATATGCGTTTAATACTATGTATTTCGAAATAAAACAAACATTTAATATGAAACTCATGTTAAATTTTCTTCAAAACAGAATTACTTCTATAAGAACTGAAAATTCTGTATTAAAATTTACATTATTCGATGTTATATTATTTTTACGCTATAACTAGATAAATTGTATGTCTAATAAGTTTGCACTTGTAAATAAAAATTTGATGGTAAACAACCACAAAATGTAATCTAAAACTTACATTTTGAATTCTCATTTCCTTTTTGACTCGAATATTTATAATAATAGGCATTGGACCAACAGAAAAAACGATTGAACATTTTTGATTCTAAAATCTTTTTATTTTTAATAAAAAGGCATTTTGAAATCACTCCCACAAATGTTTTGTTTACATGAATAATGTGCTTTATTCTAAAAAATGGTTAACTTTACTGTTGAATTGCGGCCTAAAAACAAACGAAATTGCACATTTTTATTTAAATACATTAAGTAAAACCGTTTTCACGAAAAAAACTTATCTGATTAGTTTAATTTCCTCCAATCCATTTATAATTTTTATGTTTTTCACGTTAGGATAAACATGTTTTCCCATACAAAACTATGACATTTCAATATTTATCCCTTACGGTGTCGCATTTTACGACCAAAATTGTAACTAAAAAATTATCCTATTAAATACGTCCGATTTGTCAGCAATATTGATCTAATGGCTTAAAATATTTGCTCAGGTCGTTGGTGAATATTTTAGAGACTTTGATTTGATACGGTGTTTAACTTTTGGCTCCTGTGGTAGGGGTCATTCGATAATCGTAAAGCTACATTTACGCATGCGACAGGCAACCTGTCATTCTTTAGTATTCATATGTACCCACTGATGTCAGCTAACCATAAGATAGAAACTAATTTTTTAACAATTAAAATTATTTGATGGGTAACTAGAACGCGGCGTCAGATTAGTGATCGGTGAATTAAATGCTATAAAGCTGGCATAAATCAAACTGACTTATGTAAAAATATAGATCCGTATATTCCGTACTATTATCTCACAAAAATATCCACTTGGAAACATGGACCACACTCTCGTAAGACGCCTTGAGGTCAAGTTGACCATGTGTTAATTTTTAAGAGACGGTTTCAGGTCAACCAGGTTGTGAGATCATATTGGTAGGCCGCCAAATTTGTAGGCCGTGATCATCAATTGGTCTCTGCAAAACTAAGATGGCACGTAATAAAACGGTCCTTGGTAGGAGAGGCGCCAAGCAAATTTATAGACGGAAAACTCGTGAATGACAAAAGGCTGAAGTATTAAGACTACAACAGCTCAGTAATGAGTGCAGTTCACGTAACTTGTTTAAACAATTCAACAGACTGCACCATATTTTTAGGCTTATTGGCATTCGGGAACAGGAAAAAACCTCTGCGCATTTAAAAGTTGTCAAGTACAAACTGCGGAAGTGTGGATAAAGGGTTCATCATACGAGAAATTTACACTGGCCATGTAGAGACCCAAAACGAAATAGTTCACCTGGGGATGTGAATATAATTTTGGAGCTTTTGATATTCGGAGGGGATACATTGTGGAATTATCTTTTCGTCGTTATTTGATTAGTATAGAAAGAAAACTTATGCCAAATTGTATTCGTTTTTAAAATAAATTCAAACTCTCAAAATCAAAATAGCCAAAATCTGTAATAATGGTCTGATTAGGCTCAATGATACCTCTGTGGCGTCTTTTACCACCCTGTGCGTCTATAAGAAGTAGGTATTGATTAAAATTATTGAAAATTAACTTACACGAAAAGAATAATTGGGTACAAAATCAACTTGTTAGGTCAAAATTGTATCCTAAATGGACCTCAGTGGACCATTGTACTACAATATCAACCTTCACGTTTCCATTCCAAACAGCAACAGCAGGTGCAATTACAGCAACAGTGAAAACTGCATATCAGCAGCAACTGCAATAACAAAAACAAGAGAACTGGATCAACGCAATTACATTTGTCTTGCAAGATTCTGATAGTGGGTATTCGGTATACTCCAATCGCTTGGTTTTTGTGTTTGTTGCTGAAGTGTGGAATTTTGCTGATTCTGATAGTGTGGTCTCTCTGTTCTTTGTCGGTCGTATTGCATTCGTTGGTTACTGTTTGTTGTCCTTTCTTTCTAGTAAAATGATTCCCGCTGAAATGTTGAATTCAGTTGGCTGTGATACTGTTGGTTAAATGGTGAATTCTCTGTTTTCGAAATACTAGTTTATTATCTTGTACCCTTTCGTCTCTGTATTGCGCGAACTAGTCCTGTCCTCTAATGCTCTTCTGTCTTGTCCTGCATTCTGCAATGAAATGCCCACTCTTCTTGCAGAAATGACAAACCGATACCCGTTGAGAAACGTCATGATGGTTTCTTAAAACTTTGTTAGGTTGAACTTCTGACGCATGCGTGTTTCGCTTGAGACACTTCGTTGCATTGTGCCCTGTTTCGTCACACAGTTGGCATTTCTCCTCATTACTTCTCGTGCAATGCGTCTGCGAAGAGATGCAAGATTTCAGTCTCGTTACTGTCTGTATTAGCCCGTCAATAAATACTTGCTTTGTTAGCCATTTACAGTTGAGATCTAATGGACTGATTTAGAAGAGTGGTATTCTATAGAAGAGTGGTATTCTCTTCTCGACCATATTCTGGATTTCAGCAGTGTTCATTCTGTTTAGTTAACTGCTATTAAAAGTGCTGCCTGTATTAAGATTTTTTTCTAGTGAAATTAAACTTATATCAGAAGCTTCTGTAATATCGTCAGCGGCGACGTTAAATAAAAAATTATAATTTACTGCGATTTTAAACCAAAAGTTGCAAAATCTTGTAGTTTAGGTGATCCTATATTCCTAAACTGCTTGTCTTTCTTTTCGAATTTAGGGATAAAATCCTGTTGCTCCTTCTATTGTTATCATTCATGTAAAATTAACGACCTTTGAGAAAAACTCAATTTTTTTTCGACTTTAAGGGAAACGGGTTTCCACGCTTAGGTTCTTTTTTTTGTACAGCGCCAATTATGTTGTAATTATGTATGTATAATAATTTTATTGTTGTTTATGTATTTATATTAACAAACGTATTGGATAAACTTACCCTTGTACATATTTCGATATAGATATAACTCACTTATTTAATTTACCCTTACCTATTGCAATCTAACACTATTTCATATATAAAACTGAGTTTTGGATTAAAAGTTCATTTAAGTTCAAAACAGTCTGGTATTGAGATTGTCTGCCAATCGAACAAAGTAGTTTTATATAACCGAAAGAATCACTTGCACCTCTAAAAAATATAATGTGTCCATCATATAAAATGTATTAAATTTCCTTCAAATCGATCAATTATTTCTTAGCTGCTAAGACCAAATTATATCCATTTTTCGAGTTTGAATTCGAGCTGTCTCAAAATTAAAATAGCCAAATTCTGTAATAGTAGTCTGATTGTGCTCAATGATATCTCTAATAATAGGTTTTGCTGAGCACATAAACATATTTCTTGGATGCCATTAACATTTGAAAACGATATCAGCCAAATGGCCGCCACGGCTACGCTTGCAGCACCATATCCTTTTCATGAAATTTTCCATGCTCAAGTCGCACATTTGCACATGTCTTCGATAACGTCACGAATTTCAACTTTAAGGTCTTCGATAGATTGTGGAGCATTGGTATAGGCCTTATCTTTAACGTGGCCCCAAAGAAAAAAGTCTAAAGGTGTTAAATCACAAGACCTCGGTGGCCAATTGTGATCACCTTTTCGAGAAATAACACGGTCATGAAACTTTTTTTTGCAAAATTGCGATTGTTTCGTTGCTTGTGTCGCACGTAGCGCCGTCATGCTAAAAATAAACGTCGTCCACATCAATATCTTACAATTTCGGCCATAAAAAATTATTAATCATAGCTCGGTAGCGTAATCCATTCACCGTAACAGTTGCACCAGCATCATTTTCGAAGTGATTTTTAACAATTTCAATGCATTGTTGTAGCGTGTATCGTACCATTTTTAGTAATGGCGTATTTTTTACTTGTCAAATGTCACAAGATGATAGCTGCCCAAATAGCAGGCTATTCAAAATTAAACTTCTTATTAGGTAACCCTATAGCATCTCAATAGCGTTATTTTGTTGCAACGATCTCTGTTTTAAGATCTCTTAATCGAAGTTGTAGCACTGTTTGGTTTAGTTGAATTTGAAAACCGGCACTGAAACTTTAGAGGCCCTGGCGAAATATTCAGTTTTTATTATGAATTATTTTTTTATTATTCCACTACAATTTAGGACTGTTGTATGCTGTCCATGACTTGTTGTTTACAAATGCAGCCGCAGATTTAAGATTTTGCTGATTCCTTATAGAACGTAGTATAAAACAATAGAATTTTAATAATTCGCTTAATGTTCACTGTATGGTTGTTGTTATTATTATATATTTGGATCTAAAAGTGAGGCAAACACAGATTAACAACACTAAAGTATAATTTAATTATAAATTAAATTTTTATCACAAATTTATTATAATTAATTTAAGAAATTTAAAGTTTTTATATTTTATAGTAGTTTAATTTTATTTTGGTTTCGTTTATTTTTGGGGGTATATACAAGTTTAAAACTTGCATACTATGGAAAATAGGTGTAGTGGTTCATAGGTACGTTCGTTCCGGTCTATTTAACGATTTTAATCATTACTTATATTTTTTTTTTTAATAATGGTACAAAAGAAACTAACGAGAAGTATTAAAATCTTATAAGCCATAATTATTTATATTTAAATTAGAGGTTCGTAAGTTCAACTGGATTTACGCTTCTAAGTTGCCGATACCTTGGTTGTTTTAAAATACTTCTAGCCAATTTGTTGGGATGTCATTACAGTTTAAAGTAATATTTCGTACTGAACTCTCTGATAGTTTCTTTAATGGTTTTAATACTAAGGTCATCGTGCATGTTGCTGCCATTTATGGGGCGTTTGTAGGAGTTCTCTATTTGATGCCCCCACAACTGAGTTTCATAGGTCCATATGGGGATAATTATCGCTTTGTATAGAAAAACACTTTATTGCGTAAAGATAATCCGGAAAGACTGCAAAACAGTACTTGTTTTCCTCAAAGATTATTTGATGATGCACTTGCTCTATGGTTCCATGTCGACTTCGAAATCCAAATTGATGGTCTCCTGACACTTTTAATACTGGTTTAAGTTTACTTAGTATCATTTTTTCTTCGAAAAGCTTCGATATTGTTGGAAGCATGCGCTTATCGGTCGAAATGGCGATATTTGTGTTTCATTTTTCCCAGTCTTGTTGAAGTCTTCTTGAAGATTAATGATATTAGCTTTAAACATTTATCAGGTAATTCTCTTATAATTGGCTTTATTCAGGTAAAACCAATTTATTAGCATCTTGATTAGGTGTAAAAAAAATCATCAGCATTTCAGGGCAAAGTCGATTCTTTACTGAGATCTTTTACAAGATCTTTCAGACCATAATTTTACAATTGGTGATCGTTGAAGGTGGTCAGCCTAACGAACGATTTTACAGACAATAGGTCGGTGATCGAACTCAATACCGCGGTGTATATATAAGCCAACGCCTTAATCATCACCATACGACCGATTAGATGTAAACACTTACTTTAGTTGAGAAGCGAAAGATAATGTGTTTTCTTCATCGCTTCTTACCCAATTTCCAACTTGCCAGTCTTTTTAAATTGTTCATTGCCTTCCACCAAGAGTAATCTCTTCTTTAGGTTGCCGAGAGTTCACTTAAATAATTCTGTAACCTCTGTTTTTGTTCTTCCTTCAATCAGTTCGAATCAATATAGTGCGATTAAGTTTCCACTTCGATGAAAGAGATTTATATTGGTGCCATTGCCCCCTTAACGCTTTTTTGAACAAGGTTCTGAGACATCCAGAACCTTGTTCAAAAAAGCGTTAAGGGGGCAATGACACCAATATAAATCTCTTTCATCGAAGTGGAAACTTAATCGCAGTTTATTAACTTTCTTTGTAATATTGACGGTGATTGTAGCATTTTTTGCTGCTTTCTTCAAAATGTCTTTTAACATTTCTGCAGTCTTATCAAAACCAGTTGGCGTTCTTAGTGGAATATCTAGCGAAGTAGCTTGTTCGACTAGCCTTCTATATTGGACCCATTTAGTTTGCTTGTTTGTGAGACGTTTTAGCTGTTTTGCCTTTAGAACATCGGTATTCAACATTACTATTACAGGTGAATAATCAGAGGGCAGATCTGATTTCGTTACGCAAAAGTCAATTAGATCCAAACTATATTCCTCTATCGCTTCAAAAAATTTTTTGCCTTTTGGCGATGTTAGTCTTGATTTCCAGTAAATATGTTAAGCGTTGTAATCTGCCCCGCACGGAATATATTCAGATATCAACATTATGTCAATATTGTGCTCAATAAGGAATGCTTAAACCTCAGCTTTGTTTTGTGCTAGGCCATTACCATTCCATATTGCTATTTTAAGAACAATAATTTTTATCGTCCTGCATCAGCATATATTCATATTTTGCGTAATTAAATCCATGGTTCGGTCCATAATTAACTTGAATCTTTGCATCATATTTGTGAGCTTGTTTACCGCAAAGAAATATTTCATTCTTCATTGTTTTGCACTTTTGGAGCAGTTCCTTTAAGGATACTAGTATATGAGACTCCATGATGTACGTTACAGTTTACGGTTACGTTTTTATTGTTATTGGGTAAAACTTCTGGGAAAATTTTCTTTTCTCTCGGTTGAGTACAGTTTAAGCATAGGTTGCTCTTCTCGCTGCCGTGGACTAATGCTTCGTTTTAGCTCTAAATATATTGGGCACCCTCTATAATTTGGCGTATGATTTCCACCACAGTTGCTACATCTTTTCACAGATGTATCTGTTTTTTTTTGGTGAATTCCTTTGAATTATGTAGTTCCCTACAGACATCGGTCAACGCACAGAAAGCTTTACTGTAACCGTATTCTTGGCACTTACAATTGCCCCAGTTCTTTTTCTGGAAAGAAAATACAGTGAATTTTCCATGCAGAAAATATTCCAACTCTCCGCGGAATAATAGTTGAGGTACTTTTGCTTTATTAAAAATGTTGGTTAATGTTTTAGCGTGAAAGCCTTTTTATTCAATAAGAGCGTTGTTTATTTCGCTGGGATCTGCGAAACTCTCAATTCCTTTTATTACCACAACCAATCCTTTCTGGCTCTTTAGTTAGTAAGTATAGTACCATTGGTATAGTTTAACAATTTTGTCGAAATGAGTAATTAGTGCTCTGTAAGCAACTACTATGTTAAGAGATTGGATTTTTGTTTGTTTTATATTTATTTTTTTCACCCAGGAAATGTTAAAGTTTCCATCCGTTATTTTGTTAATCAAGTTAGTAAGATTTTTTGAGGATTCATTCCTCAAATAATTTGGTGGTGGTTTCTCCTTTTCTTAAGTATTTTCTTCAGGGACATCCTATAAACTATCGATTGCCATTTTTTAAATTCTCATTTTTTTCAATGGAATTTGTTGCACGATTTTATTTTATTTCGATTGAAGTCGTGACGTGGTACGCAAGTATCTTAATCCTAGCTATTCGACCGGTGCCGATGTTAAGCCAATACATTTGTCTATATGTATTTTAGTTTTAGTTTTTCACTTTTCTACTGACGTGCGGCGCGTTCCATATTTCCATCTAACTTTAAAATCCAGGTCGTGTCAAAGTACCTAACTGTTTACGCATATGGTATATTATATCCCGATATATTGAAACCAGTTTACGTTAATTTTATTCGCTATCACTTATGTATTTTAGTATAATAGCTGCTTGTAATTTCTGGGTTGAGTCTTCGTTGCTTTCTCTAACAACAGCTAAGATCGCAGTGTCATCACTAAAAAACGCCACTTTGTTGTTTTTATTTCCTGTAGATCATTCGTGTGTAGTAAATATAAAACAGGCCCTAACTAACTGCCTTTATTCTAAACGTCTTATGAGAGTCACGGAACTTTACATACTACATGCTCTGTTCTTGAGGTTAGTGCATCCTTTTATTCTATATTCTCCTAATTCATTTCATAAGTGGGTTTTAGTGCCACCACTAAATCTTTCGTTTTTGATAAGGACAAGGTTGTTGATTTCTAGATTTTGAGTCGTGGTAAGCCATTTGTGTGGAGATTTTAGTTCACTCAAATATTTACTGCTTCGTACTGACGCCAGAATGTTTTCTTCAACTTTATAAATTCACGAAGATTAGCTGGTAAAATATTGACATTCAAAAAATAGTTAGGTTTATGACAGGTCATTCCAAAAAGTCTTTTGAGGTGGTATTTGACCACCTGAAGTGGCAATTAATGGTACCGCCAAAAAGCCAGGGCTGTATTTCTGTGTCTATTTATTGTTTTCACATTATTTCTTGACAACTAGTTGATTGGTTGCCCCAAGAACCTGATGTCTTAAGCTGTTCATTGCATGTATTGTACGAACTGCTCGGCATAGGAATACGGTTAAATAGCCCTTGTATTTAAGACGACTTCGGAATGTTGACGTTTTCACACTATGATCGCCCATGCGATGTCGGTCCAGTTGCTGCCAAAACAAATGAAGGCAATGACTTTTTGATGGCACTATTATTGGAAATTTATTTTTTTAGAGTGTTCCAGCTAACCTCAATTTTGAATGAGTCTATTTTCATCCAAAAATTGGTTCAAATTTAAAAGCTTGCTTTTATTAAAGATTGGAAGTTGATTGAACCATGCGTGATACTCTGAAGAGAATTCATGTTGTTGTACGACTCTAACGCAACAATTGCCAGCATGAGAAAGGTTTTGAACATACAATTGTAAATTGATTGGTAGCAATCTGCGAGATTCCAGATGGTAATGTGTCATCAATTAGCTGTTGGTATATTGTTTCACTATATTTTCGATTCACAAGTCTCGCAATAATAATTTTGCTGGCCATATAACAGAAATGGTGAATCCGAAGAGCATCGATGATCAAAGAGCCGAGAAATGATAGACACTATAGTCTTTTTGTTATTTGCCTATTCGGTGAAGATTGTAATTCAAAATTTAGCTGACATCAAAATTCATCCATTATCGTTAAAGAATCATCATTGCTAGTTTTACGTGAAGCGCATTGAACACAGTTCGTAGTTTTATCACATGATGAGATAAATAAGCAACTATTAAACACAAATTAGCCATCTGATAATGGAATACAACCTTCTGATGTTTTCATGGGTTCCATTTGATCCAAAACCATATATTCATTAACATTAGAATAAACGCAGAATGATATTCAGAATCCCGAGTGAAGTCGCGAGAATTTTTTAACTTTCTTATTCATATATTTACCGTTATATTTTAGTCACGTATGTTTCCGTGATGAGACATTTACGTAGTTTGTTCGGTTTCTTGGACTATCCGTACACATCTTGCTGATCTTGCATCATTCCTTTTTAAAATTTAATATTTATTCAACTTTTATTTTAACTTTACAATGATTTAGCAGAGAACAGATAGCTAATGGACAGTGAATCATTATTGTGATTCCAGCCAACAATTCTAAGATCATTGGTCATTTTTCTGTTTAACGATAGCTCTGCATTGAAGTGTGGCAATCGCTTATCAAACGGTTTGTTTAATATCATCAATTTATGTTTCGTTTTTATCTTCAATTTGGGTGGTTTTCCTTTGATTTATTTTAAGCCTCACTCATTACTTGATTTTTTTTCCTGAGAAGTTTTTTGATGCTTTACGTCTTAATAATTCGAGCTTGTTCCTCAGAATCGATGGTTTTCTGAATCACTTTGAGTTTTTATCATTTAATTTTTATATACTTTTGATGCTTTGCTATTCAAACGCAACACTGCATCCTCTATAGTTAGCTGAATGATTTTCCCCGTTGAACACATTTAGTTTGATCATTTTTTTGTTTCAACGCAATCTCTTAATCCGCTCATTTAACACAACTTGGTTCCCTGTTACAATACTTTTGTGTATGTCCGTAGACTTTGCATTGATGGCATTGTAGCATAAGTTTAGACCTTTAAGGCAGAAAAATAAATTTTGGCCATCACGAGTGATTGGTATCGTTCCTTTGTCTTAAACGTATGCCAATAGTGTTTTTCTTCATTTACCATTGTAGCTATTTCTCTATAACCTTCACGTTAAACCTTCAGTTTAACTGAAATGTTGATTTGTTTATAGAGTAGTTTCTCAAGTTAGTTATTTTTCATCTGTATAATACTCTTGCACAGTTATTATTTTTTTTGGCAATTATATGCAGTTATTATTTTTTTGGCAATTATATGATTTAGTTGCTAGGATATATTGGTGAAATCAACCAATGAATTATTAGCTTTATACAATTCACTGTACATCTTTTCCTCAGGTATAGTACGTTTGCAATTCTCTTGCAATAGTTCGTTTTTCGGATTTTTTTGTTATGTATTTCTTCTCTTTTGTTACACTAGGTTGATGTTGCTTCCTACGGATCGGCTTGTGCCTTTAGTGGAAAATTTACGAGACTGACCTCCGAATAGAGTATATTTCCTAGTATCAAACTTTAATCATTTTTTCCTTTATTATTTAGACGTTGTAGCCGAATATTGTCACTTGGAGGTATACTATAAACATTTGGTATAGTTAAAACCATTTCTAGTTAAAGGAAGAAGTTGTAAACGAACAGCTACATAAAAAAATAGTATTCGAAAAGTGAAGTCTCGAATTGAATGAAATTCTCGTCTCAGTGGTAATAAATTGGCTACTGGCCTGAACATATCCACAAAAATGAACCAACGCGTTCTGAAAAATGAGCTTGGATTGAGCCTTTAAAGCTCCAAAAAGGACTGCCGATATGTGCATAGAGAACCCATCCTACGAGGAATTCACACTGGCCATGCTTGATATTCTGAGGGTGTACTTTGTAGAATTATCTTTTTAATTATTATGGCAAAGCAAAGTTATGCCTGATGAATGAAAAGTGGCTATGTTGTGCCCTATCCTTGAAAAAAAGATCGCTTAAAATGTAGAAATTATCGCGTCATAGTTTTCCTTCGCACAGCATACAAATTACTGTCTAACATAATATTGGAGAGAATCACTCCCCTGGTGGAGGAAATTGTGGGTGACTACCAAGGAAGATTACGTCCGAATCGATAAGACATCTCGTGACGTACATCTGGTGTTCTTGGCTTTCCGACAAGCCTATTACTCAATCCATCAAAATAGCTCATGGTTTGCTTTGTGATGTCTGGGAATGCCTGACAAATACGTGCGTTTATGTAAAATGACAGTATTGCAGTCATAATGCTAATAAGCTATCAGTAATTGCGTCAAAATTGTGAACAAGCTATCAGTAATTTTTGCAATGAGCTCTGGGGTACGGCAAGGGGATGCTCTGTAACCGATTATTTTTAGTCTCATGTTAGAATTTATTTTTCGTAAAACTGAAACACCTCATGATAACATCTTGTACCATCGGTCCAACAAGGTTCAGGCATATGCAGATGATATCTCTGTAATTGGATTCAATGGCAACGGTGTAAAAGAACTACTGGATCCGCTTGTACGGTTCTCAGTTTCCGTTGATCTCAAAATCAATGAGATCAAACGAAAATATATAAGCACTGGTTTTAGAGAGCAAGACGCAGTGGATTTTACCAGTGGTTACCACATTTGAGGAAGTGACAAGGTTCTGAGTCCCTTGTCACTCATGATAATTGTGTGGAAGAACCCCACACAAATACCTTGCAAAAACCATGCAAGGTGAAATATCTTGCAAATGCCGACAAGCTAAAAAGACAATACTTGTACAAACAAGGTGTTGATCAAACCTGTTGTCAAGGTGTGGGTCAAAGAGTGTGAGAGTTGAACCCTGACGGATGAGTATGAGAGATGGTTAATGACATTCGAGACACCGAATTTTATAATAGGATAATTTTTTAGAGGAGACATTAAATTGCAACTTCCCGTACTAATAGGCTAATCAGCGAGTCCATCAGAAATCCTTTTGTAACATTACGGAATTGCACGAAGGTTATTCCTAATGGCAAATTTACCAAATTGCCATGGTTTGAGGTTGAGTATAAAATGATTTAACATTTCCAGAGTTTGTTCCGCTCTGTTAACATTGTTAAGTGACAATTTATTTAAACGAAACACTTTCGTTTAGTTCTTTAAGGGCCAAATACACGAAATGACGTCATCGCATTTCCATCCAAGACACCAATTCACTACTATTTGATAATATTCTTTTTGATTTTGCAATTTGACATTTACATCAAACTCACATTAATATATACAGTATATTCAGAATATTCAGTCAATTCAGTTCAATCGAATGCACCAATATTTTGCAGATATTTCGCTTAATAATTTAACATTTCAAAAAAACCACTGTAGTTTTGCTCTTGCGCATTTTGATGTATCATAGTCATAGTTTCTTCGGCTAATAATTAAGAAAAGTTACATTTTCATTTCATAATGTGCTTTTGATCGTGATCATTTAAGTAAAACCCTTAAGAATATTTTAAAATTTATTTGGGCCAAAACAATCAGTAGTTTTCAAAAAAGCTACAGTAACTTCTGTAACTTTTTTAAACATTTTTTCGTTTCGCCCTTAAATATAATTCATGCCGCTTTCATAAAAAAATTCTGCAGAATTTTTTCAGTAATATTACTTCGGCAAAACATGACGGAATTAAATATTGTTTATCTTTTTTAGTAAATTCCGAAAGTGTATACCAACCTTAAATTGAATTTTATTATTTATTACTAAAAAATTACTAAAAAAACGTAAACAAAATTTAATTCCGTCATGTTTTGCCGAAGAAATATTACTGAAAAATTCTGCAGAATTTTTCTGTGAAAGCGGCTTCACTGGTCAGTTACATGCCGAATCGATCAATCATATTTTTTTTAAAACATAACCAGATGTCCAGTTCAGTTTCCGTGTTAATTGTCTATTGGGTTTTTTTTTTATAAATGGTATAATTTAATATTGTATAAAAAATTGCACATCAACAATCAATTTGACAATTCATTAGAAAACCGTTATGTTTATTGAAGTTGCGTAAATTTTAGTGGCTACACTTTTATTTTGTTTTAATTTAAATTAATTAAAATCAAACCAGTTGCGGGCATGTAATCTATAAAATTAATGTAAAGTTAAATGATAATCATATTTATGGTTAAAATAATACTATTTCTGTGCGATAATAATAAATAAAACGACGCGACGCCATTAAATCTGTAAAATTGATGGTGAGGCCTCAGACGAAAATTGAAGTGCTATCAGGTACGATCTACTGTTATAATCCAAAATATAAATGAGCATTCTCGTTGTTTAACGAAGATGTATTGCAAAACTAAGAAAATTAAAAGATTACGTAAGGTTCTGGGCAATCCGATCAATTATATAGCCGAAATTAAACCAATTCGTGACAATACACTACGAACTTCTCCCCAGAATATTGTTTCAGATGTTAAATCGTCACCAATCAAATCAGTACCTAATTTGGCGGTTCCAACAATAAGCATACTGAATCAGTCAACACCTAGTGAATTAGAACATAAAATCGATGGATTAAACCAGTTTGTAGTATTTTGGACTATCATCGAAGTTCTCCAGAAAATGACACATTACCATTGGATCTCAGAAAGCCGTATACACCATTTAAAAATACTTCTAAAGTGAAAGTGCTAGAAATTTTATATTTGCCTGCTGGAACAATAGATCGCGACTGTCCAATTGATATTTTTGATCAGCCGCTTGATTTGAGTACAAAACGGCCTGTTGCAAATACCGCGGAACCGATAGATTTATATGTCAGTAAACAACCATCTATTACATACCAACATGTTGATGAGCCAAATAAACCTCAATTCGATGATACGGATGAAGATGTTCTTTTGTTAGATGCATCTTATTCATCTTTGGACTTCCCTTCTTCGTGTAGTGAATGTTCCGGTTACTCTAAATCATCATTTTTAGATTTGGTGAACGACGAAAACAAAATTTGATGTTTCGAAGTAACTTGTTTATGAAATTTTTAAAGAGTCAATGAAAGTTTATGAAATCATGGTTACTCTTATCGGTGTGATAACCTAGTGCGAGAGGTAATGTCGGTCAATCTCGTTGTATCGCCAGACAATTTGATAATGTTCCATCTCAAAAGGAGATTGTATTGGTTCTTATACGAATAGGTTTTGATCTTGGGTGGAATGTAGCCGAAAATCAATTATATACTTTTTTTAATTACGTGTGAGAATTTATAACTAAATGTTAATAAATTGTCAATCAGGTCGATGGATGGTTTCTAACAGGCTATCATCGAGTCAAACGTCTTCAATGTTTCCTTTTAAATATTTCAATGTTTATGTCAACACGCTAACCGAGTTATCCTGCATTATCGACTTGCGAAGGCCGGTTTGAATATATGGTAAATAGAAGAACGTTCGATTAATTTCGTTTATAAATAAAATAAATTTAAAAAAATATAAAATTCAGTTTATTAAAAATTAAAAAAAGATAACATATTTCAAAAATTATTTCGCACACGTCAAGTGTCTATTTCATCAAATTTCGAACCATTTGTAAAAATTGGGTTAGTATCGATACATTTAGACACCGTTGACAATCTCTCGGATATTGCTTGATTGATTCGATCAGTATTCTTATCAATTCCGGATCTTTCGTACACTTGCCAACGCCGAGCAATCGATCAAACAATTTAGTATTAATACGATACGAATTCATTTTCAAAAACATTTCTAACTTGTCTGTGAATTGCAAAACGACGTCTAAATCAAGCATAAGTTCAATCATTATATCGGTCGTTTTTGACGACATTAAACCAATATTTTTGACTAAAATTGCATAACACTCGATGCTATCTAATTTACACAAACCTAGTCCCGATATGATATGACGATAAAATTCAATTGGTCGATCATCACACTCGCAGTGCCATATCATTAACGTAAGTGATCGAATCATTTGATGTGTTCCAAATGTGTTACAAAAAGTGTCGAAATACTTGTCAAAAAGCATATCGTACTTTACAATATAATTGTAGCATTTTTCAATGACATCAATCGGTTCCGTTTTAAGAATTGTTTGTAAAACGCGCGACTCGACCAGCGTGTGGGTAAATTTACACGAAACGTCGATGCATCTACCATTTAAAAATTGATAACATGGAAAATTAAAAATTTGATTGATGCGAAAATTTAGAGTCGTTGTATCTGCATTTAAACTACCATTGTATAGCAATGAATTTGGCTTTTCGATGGCAATAGTTGGCGTTGGGGCTCGATTAGTTGATTGCGATAAAATTTCAATTTCATTTAACTGCATGGTACGTGTAATTTTATTTAATTCCAAAAATATTTTTGAATGGGTTCTAGAAATAGAAATTTTTTATTGATATTAAAATTTAATGTTGTTGCATTTAGTACGCGATTACTTACGAATTGACCGAAATCGAACGTGAATTTGTCGGATATTGATCTTGTTCTCGAATTATGGCATCCACATCACAGAGAAAATCTTCTATTTTACCGTTTTCGACCTGTTTAAAATGATCAAATTGAGATCGATCATAATCCATTTGCGATAAAGTTGTCCGTACAGATAAATCAAGAGGTTCCAAAGGTGAAGATAGACGGTAGTGGTCCGTAACTTGATTAATTGTCCGTTTTACGCTATTGAGCTGGTTTTGTTCATAGTCGATCTTATTTAGATATCGGTTATCCATTGTTTCGGAATACTGTTGTGTCTTCAGAGGTGGTAGTTCTACCGCTGCCACACAATTTTCGATTGGTTGACTTGTATGATTAGAGCTCGCAATGCTTGGATCTTCCAAATCACATACCAAATCAGCGTTATTGTAATTGATCTCGTTGAAAGGTGGTAGGTCCTGATCTGCAGGAAACGATATTTTTACCAATTTGTCCGTTGTATCTTTCACAAATTCTGGCATAGCAGCGTTATCGGAAATTCCATGTAGTACTTGTTTAGCTTTCTGAGATTGGTGTTTAATCGAGTGTGTTTGAATATTGATGGCTCGAGGAATACGACTAATTTTCGATTGTGGTATACGAGCTTGTACCATATTTGGTGGTAATTCTAGAATAGGTGTAGATTTATCAGGTAACCCTGAATTTATTGGCGTTGTTGAATTTATAGCTTTTAATTGATTTTCAATCACATTTATCATTCGCGATTTTTTATCCACTTTTGGTAAATTTTTAGAGAATTTTGGCCGCCCTCTGAGTTTTTTAACGGTGGGTGGTGGTTTACTATTTGGTACAGTAAGGTCGATTGGTGGCAATATTACAAAATCCAAGCAGCAAGTTTTACAGAGTCGACTGTTTTTTGGTTTTGAGTTCAATTTGTAATTAAGTATAGGTTTTAAAATTTCTTCGTTTTGATTTTCACAGTTTAGAACTGACGAATCACACGATGTAGTGGTAGTATCTTTAATACTTCCGCAATGTTTTGCAATGGTTGAGGATTTTACTCTTCTTTTCCTATCCCATCGAAATGATCGTTTGCGTCTTTTTTTCTGTATGGCACAATTGTTCGAGACCGTTAGGATTTTAGGTTTATTATTGTTCCTTTTAATCGGTTTTGGTATTGGACTCGAATCTACTTTTTGTATACAATTTGGAAACGATTCGTTCGGTGGAATCAAATTTAATTCAGTTTCGTTTGGTGGATTCAGATTTAGTTTTTTCCATGCACTTCGTGTAATCATGTTTACTTCTCTTATAAGACTTAATTAATATTATAACTTTAATTGCTTCTTCATATAATAATCGCAATTTTTTCAAATATTTCAGATTAAAACTGTTCACTAGAAGTAGTCAATACTGCAACAGCGGATTCTTTAGTGCAAGGTAAGCGATTTAATTAAACATAAATCATAAATTGAATTAAGAATTTAATTAAAGTATATCGGTACACTAATAACAGTACTTATTAACATAAATGTACCTTTTAACGGAAAAGTGCATGTATTTTAAAACATTTTTTATTCGTCACAATTACAATTCCACTCACTTAATTAATAATTCATAAATATATATTATTTAATTCACTTTAAATTACTTAATTTTAATTAAAACAGACTACAAAATTATCTTCGCATTTACACTTTGCACTAAAAATGTTATGCACCGTTTGTCCGTTTCTAACCTTTTCGAAATATCGGAATTTCTTTTTGTCTTTTGTTTTTATATTTTATAATAGTGCTGCCATATTTAATATTTAAATGTTTATACCATTTAACAGCTGTAATTGTAGTACAATTTATTATACGATTTAATTATTGATAAAGGCCTTACTACACAGCATTAATTTATATGAGATATAAATTATATTTAAAAATCGAGAACCGCTCAGAACTGGATATTTCAAAATAGGATTTGACAAAACGAGGTAAGATACAAAACTGGATATTTCAAAACGTGATAAGGTACAAAACGAGATTTGGTACAACACTGGATATTTCAAGACAAGATATGTCGACATGTGATTTAAACTTAAAATGATTTTTTAAGAAAGTTCTGGAATATGGCCAATTAGGGAGGAACTCGGCGAGTTTTTAACCGATTTTGATGAAATTCGATACGTAGGAAGAAAATGGGATTATAAAATGATTATTTGTTAAAGTTCTAGAACATGGCCAATTAGGAAGAAACTCGGTGATTTCTTAATCGATTTTGATGAAATTCGATACGTAAGATGAAAATGGGATTTAAAAATGATTTTTTGGGAAAGTTCTGGAATATAGCCAGTTAGGAAGGAACTCGGCGAGTTCTTAACCAATTATGATGAAATTCGATATGTAGGATGAAAATGGGGTTTAAAAATGATTTTTTGGGAAGGTTCTGGAATATATCTAGTTAGGAAGGAACTCGCCGAGTTCTTAACCGATTATGATGAAATTCTGTATGTAGAATACAATAAGGAACCAGTAAGGTTCCATACATGAATATTTCTAAGGAGAGAAACAGAATTTTCCTTCACTTAATGTTTTTTTCTTTAATTGTATAATTAAATCTGATTTTATATCCTTTTTTGGGAAAACCTCTGGAATATGGCCAGTAAGGTTTCTTACTTGAATAATTTTAAGCAGAGAGATAGAATTTTCCTTCATTTAATGGTTTTTTTTAATGCTGCTTTTCTCATCTTATTAAAATAATCATTGACTTGATCGAGTTTACTGTCAGTAAAATTTATCTTCATCTATTTTTTATTCTTCTACTTAATATAACTTTTCTTGACTTTAAAGAATTAATTAATTTTAATTAATTTTCATCAACATTTTCATCCTACATATCGAATTTTATCATAATCAGTTAAGAACTCGCCGAGTTCCTTCCTTACTGGCCATATTCCAGAATTTTTCTAAAAAATCATTTTAAGTTTAAATCACATGTCGAAATATCCTGTTTTGAAATATCCAGTTTTGTACCATATCTCGTTTTGTACCTTATCTCGTTTTGAATTATTTAATTTTGAAATATCCAGTTTTGTACCATATCTCGTTTTGTACCTTATCTCATTTTAAAATATCCAGTTTTGAATTATCCTGTTTCGTCGAATCCAGTTGTAAAATATCCAGTTTCGACCGGTACCCTATTTACACTATGTTGTAGTTGCTTCTTGTAACTTCTTCGTTTTTTTCCTTTCTGCCTATAAAGTTGTTGCAGTGGAGATATTTTTGTTGCATCTTTTTCAATCGTTTTTTTAGCGATGAGCGTGTTGCAGTAACAGTAAAACGCATAACACACGATTTTTTTATTCAAAATTTGTCTTGATTGCGTAAAGATCAATTTAGTTGAATTGTTTATGTTAAACAATTTGTGTTGTGATTTTTTTATTGTTGTAAATTTTTTTTATTGTACATATGTTTTACCACAAAAAAAAAGGGATTAACAAGATGCAACTACAACATAGTGCAAATAGGCCCATTTATATATGGTTAACTATGTTAATAGATCGATTTTTTGCTATAAAACAGTATTTTTAACTGTAAAGAGCAACAATATTTGAGTGTTGGTCTTGAATTTGTCAGTAATATTGATCTATTGGCTAAACATATTTGCTTAGGACGTTAGTGAATATTCTAGAGACTTTGATTTGATGCGGTGTTTTACTTTTGGCTCATGTGGTAGGGGTTATTCGATAATCGTATATATAAGCTACATTAACGCATGCGACAGGCAACCTGTCATTCTTTAGTATTCATATGTACCCACGGATGTCAGCCAACCATAAGATAGAAAATTTTTTAACAATTAAAATGATTTGATGGGTAACTAGAACACGACGTCAGATTAGTGATCGGTGACTTTAACGCCATAAAGCTGGCATAATTCAAACTGACTTATGTAAAAATATAGATCCGTGGTCCGTACTATTATCTCATAAAAATATTCCATTAGAAAAATTACCACTCGTAAGACGCCTTGATGTCAAGTTGACCATGTGTTAATTTTTAAGAGACGGTTTCAGGTCAACCAAGATTTTTTTTTATAATCTTTATTTGTTCTTTTTTAATTACAATCTAGTCTAAGACTAATAAGCAATTTTATTCTAATTTAAATTACTACATTTTACTGAAATTTAAGGGTTCATCCATCGATGCACTCCTTAGTTTTGATATTTATTATTTGATCGCGCTTTTGTTGTGCGCTAGAAAAATATTTATTTTAACTGGTTTTACACTAACTCAAAAGTTTTTACTCTTTTGAGCCTTCTAACTAAATCCGTATTATTCAGTAGCTAGATGACCTCTATATTAACATGGTGAAGTAACCGTTGTTCATGACTTCTAGCAAAGTTCATAATTTCCGTTTTGATGGGTTCTATGCCCAGATCTTTGTGGATGTCGCTATTTCTGACAAACCATGGTGCGTTGACTCTGCTTCGTTGTCGTTTTTAAGATCAAAATCAAAATAGCCAAAATCTGTAATAATGGTCTGATTGGGCTCAATGATACCTCTGTGGCGTCTTAAAAAAGTAGGTATTGATTAAAATTATTGAAAATTGCCTTATACGAAAAGAATAATTGGGTACAAAATCAACTTGTTAGGTCAAAATTGTATCCTAAATGGACCTCAGTGGACCATTGTACTACAATATCAACCTTCACGTTTCCATTCCAAACAGCAACAGCAGGTGCAATTACAGCAACAGTGAAAACTGCATACCAGCAGCAACTGCAATAACAGAAGCAAGAGAACTGGATCAACGCAATTACATTTGTCTTGTTGTAAGATTTTGATAGTGGGTATTCGGTATACTCCAATCCCTTAGTTTTTGTGTTTGGTGGTGAATTGTGGAATTTTGCTGATTCTGATAGCGTGATCTCTCTGTTCTTTGTCGGTCGTATTGTACCGTTGGTTACTGTTTGTTGTCCTTTCTTTTTGGTAAAATGGTTCCTGCTGAAATGTTGAATTCAGTTGGCTGTGATACTGTTGGTTAAATGGTGAATTCTGTTTTCGAAATACTAGTTTATTATCTTGTACCCGGCTCTGTATTGCGTGAACTGGTCTTGTCCGCTAATGCTCTTCAGTCTTGTCCAGTATTTTGCAATGAAATGCCCACTCTTCTTGCAGAAGTGACAAACCGATACCCGTTGAGAAACGTCATGATGGTTTCTTAAAACTTTGTTAGGTTGAACTTCTGACGCATGCGTGTTCCGCTTGAGACACTCCTTTGCATTGTGCCCTGTTTCGTCACACAGTTGGCACTTCTCCTCATTACTTCTTGTGCAGTGCGTTTGCGAAGAGATGCAAGATTCCAGTCTCGTTACTGTCTGTATTAGCGCGTCAATACTTGCTTTGTTAGTCATTAACAGGTGAGATCTAATGGACTGATTTAGAATACCTTTTGTGAATACATCTTACATTATACTCTCTAGCAAGGATTTTAGTATCGCATTCACTTCACCATATTTGCACTTGATGCCTATTTCATAGTCCGTTGCATAACCTTTTACTCTTTTGCCAAAATCGACACACTGTTCATTATTTTGCTGGTTAGCTGTGTTCAGCCGACTACTCAAAAATTCGATTGAGTATATATGTAGTTGTGATTTGAATATCCCTTATTGTCTCGTAAGCCCTACCTCGTACCCGTTCTATCAGTTATTCCAGTAATACTTGTAATTCTTGTCCTTGTGTTCCGTCAACCTTTTTTAAAAAAAAATGAACCTCAGTTGCTTCCACATCTGGCTGCCAATAGAAGAGTGGTATTCTCTTCTCGACCATATTTTGGATTTCAGCAGTGTTCATTCTGTTTAGTTTATTGTAGTTTATTGCTAGTAAAGGTGCTGCCTGTATTTAGATTTTTGTCTAGTGAAATTGAACTTATATCAGAAGCTTCTGTAATATCGTCAGCGCCGGCGTTAAATAAAAAATTATAATTTACTGTGATTTTAACCCGAAAGTTGCAAAATCTGCTAAGGCCAAATTATATCCATTTTTAACTTTAATTCGAGCTTTCCAAAATCAAAATAGCCAACATCTGTAATAGTAGTCTGATTGTGCTCAATGATAATCTCTAATAATAAGTTTTGCTGAGCACATAAACTGCATTAAATTTAATTTATATCGCCCGGCTATTTCGTGGATGCCATTAACATTTGAAAACAATATTAACCAAATGGCAGCACTATAGCCTTTTCATGAAATTTTCTTGCAGCACCATATCCTTTTCATGAAATTTTTCCGTGCCCAATTCTCACATTTGCGGCTGTATGTCTTCGATAACTTAACGAATTCCATCTTTAAGGTCTTGAATCGATTGTGGAGCATTGGCATATACCTTATCTTTCACGTGGCCCCAAAGAAAAAAGTCTAAAGGTGTTAAATCACAAGATTCCGGTGGCCAATTGTGATCACCTCTTCGAGAAATAACACGGTCATGAAACTTTTTTTGCAAAATTGCGATTGTTTCGTTGCTTGTGGTGGCACGTAGCGCAGTCTTGCTGAAAATAACGTCGTCCACATCAATATCTTCCAATTCCGGCCATAAAAATTATTAATCATAGCTCGGTAGCGCATTCCATTCACCGTAACAGTTGCACCAGCTTCATTTTCGAAGTGAATTTAACAATTTCAATGCGTTGTTCTAGCGTGTATCGTACCATTTTTAGTAATGGCGTATTTTTTACTTTTCAAATGTCAAAAGATGACAGCTGCCCAAATTGCAGGTTATTTAAAATGAAACTTCTTATTGGGTAACCATATAGCATCTCAATTGCGTTATTTTGTTTCAACGATCTCTGTTTTAAGATCTCTTAGTCGAAGTTGTAGCACTGCTTGTTTTGGTTGAATTTAAAAACCGAGAGTTTTAATGCCACTGGAAGTTTCAAAGGCCCTGGCGAATTATTCTGTTTTTATTATGAATTATTTTTTTCGACAATTATTATTCCTCTACAATTTAGGACTGTTGTATGCTGTCCATGACGTGTTGTTTACAAATGCAGTCGCAGATTTAAGATTTTGCTTCCTTTGCCTAATTCGCTTAATGTTCACTGTAGACTTTGTCCTAATTTCTCAACATTGATTTTGGCACGTTTGTGTTTCATCATAATGTTTCTGTGCAGGTTCAGTATTGTTGTACTTATACTACATTGCTGTGGCTTGCTAATAACTCCCTGTTATTCATTACTAACGAAATATTTCATAACTTTGTTGCTTTTAGAATCAGTAATAATTTTAAATTAAGCCATCTTAAAGTCCCAATTAATTTTGGATAATAAAAAATAATTTTACGCACTTAGACAGGATATATAAAGATCGTCATACAAAACAAAATTTTGAATATCTTTCTATTTATGAACAGATTAAATAATTAATAAATTAAATAATCCAGATTTCGGCTTAATCCAACGCAGACAAGTATATGTACCCGAAATATTTTCCAAGTAAATCTTTTTTCTTCTAAGTAACTCAGCTTAACCCATTTTAAGTATAAATTAATTGATTTCGACATAAAACACAAAAAAAAGGGAAAACATCTAATAACCTGTACAGGAAATTTTAGAAAATAAAGTTTTTCTCTTATGTTTTTTTTCTCGTATTCGTTGTTAAGGATATGAAAAGTATATTGAATGATTGATTACGGTTAAACTCCTTGCAGGCAATTGTTATTTATTACTCGGAAGTGTGGGTGCAAAGAATGTGTGCACATTTTGCATTTCGACTCCTAACATAATTCTTATCGGATTTTCGAATCGTCCATCACAAATCTTAACATTAAATCATAGCAACATTTAAAAATCTGTACAACACATTGTTTACCTCCTATATGTAAACGAAAAGGTGTTACTGTACGATACGAATACGATTAACCCTTAAATATTGTATAAAGTCGAATCTTGAACAATAAAAGCGAAAAAAAGGTTAGATTACAAGAATATTATGTGATGTAAATTGAAAGGTTGGAGACATGTCCCGAAGGATTGTTGTTAGGAGTATAAAAAAAGGATAGTTAGTTTTCAATTGCTAGATTTGCTAGTGGCATAATTTAACCGTCAAACAAGATGTTATAGTTTGCCTCAGACATCAGACACCAACGATTATATTATAATAAATTAGTCATCATATATGAAAATATTTCTTAATTTAAATTATACAATAATAGTTTTACGAACCCTAATGTTAAATTTTATCTTTCGATCCTCTCTACATTATACATTATATCCCTATCAGCACCATAACAAAATAAAAGTTAAAATAATATTTATTTAAGAATAAATAAGGCAAAAAAAAAAAATAAAGAAAAGATTAAATTATTTTTTGTTATATTCTTGCAGAATATTTTTTTAATTTTAAATTAAAATGAATAATACGATAGAAAGAAAGGAATTATATCTAGGGAGAAAAGAAAGCCTTTAGGATGAATCTTTCAATTTAATTTTGACCTAAATTTTTATACTTTAGTTTCATAACTTTTTGAACTTTTTTTTTCTTCTTGTGGTTGTTGTTATTATTATTTATTTGGATCTAAAAGTGAGGCAAACACAGATTAACAACACTAAAGTATAATTTAATTATAAATTAAATTTTTATCACAAATTTATTATAATTAATTTAAGTAATTTAAAGTTTTTATATTTTATAGTAGTTTAATTTTATTTTGGTTTCGGTTATTTTTGGGGATATATACAAGTTTAAAACTTGCATACTATGGAAAATAGGTGTAGTGGTCCATAGGTACGTCAAATGTTATCCATCGTTCCGGTCTATTTATCGATTTTAATCATTACTTATAGTATTTTTTTTAAATAATGGTGCCAATGGCTTTATTCTCGAATCTTTCTACAAAAGAAACTAACGAGAAGTATTAAAATCTTATAAGCCATAATTATTTATATTTAAATTAGAGGTTCGTAAGTTCAACTGGTTTTACCTTTCTAAGTCGCCGATACCTTGGTTGTTTTAATATACCTCTAGCCAATTTGTTGGGATGCCATTGCAGTTTAAGTAATATTTCGTACTGTCGAGTATGCCGTGTTTGTAGGAGTTCTCTATTTGATGGCTTCCCAACTGAGTTCCATAGGTCCATATAGGCATAATTATCGCTTTGTATAGCAACACTTTATTGCGTAAAGATAATTTTTATTTTCTTCCTATCAGCCAGTAAATTTTCGCAAAAGTTATTTTTACTTAGTTGCGCTTTGTAAACCTAAGTATTTAACTTTCGTTTGTTGCGGGATATTTACCCCGTTTAATTTTACTGGAAGGCAAGTGCATTTGCTCAGAGTGAACGTGATGTGAGTCAATTTCTTTTTCTCAGAACTAAGTGAAAATTGTTTGGCAATTTTAAAAAATAAATCCCTAATGCCACACTTTGTCAAATACTTGTGCCACATCCAAAAAGAAGCAAAATAGTACTTGATTTCCTTAAAAGAGTATTTGATGTTTACTCTATGGTTCCATGTTTACTTCAGAATCTAAATTGATGGCCTCCTGATGCTCTTTTAATACTGGATTAAGTTTACTTACATTATCATTTTTTACCGATATTGTTGGAATCATGCGCCTTCGGTCGATATGGCGATATTTGCGTTTCATTTCTCCTAGTCTTGTTGAAGTCTTGTTGAAGATGAATGATATTAGTTATACACATTTATTAGGTAATTCTCTTACCATTTTTCCCGTAATATAAAATCAAGGCACCGAGACCTTTTTCGGGCTTATATGATCTTTGATTGTATTCTTTACACTTTCCACTTTAACCTAATTGGCTTAAAAGGAGAATCATTATCCGTTTGCTCAGGTAAAACCAATTTATTAGCATCTTGATGAGGTGTAAAAAAAAATTATCAGCATTACAAGGCAAAGTCGATCTTTTACTGAAATCTTTTACAAGATCTTTCAGACCATATTTTTACAATTGGTGATCGTTGAGGGTGGTCAGCCCAACGAACGATTTTACAGACAATTGGTCGGTGATCGAACTCAATACCGTGATGTATCTATAAACCAACACTTTAATCATGACTATACGACCGATGAGATGTAAACACTTCCTTTAGATGAGAAGCGAAAGCTAATGATTTTTCTTCATCGCTTTTTGTCCAAGTTCCAACTTGTCAGTCTTTTTAAATTTTTCGTTGCCTTCCACAAAGAGTAACTCTTCTTTAGGTTGCCGAGAGTTCATTTAAATAATTCTGTAAACTCTGGTGTTGTTCTTCCTCCAACGCAATTCTTAGTCTTAATAGCGCGATTAAGTTTCCACTTCAATAAAAGAGATTTAGATTGCTGCCATTGGCCCCTTCACACTTTCTTGAACAAGGTTCTGGAATGTCTCGGGCAGTTTATTAACTTTCTCTGTAACAATGACGGCGATTGTAGAATTTTTTTGCTGCTTTTTCGAAAACTTTTTTTAACATTTCAGCAGTCTCATCAAAACCAGTTAGAACATCGGAACTTAACATTACTAATACAAGTGAATGATCAGAGGACAGATCTGATTTCGTTACGCAAAAGTCAATTAGATCAAGAATCTTTTTTTTATCTATTGGTCATAGTAGGTAGGTTGATCAGCTGATAAGTAATCCAAACTCTGTTCTTCTAACGCTGCAAAAAGTCGTCTGTGTTTTGGCGATGTTAGTCTTGACCCCCAGTGAATATGTTCAGCGTTGTAATCTACCCCGCACAGAATTTATTCAGATATTAACATTATGTCAATATTGTGCTCAATAAGGAATGCTTAAACCTCAGGTTTGTATTGTGCTAGGCCATTAGTATTCCATATTGCTATTTTAAGAACATTAATTTTTAACGACCTGCATCAGCATATAATCATATTTAGCATAATTAAATCCATGGTTCGGTCCATAATTAACTTGAATCTTTGGAATCTATGGATTTCTGTTTTCCCGGTAGAAATTGTATAAGTACAATTTAGGGATTCGTTGTTCTTCTCGCTGCCGAAGATTAATTCTTTGTTTCAGCTCTAATTATATTGGGCACCCTCTATAACTTGGCGTATAATTTCCTCCACAGTTGCTTCACATTTTCACAGATGTATCGGCTTTTTCTGCAGAATCCCTTTGAATTATGTAGTTCCCTGCAGACATCGCTCAACGTACAGAAAGCTTTACTGTGTCCATATTCTTGGCACTTACACTGTATTGCCCCAGTTCTTTTTCTGAAATGAAAAATACAGTGAATTTTCCATGCAGAAGATATTCCAACTCTACGCGGAACAATGGTTAAGGCACATTTGCTTTATTAAAAATGTTGGTTATTGTTTTAGCGTGAAAGCCTTTATCAATAAGAGCGTTGTTTATTTCGCTGGGATCTGCGAAATTCTTTTATTACCACAGCCAATCCTTTTTGGCTCTTTCTGGGTATAGTTTACCAATTTTGTCGAAATGAGTAATTAGACTCTTTAGCAATCTATGTTAAGAGATTGGATTTTTGTTTCTTTTATATTTCCTGTTTTCACCCCGTAAATATTAAAGTTTCTATCCGTTATTTTGTTTATCAAGTTATTAAAATTTTTTGAAGTTTCTTCCCTCAAATAAATTGATGGTGGTTTCTCATTTTCTTAAGTATTTTCTTCAGGGACATCCTATAAACTATCGATTGCCATTTTTCAAATTCTCATTTTTTTTTCAATGGAATTTGTTGCACGATTTTATTTTATTTCGATTGAAGTCGTGGCGTGGTAAGCAAGTATCTTAATCCTAGCTATTCGACCGGTGCCGATGTTAAGCCAATACATTTGTCTATATGTATTTAAGTTTTAGTTCTTCAACTTTCTACTTGCGGTGCGCGTTCCATCTAACTTTAACATCCAGGTCGTGTCAAAATTCTTAACTGTTTTCGCATATGGTATATTATATCCCGATTTATTGAAACCAGTTTACGTTAATTTTATTCGATTTCACTTATGTATTTTAGTATAATAGCTGCTTGTAATTTCTGGGTTGAGTCTTCGTTGCTTTCTCTAACAGCTAAGATCGCAGTGTCATCACTAAAAAACGCCACTTTGTTGTTTTTATTTCAGGTAGATCATTCGTGTGTAGTAAATATAAAACAGGTTCTAACTAACTGCCCTTCTTCTATACGTCTTATGAGAGTCACCGAACTTTACATTCTATTTCATGCTCTATTTTTGAGGTTAGTGCGTCCTTTTATACTATATTCTCTTAATTCATTTCATAAGCGAGTTTTAGTGCCAACACCAAATCTTTCGTTTTTAATAAGGTTGTTGATTTTCAGATTTTGAGTCGTGGTAAGCCATTTGTGTCAAGATTGTAGATCATACTGACGCCAGAATGTTTTCTTCAACTTATAAATTCACAAAGATTAGCTGGTATATTGTCATTCACACTTTTTGTATATTGTCATTCCAAAAAGTCTTTTGAGGTGGTATTTGACCATCTGAAGTGGCAATTAATGGCACGGAAGTTCGATATATATTGTACGAACTGCTAGGTATAAGAATATGGTTAAATAGCCCTTGTGTAATTAAGACGACTTCGAAATTTTGACGTTTTCACATTATGATCGCCCATGCGATGTCGTTCCAGTTGCTGCCAAAACAAATGAAGGTAATAACTTTTTGATAGCACTATTATTAGAAATTTTTTTTTTGGAGTGTTCCAGCAAACCTCAAATTTGAATGAGTCATCCAAAAATGGGTACAAATTTAAAAGCTTGCTTTTATTAAAGACTGGAAGTTGATTGAACCATGCGTGATACTCTGAAGAGAATTCATGTTGTTGTACGACTCTAACCCAACAATTGCCAACAAGAGAAAGTTTTTGAACATTCAATTGTAAATTGATGGGTAGCAATATGCGAGATTCCAGATTGTAAGGTGTCACCAATTTGCTGTTGGTATATGGTTTCACTGATTTTGATAACTTTTGAGTCTATTTTAAGACTATTTTCCAATTTTTTATGATTTTATCGAAAAGTTCTACAAGCAATATAGCTCTTATTAACTCCAAACGTGAAACTGTTGAGGGTTGAGGGTTTTTTATGTATGCATATTCTGTTAAACTGGTATTTTTAAAAGTTGTACCTGCTGTATTTTTAACCAATCAACCCAACTTACTGAAAACTCCTCAAACCCCTATTAATATTTTCAATTCACAATTCTTGCAATAATAATTTTGCTGGCCTTATAACAGAAATTATGAATCCAAAGAGCATGGATGATCAAAAAGTCAAGAAATGGTAGACAAAACTATAATCGTTTTGTTATTTGCCTATTCGGTGATGATTGTAATTCAAAATTTAGCTGACATCGAAAATCATCCAGAATTCCGCATAAATGTTCTTTCACACTGTATAAATTAATAGATTCTTATTTGCCAAGACCTATACTCTTATTTCCTAAGACGAAACCTGAACCGATGAAAATGAGTTATTTCGCTTGATATTCGAATTTAGCCTTTAATCAAAATAGTTTCTCAAAGAGTTAAGATATAACTGCGGGCCACAGTGAAATTGGTCTAGAAGATGAATTTTCGTGAGGTGGTTTACCAGGTTTTAGTGTCATGATTACTTCTAAAATTTTCCACAAACTGAGTACAAATTTGATTCTAAATGCTGCATTTATAATGTTGATAGTCGTAACTAGAGCTTTCCTCGATAAGTTTTTTACAATTTTTGCAGTGATAAGATCGTAACCAGGAAGTTTTATCGAAGTTATAATTAATTTAGTCTCACGCATTTTACCGTTATATTTTAGTCAAGTTTTATGTTGTTTTTCGGTCTGAACACATTTTGTTGATCTAGCATCATTATTGGTATTCCAGCATAAAATTCTAAGATCATTGGACATTTTTCTGTTTAATGATAGTTCTATGCTGAAGTATATGGCACTCTCTTATCAAACGTATTGAGTTTGCTTAATATCAATTTCAGAGTATGTTTTTTATCTTCACTTAGGGTAGTTTTTCTTTGATTTATTTTAAGCGTTACTCATTACTTGAGTTTTGTTTCTGAGAAGTTTTCGATCGTTTACGTCTTAATAATTCGAGCTTGTTCCTCAGAATCGATGGTTTTCTGAATCACTTTTTAACATTTGGATTTTTAACATTTAATTTTTATATACTTTGCTATTCAAACGCAACACAGCATCCCTTATAGTTAGCGGAATGATTTTTCCCATTGAACCCATTTTGGTTGACAATTACCCTGCTCATTTGATACATCTTGGTTCCCTGTTTCAATACTTTTGTGCATGTCTGTAAGCTTTGCATTGATGGCATTGTAGTATAAGCTTAGACCTTTAAGGCTGAATAATATATTTTGGCCAGCACAAGTGATTGGCATCGTGTCTTTACACGTATGTCAATAGTGTTTTTCTTTATTTATCATTGTAGTTATTTCTTTATTAACTTCACGACCTTTCAAGGTTTAACTATGAACTGTTGATTTTTTTATAGAGTAGTTTCTCAAGTTAGTTATTTTTCTTCAGTATAATACTCTTGCACGCAGTTGTTAATTTTTTTGGCAATTGTATGATTTAGCTGCTAGTATATATTGGTGAAATCAACCAATGAATTAGTGGTTTTACACAATTCACTGCACAGATTTTCCTCAGTTTTAGTACGTTTGCCATTCTTTTACAATCGTTCGTTTCCCGGATTGATTTCTTCTCTTTTGTTACACTAGTTTGATGTTGCTCCAACTGAATCGGCTAGTGACTTTAGTGGAAAATCCATGAGACTGACTTTCGAAGAGGGTAGATTTCCCTTAGTATCAAATGTACCAACTTTAATCATTTTTTCCTTATTATTTAACCGATGTATTTTCTATCGTTGTCGGAATATTGCCATTGGAGGTAAAATATCAAATTGTTTAAGAGCTATGCCACCTTCCCACACCATTTCTCATTAAAATGGAAGTGGCAGCATTGCTAGACGTAAGAAAGACGTTTAGAACGAACAGCGACCTAAAAAAAATAGCATTCGAAATGTGAAGGCTCAAATTGAATGAAATCCTCGTCGAAGGCTCAAATTGAATGAAATCCTCGTCGCAGTGGTAATAAATTGGCTGCTGACCTGAATATATCCAGAAAAAGGAACCAACACGTTCTGAAAAATGAGTTTGAATTGCGCGTTTAAAGCTCAAAAAGGCACATGACCTTACTATTGAACAGAAAACATTGACTAGCTAATGCTTAGTTTGCTCGCAAGTGATCTGTTGCAGAATATTTTCGTCTCTGATAAGGCATATAATCCACATTGGGAAACATGCGTAAGATCATACAAAAATTTAAAATTTAGACCTCCGGTGGGCCACCAGAATACACGCTCACAGCCATTCTGCCGATGGAAGCACTCGAATTTTTTAAATAAAGCGCGCGTTATTAAATGATTGAATTAAATATTTAAAAAAACACCGTTCCGCATTTTATTATTTCAATACAATGGCTGGCAAATTCTCCGGATGATGCAAATCAGATGGACTTTTCTATCTAAGGTATTTTAAAGAGCAAGGTTGGCGCTAAAAAATACTAAAGCTTCGATCTCCTCAAGGAAGCTATTTTCTGGGAATAGCAGCGCATTCCAAAGGCTAACATTCGTGCACTCAAGGCCATAGTAATGATTAATTTTCATCGATAAAATTCAACCATAAATAAAAATAATACAGTGCTTTATTTTGTTGCCATTTTTTCAACAGCCTACATAGTAACAAAGTTTGAATATAAACCATAATAGTCATGGCTATAGACAATCAACCCTTTGTGTGTCTCAACCCTGAAAATCCCATATAATGCATAAGTCACCTATGACTTGATGAGAATTAAATCTGAGCATAACGTTACATTGTTGATTAGATTGAGGACACATATTTCAAATTGGTCGTGAATTAAGACAAAGTAAAACTGTTATCATTTCGTTTGCAATACTTAAATATTTCCTGGAATTATACAAAAAAAAAAAAAAACAAAAGATTGTTTATATTATTGCATAAAACATAACCAAAAACAAAACAAAAAAGCGTATAATGTTTAAAACTTCAAACATCTAAAAGTTTTGGATACAATTTTTTAAAAAGATGATTTAACTTTTAATATCATCATCATTTTGTATAAATGTTGTGTCGTGTTGATGTTACGATGATAAGTTTAACATTCGGGGTCGACGCGATGATAATAATCTTTGGCGAGTAGCGACCAAATAGGAAAATGAATTGATAAAGTTAAAACAATCAAATTTATTCACGAGAAATATTAAAGCTCACAACTCACAAAAATAAAAAAAAAAAGTTATGCTCGAGAATATTATACGAAATAAATAGCTTCAGGGGTGTTATTCGACTTTTTTACCTTTTTCATATTTTAGTGTTCGTTTTGGTATTAAGAAAGGAGGAAGAATATATATATATATATATATATATATATATATATATATATATATATATATATATATATATATATATATATATATATATATATATATATATATATATATATATATATATATATATATATATATATATATATATTTATATATATATATATATATATATATATATATATATATATATATATATATATATATATATATAAGTGGTCCTTTTTTCAAAGAAGGAACCCAAGAATAAAATGTTGAATGACTAAGATATATAAATGAGGGTTCCTTAGATTCCTTTAAAAAAAAAAATATTTTATCTAATTTTATTTTTTATTTCTTGAACATTTTTCATAATTTTTGTTTTGGAATTTTTCATTGAATTTTATTTATTTTAACTTAATTTTTACTTTTATTTTTCTTCGACTTTTCTTTTCATTTTTGCTACACATACATTTATCTCGTTTATTTGGAAAAATAACAAATTTTTTGTTATTTTTGTTCAAAAATTCCATAATTTTCGTTTTCCTTTTTTTATGATTTTTATTTTTTATTTTAAGTTTTTAATGGAAAGTATGTGAAAATTTTTATTTAAGTTATTTTCAATGTTGGTATAAAAATGATTTCTTCTGACGATAGATAAACAACCAAACCATTTCAAGAATTATGTGTGTGTGTGTGTAGGTAACATATATGTTGTGTTTTTAAAATTTTTACCAAGAAATTGTGTAACGTCTATTCGGAATTCTATAAAAATCTTAAAAAGAACACGAAAAGCCATGGGGCTATGGAATGTTGTATTTATATATAGCCACGAAAATGAGTTTTTTTGAAATTTTGATTTGTGGGCAAATTAATTTTTTCCCACTTTATATTACACGAATAATTTATTGTTGATATGGCTCGAATCAAGTTAATCAGAAAATTTTTCCAAGATATCACGAGGTGGGGGTTAAAATTTGGTACAACATATAGATAATATTTCTCTATAAATAACTTTCAGTTGTGTAGTGTGGCTTTATCTTAAATAAAAATTCAAGTATGTAATATACCCTTTTACCAAATTCTAAACTATTGTATTAGTTAAAAGAGACCTAAAAGGCCAAAAATGTTGAAGACAAGGTAAAATATTTTTTTGAAATTCTCCTAAATGAAAAAATAAATAACCGAATGATTATTAACTTTGTAAACTATTTAGAAGGGAATTCTGTACATATATAAAGCTAATTTCTTTTTAAATAGTACACATTCCTCAACTTAAAAGGTTCGTTGGTCTAGAAAACTAGAAAATTTATAACAAATTAGGTTTTCCATTTTGTTGCTATACATAAAGAAAGATGATACCCACAACAATATTTTTCACATCAAATTTTTCTTATGCGGTTAACATTTTTTTATCGTTTTATGATGTGTGTTAGGAACTCTTTTGATCAGTATCATCGTCGTAAATATGAGTTTTGCCCTCCACTATATCACTACGATAAACAAAACATTAAAAAAAGGTTGTCCTATAATTAAGTCAGTCAATCAAAATCTAAGTTATATAAGTTTAAAGTTCATCTTAGATATTCTTATATCAAAAACAATCAACATCAATCTATGTCTGTGTCTCGGAAATGAAAATATATTTCTAAATATAATTTAGGTTCTAGATGTTTCATTTTTATTTCGAGAAAAATCAAAAATCTCAACATAATAAAAAGGAAAATTTTTGTTTTTATTATTTTTTTTTTTTAATCAATTTTCTTTATGATGTGAAAATTATTTAGAAACAAAATAAAATAATTAAATGAAAATTTTTAATTTTATTTGTTTGAGGTTTTCAGAAAATATTATTTTATTTTTATATTCAAAAAAGTTAAAGTTAATTTAAAGTAATTAATTAAAATGGGGAAAATAATAAATTTTTAATTTTCATTTAATTTCGTTTTATTTTACACTTAATTTTTTTTAAGTTTAATCATTTATAAAAATTGAGTTTTATTTAGTTGAGTTATTTATAATTGAAGCCTGATATTTTATTTTAACTTAGATCTCTACAAATTTATAATTAAAGCATCATATTTTTGTGGTGACCACCACCATATCACTAGCTACAAATTTTAGCTACTAATTTAAATGCCTTAATCCTAAATTATAAAATGTTTTAACACCGCTCGCTGTTGACAAATTAAAATCGAATCCAACGCACATACATTATTTATAAAACGGGTTGTAATATATATATATATATATATATATATATATATATATATATATATATATATATATATATATATATATATATATATATATATATATATATATATATATATATATATATATATATATATATATATATATATATATATATATATATATATATATATATATATATATATATATATATATATATATATATATATATATATATATATATATATATATATATATATATATATATATATATATATATATATATATATATATATATATATATATATATATATATATATATATATATATATATATATATATATATATATATATATATATATATATATATATATATATATATATATATATATATATATAAATTTTTTTAATACCTACAATCTTTTCTGGGGCCGAAGTTCACCCAACTCTCGCGATTATTTTAACGTCCTTCTTTACGCCAACGAGGGCACACGACTGCAGGTTCGCGATTTTTTCGAATATCCATCTGCGCAATGCATTGCTCCATGCCAGCCTGTACTGGCATGGACGATGGTTCGGCCCATGAATTCTCCACTCCATAGTTATGTTCATCGTCATCACCGATCGTAATCAGGTGATGTCGTTATCACCGATCGTAATCAGGTCATGAAAAATCCCTTTTTCAATCCTCTCCCGTTGGTATTCGAACCCGGTACCTCCCGTCCCAAACACCGCAGCTCGGTTTGTATATTAGTTTACAGATCTTACTTTGCTAAAGGAAATAACGTTTTTTAACTCATTGATGTTATCTATCAAGTTAAAAATTATTCAACCTACACATACCACATACCATAGATCTATCGTAAAAGTACTTTGAGATGTGCAAGCTTGACAGGGTTCACGTATTGTCTTTAGATCTTTGCTTCTGAATGATACAATTCTTCATGGCAAGGCCGAAAGAATTTTGTTTACGATTTTTTAATTCAAATTATAAACAATTTCGGGCTATATTCTAACACTCGGGCTATATAGTATTTGCTTCTTGATTTGCTATCGGAAAAGACATCCTAAATTTAGTCAAATCATCTTGAACGGTTAAAATGATCAATTTCTTTATATAATAAAGGAAGAGGTCCGATTATGTCAAAAAATATTTTTTCTAATGGTTTTGAAGAAGTTGGTGTGATTTGCATATAAGTACCTTGTTTAATTGGTTGCATTTATTTTTTTGGCTTAACTCACAACACTGGGTTTTTTAATTTAAAAAACACCTTGATGACCTCCGACTGAACTTGAATAAAAATCTCGAATTATTTTATCTATTTCAGTATCATCAGTTAGTTGTTTTATATTAGAATTACCAGGTTCCATAGTAGAGTCTGAAGTTGATTGATTTAATACAGTTGCTTTTGTTGTAATCGAGTAACAGCGAGTACTTCTGAATCGTGTGTATACATTTTAATCCTGCTGCAGATTCCTTCTACCAGGCTTATGCACAATCTTGTAATCGAAATCATCCAATCTAATACGTCACCTTATCATTTTTAAATTATTAAGCCATATCAACGGCCATCATCGTCAAAAGATCCTTTTCAATCGTAGGATAATTATTTTCCGCCTTATAAGTAGAACTACTTGAATAAACAGTTGGTAAATCAAAACCATTTTTAGTTGAGAAAGCACAGCGTCTATCGTTATGTTGCTTGCATCTGAGGTTATTATAAAAGGCTCAGCAAAATTTTTCTCTTCGCAGAAAGCGTCCCAAATTAACGGTTTTTTCAAAAGTTGAGTTAATGGCTTTGCATTTTCTGAGTATTTATTCATGAAACGTCTGTAATACTTTTACAATCCTAAAAAAAATTTCAATTGTTTTTAATTTGTAGGTTGTAGGTAATTTTAAATTACATTTACCTTTGACTGCGGTCTGGTTTAATCCCATGTTCTGTAACATGATGCCCACGAGCAAAAACGATTTCTAGTTTTAAATTGTGATCATTTAAATTATGTCCCGTTACTATAACGTCGTCTAAATAATCTAAACATTTAATACCATTTAATCCGGTCAACATGTGATTTATACAACGCTGAAAAGTAGCCGGTGCGCCCTTTAAACCAAATGGCTTTCTTTTGAAATGGAAATGGCCTAATGAAGTTATATAGACAGTTTTTTCTTTGCCATAATCGTCTAGATACATCTGCAGATAGCCACTAGCAAGATCTATAGTTGAAAAATATTTTGATTTGTCAAGGTGGTTCAAGATGTCCGAAATATTAGGTAAAGGAAAAACGTCATATCACTGTATATTGTTTAGTTTTCAGAAATCAACGACAATTCACCATTTTTTGTTCGTTGTTTGATTTCCAACATTCCGGTCGATATCTCACGAATAAATGCTTCAATGCTGTCTTTCAATGCGTTAATCGAAGCGGGCTTGTCAGTATAGACATGAGCTTTAACATAGCCCCACAAAAAATAATCTGAAGGCGTTAAATCGCACGATCTAGGCGGCCAAGGCCAATTGACCGGTCCCAAACGTGAAATCAAGTGTTCACCGAACTTGCCTCTCAATTGGTTCATTGTTTCGGGTGTTGTGTGGATGTGGCGCCGTCTTGTTGAAATCACATGTCATGCAAGTCAAGCTCTTCCATTTTTGGCAAAAAAAGTTGGATATCATCTCACGGTAGCGCTCACCATTCACAGTTACGTTGCGTCATCTTTAAAGAAGTACGGTCCAATGATGCCACCAGCCTATAATCCGCACCAAACAGTGACTCTTTCTGGATGCATTGGTAGCTCTTGCAATGCTCCTGGCTGATCTTTTCAGTCCAAAATCGACAATTTTGCTTATTTACGAATCTATTCAGCCAAAAATGAGCTTCGTGGTGTTGTGGTAGGTCGTTCGACCGTTCGACTTCAATTCTAGCACCAGCTGGTTTTGTAAGGCTTCACACCTAAATCCTTCCGCAAAATTTTCCACGTTTTTGAGTAACAGAGGCCCAAGGGCTGCGAACGGCGCTGAATCGATAATTGATGGTCATCACTAACACTGGCCGATACAGCTGCGATATTTTCTTCAGTTCGCACTGTACGTAAGGGTGTTGGTGATTTAATGTCCAACAATGTAAATTTGGTGCGAAATTTAGTCACAATAGCCCGAATAGCCGCTTCAGTGGGTCGATTAAACTGACCATAAAATGGAAGAAGCGCGCAATGAACTTTCTTAACAGAGCACGCATTTTGATAATAAAATTCAATGATTTGCAAGCGTTCGTTTGTAAGACGATTCATGGTTAAATTATAGACCAAACGTGACCTGTCAAAATCAGTGTTGCCAAAAAGAAAATAGTTAAAAAATCACCCTTTATATAGTTTGACTCTATATTCGAATTTTATGGTGGGTAACATTCGTTGCCATAAGTTTTACTCCAGGTAAATAAAATATGTCATTATATTTTCGGCAAATGTCTAAGTTTGGTTTTCTTCCGCCGAGTTAAGATGATCTAGAGATGATTATATTATTTCTAATCGATTACTAATATACTTACTAATATTTGGTCACCGGTCGTATAGTGATGGTTATGGTGTTGGCTTAAATACACCGCGGTCGTGAGTTTGATCACGGCCGCTGACCTCAACGCCCCGTGATAAATTGTTGTGTATAAGCATATTCGTTGGCCTGCAACGATCATCATGCTGTTGATTTTTGTTGGCCTGCAACGATCATCATGCTGTTGATTTTTATCTAATATTAGAAATATTAGATTGTGGCCTGTGACGCTGTTAATTCTTTTTCTAATATTATTAGACTACGATTGTAAAAATATTGCAATTGTCAATTTAAAATTTCTATTTCCACATCGTAATTGTTGGTGTTAACGAGAATTAAAGAAGTTAAATTGTTTTAGGAACTTACAATCGAGCTGGTGGTATAAACTTTACTAAAAAATTGGTTGGTATATTTAGATGAACTGCAAAAGTTTTTTCTGGTCGAGCTGGTAATTTTCAAGAATTAGTAGTTAACCTTAATACAATTGATTTGTCTTGGTTTGGAAATTTTAAGATTGTAATTGGAATAGTCAATTTTACATTTATGATTGGAAAACATGTTTCCCGATAATTCCGGCACACGAAATGGGGAATTAAAGAATTCGAAATGTCACAGGTTGTCATGGTGTCCATTGTTTCCATAGTAATTCCTTTTATCTTACACTTTTATCCGGATAACAAGGTATCATCATTGATAAAATTTTCGATTAACTAGACTTATATCGACACCAGTATTTACCAGACAAAAACAAGATATAGCCAATAATATATCTAATTCTAGTTTAACGTATTTCTATCGGATACGTGATGATCGCAACTAAAATTAATTGAATAGATATTTGTATTTATGGGAGGTAAATTATGGTCTGATTCTAAAAGAGAATTATAAGAATTATAAAGAATTAGAATTAAGATCTAATTTAGCAGTTTGATTGTTGTGTATTGCGACTAAAACATACTTCTGCCCTTTGTCCAGTCTTCTTGCAAAGTTGACATTTGATTGTTCGGGATGGTTCATTAAAGTTAGTGTTACTTCGACTTTGTAATATTAACTTCTCTTCGGTTAGGTTTGTTAGCAACTTTTTGACTCTACTGGAATATGCTACTTTCATTCCGTTGCTGCTAGATATTAATCAATTCGATTTGATGTTGTTCACTTGATCGCGAGTACTCGAATTTATTTTTAAATTCAAGCGTTAAATTTTGCCATGTTTCAAATTTGATGTATTTTGTAATGTAGCCAGCTGTACTGGCAGAGACGATGATTTGACCCATTGATTCTGCGTTCCAACAGGGCTAGTTGTGTTTATCACAGTTGTGATCATCGTTATCACCATCGTTATCATCCAAACACCGCAGCCTTAACCATTCCGCCAATTGTTCTGTACTATCAAATTGTTTTGCAAATTAAAATAAATTTTTGGATAACAGAATTAGTAATTAACGTTAATTAAGCGGGTGATTAAGGGAACATCCTGAAATGTGCGCTAACCGCTGTGTAAAATTATAAATACAAAGCACTTAATTTTTCTCAGTTTGTTAGTGCGTGTCCTTAGAAAGTTTCAACAACATAAAGCACATCATAAATAATATCTCCATTATCTTACACATAATATTACACTTTTTGTTTTTTTTTTTACACCACGACACCTTTTTTTACTAAACTATTACAATTTTTTTTTTTTTTTAATTTAAGACAACGGAAAAATTAATTGCTAATTATAATATTTAACAAAATAATTAAAAAGATTAAACATCATTCATATAACTTAAAATTTCAAATTAGAAAGTGACAACAACAAAACAAATATTTTTACATCGTCGACAACGTGATAAGTATCAAAAAGCGCACAAAAATTCTTTAGCATCAAGAATATTTTGTAGAAAGAAGTAGACGAGCAAAAAAAAGAAAATAAAAAATAAGCGAAATAAATATTAAAAAGTTTTTAATAATAAAAAATTTAAAAGTGTAAAAGTTTCATGCTAAAGCTTTATTCATACGAGAGAGAGTATAAAAAGAATGTCTCGAAAGATAAATTTAAAAAAAATAAAATAAAAAATTACCTTAAACTTGTCCCGCTTGGTTGGTCTGTCTCTTGATACATCTATTTAAAAATTATATAAAAAAAATCGTTATATAAATTCGTATCGTTATTTATTTATTCATTTATTCTATTCCCGTGGAAGTTCAAAGTCTCCTTTCGGGCATGTCCTCTGGTGGTGGATAGAGGAAGCAGGGCTGTCATTAAAGTAATGCAATTAATTTACAACAAAAAAGAAAGTTGATGATACCCCGGGGTACTCCTACTGTCAAGTTGGCTTGTCCAACCTTCCAATAGGCTGGCGAAAAATCAATCGTTGCAAAACATCTACCAGCTACTGTAGATAGTAAAACTATATACAGCAACTAAAACAAAAGGTTTAATCTATTTTGAAATCTTTTTAAATTAAAAACTTGTAGCGACCATCTATTCGCAACACAATTAATTATTTGGATATTCCGTGCAAATAGTTCGATGTTTGCACATAGTACATTGCACACATTACAATGTTATAAATATAGCGTAAATTAAAGATAACACATCGGTCGCCATGGCCTGATGAGATGACAATTTACTTTTAACAAATCACTACAATACTCCTCATCGAATAATTTCCCTCTCAGGAAAGAAAGATTTATGAAGTAAATTATTTGTAAGATTTTGAACCCATTATATGATCGGTCTGGTTTCAACCTGTCTGTAGAAATGTTGTGATTCTTCCATTGGTTCCCTTGATCAAAATAATGAAGTATTTGCGCAGCCGTTTGATAACTCTGTATAGATATTCATATAGAGGAGTCAAATCAGTACAAACTTTATCTAAATCACGAAAACAAAATCACAGTTATCCAGATTTGGGAATAAATATTATGTCATTTTATTTAGATTGCCGTTTAAACAAGTTCAGCTGGTGAGCATTTTAGATCACCTTTCACTGCTGCTCTGTGGAAACGTTCAATTATGCGATTAGATTGGGGATGGTAGGAAGTTGTGCGAATTCGATGTGAGCTTGAACTCGAATTGACTTAACTGGTTGGTATTGATATGGCTGTGGTTGCTTCAGACATATGTTTTATGCAGTATCGAATACAGCGATCGAAACAAGTGAGAAAATAGTTGTATCCATTAGATTGATGTAGCGGCCCTACTATATGTAAATGGATGTGTTCAAATCCCACCGGATTTATATTACGCAAAGAACATCGAGATGCAATCAATTTACGTGTGGCACGAGCGAAAGAATATGCAGTGTCGAAGATGGTCCGACGAAATGATTTTGCAATGTAAGACGGTTGTTCCAGTAAATTTCTAAGCCGCGTGTTAACTAAGATCTGAAATCTATAGATGACGTGACTGTTGTGAATTTCGTTTAGTTTTAGATTGGTTTGCTCTTATTGTTAGTGGTTAATAGTTGAGATAAATTGTGAAGTTCCGACCTTTAATAAAATCTCGTAATTTTTCAATAACACGTTAGATGGTTAGTTCTCTATCGAATGCCGAGTAGTGGCTCCCAGTATCCTTCACAAAACTGTTGCAGAACAGCGCCGGGTTGGATGCGTTAGTTATGATACTGAATTTCACTGACATTCAGAGGATAAAGTGTTATGTTAGGTATAATTCATGTTTTAATTGAGTAAATTTATTTTGGTATTCCTCAGGCCAAGTAAATTGGCTGTCTAGAGCAACTAGAGTAGTGCGGCCAAGTGTGAATGAATTTGTGCTAGTCGGTTGACCAAACCGACAAATTGCATTAATTCGATCTTAGGACGCCGACAAATTGCATTAATTCGATCTTAGGACGGCAAAATTCCATTTGGAGTAATTTTGTGGCTGAGAAAATCAAGAGAGTTTACACCGAAAATATATTTTGAGCTCTTGATGCTAAACATCACTTTTAGAAGAGTTGTTCTAAGTGCAGTATGTGTTGTTGCTCAGTTTGTGATGCCAAAAGTATGTCGTCAATATAGACAGTAACGAAGTCTAGGTCCTGGACAATTTTATAAATGAAACGTTTGGGCTGCGTTACCGAGACCAAACGGCATTCGATTAAATTCGAATATATCAAACGTAAACTAAAATCATAGATTATGTATCTAATCTACAATAATCTCCTCGCTAGGACCACAGATTTGTTATCTTGAGTGCGAACGGACTAGCACAGCATGTTCCAGAATGATACAGAGACACAGGTCATTTGACCGAAACTTCATTTATTATGAATTTTACCATGATGAAAACGCAATAAAAATGCAATAAAACAAAAACGGTTTGAAATTTTGCCAAATTTATTTTTTTGTTGCAAAGTACAATTGTTCTGGTTAGAGATGGAATATTATTTCATTCATATGGCTGCCTCACAGTACCCCATTCGATCGGACCAATTTTCGAGTGTTATGGGGTCGTATCTCGGCGATGGCATCACGAAAAAAATCGGTTATCATGGTGTGATAGGTGTCTCCATTGACCGTAATGGTTGCATTTTCTAACAAATATGGGCCAATGATGCCTCCGCACAGTTACTCGTAATGGGTGCATTGGCTTTTGTACGATTCGACGTAAACCAGTTTCGTATGCCGGGCTTTTTTTAATGAATTCTGTGTTAAATTTAAAATTTAAATTCTAAAATTAGTCATTTACATTTACTTAGAATTTTTAATTAATTTTTTATTTTTTATTATTGTTGTCGTTGTATTATATTATGTTTCAATTATTATTATTATTTTTTTTTTGTGAATATTTTGACCACATTAAAAAGGAAAAATAAAATCTGGAAATATAAATCTTGTGTAGAGACTCTTTCTCTTATAATACACATTGTGTTTACGAGCAATACCGAAAATAATATAAATTATATTAGGAAAGAGACCAAAATTAAAATATTTTTATTTTCTTTAAGTTTAAAACCAAAGGAGAGTACCAAATTTTAATAATTTTAAAATGGAAAGTGTAAAATGAAAATGTAATTTAAAGCCCAATACAATATAAGAAAATATATGTATGTATATATATATATATATATATAATAATACTGGTGTAGCAGCATAAATTATTAATTTAATTTCATTTTTATTTTTTATGTTGGTTTTTTATTTTTTTGGAATAATATAAATTCTCAAATGACATATAAATTTTTTGTTGTTGCTCCTTAAAGTTAGTAAACAGGCGAAAATGAAAATTTAAACCATGAATAATTTTATAAAATGTAATTTTATTTAAAAAAAATAGTAATTGGTATTGCATACATAATATTATGTATAAAAATACTCAACGAATTAGAAAGTATTTATTTTAAGCATATGCTAGATTCAAAAAGCTACGCGTACCCACCCAAAGTTAAATAATCAAAAAAGAAAATGATGATAATATATATAATTTTTTTTAGTATGTGCAGCTATAAACACTGTAATTATTTCGGTCATAAACCACATTAACATAATTTTTCGCTTTATATGTATCCTTAATTGAAGAGGGGGACGAGAAAAAAATGAATTAAAAATTGTTTATTCAGGAATGAAGTAAATTATTTTAATCTTATATCTAGATGGTTTTGTCTTAATTTGTAGGGATTGATAGGAGGTCCTTATACTAAAAACTAAGTGTATTGCGATGAAATATCGTAACTTTTCTGGACCTATTAGATATTGCCATATTTATAAAATAGAAAAATTAATCGCTTTACACAACAAAAGACTAAATTTTAATTTTTTTTATTTTCAGTTAACTTTTAACAATTAATGGCGGGTGATCAAAGTACAGGGAAGATTTAATGAAAACATTTGGAAATAAAACCATGCTCGTTAAAAACAGTGTTGAACGAGTCCCAACATTTCATCTAACACCTGATACGACAGGCCACCCATATTTGTAACATAAAAATCATCGTCCGGCTATCTCCAGGTAATTTTTGGTAAATTAAATCCGCCTGTAGATAAAATGTGATCCTTCCTATTCATCAGCTGATGAGGTAATAGCTCGTCTTTAATAAAGTACATAAACCCTTTGTATACATCAGCAATGCTTCCTTATGAAATGTACAGTGACCAAGAATAGCCTAAACTCACCACATTTAATTTTAACAATGTTTGATTCATGACTACTACATAACAAAGTCATCCGCTGAAATATAAAATCTTTTTTTAAAGCGACAATGATACCGCCTCCAATATTTGTGACGTTCTCGGGATCTCGATTCTAACCTTAAAAAATGTAAGGAGGAAAACTTACCTCTGAATTAAAATTGATGTTTACCTAGGTCTCAGAAAAAATGACAATATCGTAATCATTACACAAAACGGATGAATAAATTGCAGTAGCCTTGGAGCGCATCCCACTATTATTGTGATAATATAGATTATTGTTGTTCGTTGTATTGTTTTTGTTCATACATTTTTTATAACATTGCTGCTGTTGATGCGATGTTTTGTTTGTCGGTTTACATGCTGGAAACAACAAATAATGGCAATCTACCTAATAATCTACCTTCACTTGTCGAATTCATACGACCTTTTTTTGCAACTGCCACTGTGTATATAAATCTCGGATCTCGATATTATAAATAAAAAATTTATTAGGTGTATATTAATGTGAGACTAGTTCAACACTTTAATCTAATTAACTTTAAATAATTTTATTTATTTGTATATTTTTAACCACAATAACCAAAATATGTTGTAACATGCCGATTGAATAGATAAAAAAATTATTTAATTAAAATAATAATCTCCTCGCATCCAACAAAAATTTAAAATTTCTATAAATTTTAAATAGTATATTATAACTAAAAAAAATAAATAATTATTTTTTTTAAATTTCAATTTAAAATCATAAAAACAAAACCGTTTGGCCTACAATTTTATATGAATTTGAGTTTTCCGCTACAAAATAAAACTAATTATTAAATTAACTTGGTTACGTCATCATATATAAATAAAATTAATTAAATTTTTTTAAATAATATCTGACCAAAAAAACTTTAATTTTTTTACATATTTATAATAATTTGGTTGCTTCTAAAAAATGTTATGTTCCAAATAATTGAAAAATAAAATAATTAATTTTTTTATTTTCATACATAATTTGAATGTCGATCGATTTAAATTATAATAGATTAAAAAAATTAATTTCGAAATTAATTTTAATTATTTTTCAATTATTGCTGACCGTATACATAAAGTGCATAATTGTTGAGGTAAATTGTGTAAATGTGGAATTATATTTTATATTATAAATGCTAATTATACATTTATTGTATTGTGGTGTAACATATATTAAATTTTTTATTATTTTTTGTAATTGACTCGATTAAATTTTCAAACTTTAAAGGAAATAAGTGACGAAATAAACGAATTATGACACGATTTAACCAATCATCGTCCTAATGATGTAAAAATTCTAAAAGAGCTGATGACAATTACAGTTATCAGTGCTCTAGGTAAGACGTAAGTTCCAACATCCATCACCAATGTCCACATGTGCCAAATAAAGAATGCGGAACTGTCCATAGAGGAACCATCCTACGATGAATTAACACTTGTCATGCAAAGACTAAAATGAAATCGTTCTTCTGGGTTTTACTGCATTTCAAGCGATACTTTGTGTAAAGATATCTATCGTCATTACTCGATTAGAGTGGCAAAGCGAAGTTATGCCAAATAAATGGAAAGTGGCCGCATTATGCTTTCTTTAAGAAAACTAAATCCATATTATTAAGTTAACACGGTTTATCAATTGCAATTGCATGTAACGAATGGTCGTTTAATACTCTTTGCTATTACATTCAATTTCCTAATCTTAAAGCTGATTTTAGAAGCACACAATTCTATCTTGTTATTTGATGATTTGCTAAAATTTTTTTAATTTTGTTTTTTTCTTATTTACAGATACCCTGTCTTTAAGAATGGAGAAGGCTCAAAATGCTAAAACTATGTCGGCAAAGCGCTCTTTTGAATTGGCATACAAATAATTGGCGTGCATAATATTGGAAAGAATCATTGCTCTGGCGGAGGAAATTGTAGATGATTATTAAGGAGGATTTCTCGGTCAGTTTGAACTGATTAAATTTTTCGGTGAGGATGATTCTAATTATTACAAAACATTTCGTGTGTTCTTGGATTTCCAGCAATGGCTAGATATTTTAGAGTACGTAGTTAGAAACACATTAGATCAACCAAAACTTGTCTCGTCAAGGCTTTGGCAAAATAATATAATTATTATATTATTATAAATATATATATATTATAAATTAAAATAATTACAATTTATATTATAATATATTAATGTATATATTATAAATTTAAAATAATTACAATTTAAAACAATTTATATTGTAATATATTAATATATATATTATAAATATATATTATTAAATATAATTATAAATATGTATATTTATAATAATATATATATTTACATTATTATAAATATTATAATATATTAATATATATTATTATAAATATATATATTATAAATATGTATATTTATAATAATATATATATTTACATTATTATAAATATATATATTATAAATATTTATATTATAAATTTAAAATAATTACAATTTAAAACAATTTATATTGTAATATATTAATATATATATTATTAAATATAATTATAAATATGTATATTTATAATAATATATATATTTACATTATTATAAATTATATATATATTATAATTTTTTATGTTATAAATAATTACAATTTAAAACAATTTGTATTATAATATATTAATATATATAAATAAATATATTATAATTATATAATATATTAATATATATAAATAAATATATTATAATTACAATTTAAATTGTACAATTAAAGTTTATATTATAATATTTAATTTATTTAATTAATAAAGCATCATTTAAAAAAAAATTATTATAGTTTAAATTTGAAAGATAAAAACATGTTTTATACTTTGAATTCAAATAAGAGATTGGTCGAGTGGTTAAAAGCGGCGCATATTGTAATATGGTTAGTATTGAACGAGGTTCGAAATGCAGTCGCGCGGTAAGTTTTTTTAAATTAAAAAATAAATTGAATCATCAGTAGAAGTAAAAAAATCAGAAAAATTTAAATAGAAAAAAAATCGGAAAAAGTTATATAGAAAAAAAAATCAGAAAAGTTAAAAAAAAACGAATTTTTTTTTATAATTCCTACCTCTTTTAATGTCTCCGTGCCTGTTACAATCCATGGAAAAAATGTTACAATCCATGGCTAAATTTCTAAAAATTCAGCATATAAATGCAAAAACTACATCAATTTACATGAGCTTGGTGGCTCATGGGATAGAGCGTCGGATGGATGGATCGTAAGATCTTAGTTCGACGCTCGTCGGAGCGTTTTTCATTTTTTTCGAAAATGCTCCAAATTCGCCAAAAATATATATTTTAATTTTTTTACCGGGTTTCCAAATTTCCAGGACCGCCAATTTTACTGACGTCATATTTCCTCGATGAAAAATCTAATTAACCACGACGAGCGTCGAACCCAGGATCTGACGATCCATATACCATCCCTCTATCGCCTCGACCACCACACCTATTGATAATAAAAAGTAATTATCGTATATATGCTGCAAAATATAAACTGACTTAACACCCTCTTGTGATGTAGGAGATTGGTTTGATTTTAGCCTACATTCAGGATTATTTCTATGCTAACTAAATATAACAGTGAGGTTTTTGTCCCAGATTTACTTTACGATGGAGCAAGGTTTTTGTCCCGGATTTACGATGGAGCAAACGAAAATCTTTTTGCCAATTTTTTTTTTTTTATTTAAAAAATGGGCGGAAAGTTTCATTGAATGGGCAATAAAATTCGTTCAACTTTGGTTCAATCAATATTTTTGTTAAACTTTTTTTTTTGGCCGTAATATTTTTAGCGTCGTAGAACGTTCATTTTAATACATTTTTTCCGATTTTTTTCATAATATTATTTTTGGTTACTTTTTTGTTACTTAAATTTCAGCCATCTTGTTCTTTTTAAACATTTTAAACAATTTTAAACATTCTTACAAGATTTTATTAGAAAAAAATTACTTAGTCTTATGATGAGGATCGAACCGAAACCCTCATATTCATTAGCAAGTGCTTATCCACTGCGCCAATCGTCATATACACACGTCACACATATAATTATTTATTAATTTAAGCCTGGATATTTTTTACAGTCCTGAAATTGCAATTTTTTTGCAATTTAATATAAAGTTTAAATACATTAAAATTTAATAAAGAACGATAATTTGTGGCAAAATAACTTAGGCTCCAGCGGTGTAATATTTTTACCTCAAAAACAAGAATCATTGCCGGAAACAATGATGACAAAGTAGTCCAAATCGTTTTTTGGCGTTGAGAGGGTTGGGAAATACACCGAACCATCAACACGAAAATAAATTGAACATATTAGAGTAAAACGGCGGATTGGGAGCTGATCATAGGTTAAAGAATGTGTGTGATACGGCCAATGCATTGGTTGCTGGTGAATTGGGTTGCCAAGTCACTTAGAATGTTGAGGAAGAGATTTTGGGATCTGATCACTACAGATTGATCATGGGATATCAGAGTAGAGTCAACTTAGTAGCGAGATAGAAAGAGTGAATACAAGGTGTCTGAGAGTCGTCGGTACGAAATAAATAAAAGTGAACGGATGGTGGAACAATGAGAAAAAGCGAATAGCTTTGCGTGAATTCAATACAAATATGATTGTGAAAAAAAGAATTTTGTATGGTAGAATATGAATGGAAAATTGAAAAAGCTATTCGCAAGGCAAAACGAAAGAGCTGGAGAGAATATGTGTCACGGTGACACATTATACCACAAAATGTATGGTTTAGAGTGAGAGATAAATATTTTGAAATACAAAATATCGTGAGTGATATTCGGGACTGAGTTCTTAAATATGGTTATGAATATAGAAAATAATTTGCATAAAAGAGGGAGATACCCAGAAATGAGAGAGCGATAGTGCAGAATGACTAAGTCTAAAACTCCAGGAATTAATCGGACGAGTTATAGAATGATTCAGCAAAAGTGATGGAGATTTGTTAAATTAGTAAACGTCATGTTGAAAGATTTAATTGTTTAAAAATGTTTAAAAGAACAAGATGGCTGAAAATAAATAACAAAAGTAACCAAAATAAATTTTATGGAAAAGTCGGAAAAAATGTATAAAAATGTATTAAAATGAACGTTCTATTCAGCTAAAGATATTACGGTTTAGCGGATAATTGTGAAGAACGATTGAAGGTGATCAAGAGTTGATTTATTGTAGTTTTATTTAGGGACAGCGAACAATTACAAGTCATATATATTTAAAAAAAAAACATATCGTCTACTTGGTTTACGGCAACTGCCTCCGAGAAGAGTACTGGAAATGAGTTCAAGCCTTAGTTTGCGGCACTCGTTGAAAGAAAAGGTTCTCTAAATTAAAAGAAAATAATTTTAAAAGGCGAAGAAAACAAAAATATTTAGTAATTAAAAGGACTGATGTGCCAGAAAAATGCTGTTCTGGAGTCCCACCGTTTCTTATTGAAAAAGATTTGTCAAAGATAACATCACATATTATAGTAACTCAGCGATTATATGGTGGGGATCTTTTGGTTCTTGCAAACAAAGGGGAAGGATACAATAAATTAATGGGAGCAACGAAATTGGCTGAGATGCCAATACGATTTGTATTTGTGATAAAACATCATACGGACTGGCGTAATATTGTATTATTTCAGAATAAATACAAGTTTTTGTATTTTCTGGTATCAAACGAGACCAAGATCAAGCGAAGTCATCAAATAGAAGACCCCAGGCCGAGAGCACCTGAGAGCAGCCGTACAATGTATGAAAGCCTAAATTGTTTTTCGTCATTAAGTGGAAATAATTCTGAATCGAACAAAAACAATTGAAGATTATAGAGTAAGACGTCTAAGGTTAGAGTTAGGAGTAAACGATAATATACCGAGAACAGAAAAGTATCGTATAGTTAAACAGGCAGAAGAAGATGGTAGCTTAAAAAATGTATCGCCTTTCGGCATCCAAAAGGCACTAGATATTTTAGCAGCGAGAATAAAGAAAACACAAAGAACAGAGCGGAAGCCCTTTTAAAAGCTCTGTCATTAAGAGAACTAGTTCGCGTAGTAATGAAAGAGCACCCAACACTTAATAGCACAAAAGGAATTATTTATTGTCATGATTTGATGGGTTTAGATGAAGAAGAAATTAAACAAGGACTAACCGAGTAGTTGAAGTGAGAAGAATAAAAAAATAGATCAGCAACGAACTTAAGGATATACTGCCAACATTGTTCTTATCTTTAACACTCAGCTAGAAAATTATTGAGAAGTTTGCGTGGGAAGTAAAGAAAGTTGATAGTGTCTTCCGTGAATTTAACAGATCTATAGGTAACGTAGCTTTCGGTGTATGGATATGAATGTGTACAAAATTTTGTATGAGTTAATAAGAATGAATGAAATAACGGTATGAAAGCGGATCAATGTGTAAAAGTTGATTAAGTGGGGAAAAAAAATAAAATAAAAAATATAATATAAAAATAAAATAAAAAATCGGAATTCATATGGTAGATAATCCAAGCTGTACAGCCATTCCGGTGTTTAGTCATCATCCTTCATTGTTATGGGCTGATATTAAGTCAGAGATTAATTGCTTTAAATATGAATTGTAACGAAGAAATAACACCAATACATGTCTTGTCTTACGAAATGATCCCATTTTAATGAGTAAGCTTTTCTAATAATAAGTACTTAATGTTCGATGATCATCTAGGTCTGATGTCTATCTAAAAATAAAAATGAAAAATAAAGAGAAATTCGTAATACAAATTAAAGGAAAATATTAGATGGTGCTCAGCTGAGAAATTTATGCATCAAATTTAAAGTTACCAAAGACCAGGAAAAATGTTATGCTCTTTAAAGGTTTTAAATTGTTTAAATATTGATAAAACAAAAAATTCTTTAAGTACATTTTTCATTGTTAGGCCGCTTCGCTGACAAGAGGCATCTGAAATAAAAAAAAACATTTGTTAACAAATCCAACAAGTTAGAAATAATGTATATCACCAAAATACTATTTCCGCTTATGTGCCGAAAACTATGAAGATGTATTTTCAGTCGTAAAATAATCTGGTTGACACTCGTTGTTAAGATAACTTCAACAATCTTGGTGTTAGATTGGACCTCGCATAACTTTTTTATAGGTAATGTAAACTGGTGTGCGCGATGCCTTTAGTTTTTTTAAAAATACCAATATTGGAGGTTTAAAACTTTGGTGCGTGGTATTAAACAAATCAAAGCAGATAAACAAAGCAGATTAAACAAATCATATTATATCAATAGGATATTACCTCTGTCGCATTTAAAAGCCCCTATCAATATTTAGCATCTTACGTTGCCAATTAAACTATGCTATGATGTATTTCAGTCTTCTGGACTTATCTTACGTTGCCAATTAAACTATGCTATGCTGTATTTCAGTCTTCTGAACTTTGAGTGACATTAAATTGGATTTGTTTACCTTCGATGACAACTGCCCAATCTCAGGTATTGTACTCTTGCTGTTTTTCCACTTTAAAACGTTCATCCATGAGACAGGCATCTGCAAGTAAAAGTTTAAATTAATGAATTTATTTAGATATTACTTAAAATTATAATAAAGTGAGTGCAAGTCTAAGTCAATAAGGTCCTAGAACTTTCTGTGATTTGGCAATAAAATTAAAAATAAACCATTTTGTTCACAAAACGTAGCCTAAAATAAGTACAAAATTTTTTCACACGTTTTGAGCAACCAATTTGTTAAAATATCCTTCGACAGCGGGATTACTCGAGCGAAAGAATTTTAAATTTTAGCTAAAATAACAATTAAATTAATTTTTGTTTCAATCAGGCATACATAACTACTTAAAACACCTTTCGTAACCATATCAACCCCGAAGCTGTTAATTTGTGTTATATAAACAACATTATTTTATGATTTTATGTTTTCAAGCATAATATTATTGAAATGTTTAAGAAATACAATAAATTTTTGATGAATTGGATTATTTTTAAAACATAAATAATTTTAAGTTAATGAAAAGAAATTATTTTAATTTTGTGATTTAAATCTTTAAGAACAAAGATGGATGTGAATAATTAAATTTGTTTACTTTTTTTTTATTTAATTTTTTATTGTTGTTAAGATTTTTATTTTTTTATTATTCCTGACTTTAATAGCTTAATTTTTAATATTTTTATTTTTTTTTTCGTTAGAAAGCTTTTATTAGTATTATAATGATTATTATTATTATTTTTGGGGGGTACAAAGTAAAAAAAATTTTTTCTCAAGTATTAAAAAATATATAAATAAAATATTGAAGTGAAAACTTTGATTGTTGAAGTTTTATAATTAAGTATAAATTAGATTACATTTTTTTTTTTTTATTTTTTTGGTTTTATTAAAAAAAATTTGTTGGTTTTTATAATTAAATTTCTAAACTATATTAAGATTTTTATTTTTTTTTATTAATAAATTTTTGAGTTGTATAGGGTTTCCCAATAAAGATGTTTATATTATGGAACTTGTTTAACCCTTATGACATTTTCCTTGCTTTATATATTTTTCAAAAAAATAAAATTAATCTTTTTTGTGTTAAACAGGGATTAATTTCGAGGAATACTATTCATCATCAGCCTGCACTACTTTAGCGTTAAAGTTTAACGTTACGTATGCTATTGACAATTTATTCATTTTCGCACAATTTGGCAAGGCTAACCACTGTCAAAAAATTTAACGCCAAAATAATTTGTGGAAATGTATGAATGGTTTATAGCAGTATTTATGCTGATTTCGAGCACTCTTGATTAAGGTATCAGTCATCAAAATCGGACCACAATTACGTGTATTTAATAATTTTCGCAAATTTGGGAAGGCTAACCACTGTCAAAAATTTAACGCCAAAATAAGTTGTGGAAATGTATAAATGTTTTATAGCAGTATTTATGCTGATGTCGAGCACTTTTGATTAAGGTATCAGTCATCGAAATCGGACCACAATTACGTGTGCTATTGACAATTTAATACTTTCGCAAATTCGGCAAGGCTAATCACTGTCAAAAAATTTAACGCCAAAATAATTTGTGGAAATGTATAAATGTTTTATATCAGTATTCATGCTGATGTCGAGCACTTTTGATTAAGGTATCAGTCATCAAAATCTGACCACAATTACGTGTGCTATTGACAATTTAATAACTTTCGCAAATTCGGCAAAGCTAACCACTGTCAAAAAATTTAACGTTAAAATAATTTGTGGAAATGTATGAATGTTTTATAGCAGTATTTATGCTGATGTCGAGCACTCTTGATTAAGGTATCAGTCATCAAAATCGGACCACAATTACGTGTATTTAATAATTTTCGCAAATTTGGGAAGGCTAACCACTGTCAAAAAATTTAACGCCAAAATAAGTTGTAGAAATGTATGAATGTTTTATAGCAGTGTTCATGCTGATGTCGAGCACTTTTGATTAAGGTATCAGTCATCAAAATCGGACCACAATTACGTGTGCTATTGACAATTTAATAATTTACGCAAAATCGGCAAGGCTAACCACTGTCAAAAAATTTAACGCCAAAATAATTTGTGGAAATGTATGAATGTTTTATAGCAGTATTTATGCTGATGTCGAGCACTCTTGATTAAGGTATCAGTCATCAAAATCGGACCACAATTACGTGTATTTAATAATTTTCGCAAATTTGGGAAGGCTAACCACTGTCAAAAAATTTAACGCCAAAATAATTTGTGGAAATGTATGAATGTTTTATAGCAGTATTTATGCTGATGTCGAGCACTCTTTATTAAGGTATCAGTCATCGAAATCGGACCACAATTACGTGTGCTATTGATAATTTAATAATTTTCGCAAAATCGGCAAGGCTAACCACTGTCAAACAATTTAACGACAAAATAATTTGTGGAAATGTATAAATGTTTTATAGCAGTATTTATGCTGATGTCGAGCACTTTTGATTAAGGTATCAGTCATCAAAATCGGACCACAATTACGTGTGCTATTGACAATTTAATAATTTACGCAAAATCGGCAAGGCTAACCACTGTCAAAAAATTTAACGCCAAAATAATTTGTGGAAATGTATGAATGTTTTATAGCAGTATTTATGCTGATGTCGAGCACTCTTGATTAAGGTATCAGTCATCAAAATCGGACCACAATTACGTGTATTTAATAATTTTCGCAAATTTGGGAAGGCTAACCACTGTCAAAAAATTTAACGCCAAAATAAGTTGTGGAAATGTATGAATGTTTTATAGCAGTATTTATGCTGATGTCGAGCACTCTTTATTAAGGTATCAGTCATCGAAATCGGACCACAATTACGTGTGCTATTGATAATTTAATAATTTTCGCAAAATCGGCAAGGCTAACCACTGTCAAACAATTTAACGACAAAATAATTTGTGGAAATGTATGAACGTTTTATAGAAGTATTTATGATGATGTCGAGCACTTTTCATTAAGGTATCTGAGCTGATGAAATCCACTTTAAGGTAGCGGGTGGTTTTGGTATCCCACAGTCTCTGGAATCGGGTGATAATGGATTACATCTGGAATTTGAGAGGAAAGATAGAGTGATCGCGTTCGCTGATGATGTGGCGATCACGGTCTCTGGTAAACTTCTATTCACAATTAAGGAGGTAGCTCCAGATGCAAAGTAAGCTATTACAAAGTAAGCCCGCAAGTGTGGACTGGCAATCAACCCCACTAAGAGCACACAGAGCTGGTACTTTTATCTAAACAATATAAATTTTCTGTATTTGTTTATCCTACCGTTAATGGCATTAGACTGGCCTTTACCTAACTAACTAAACTATGGTATATAGGCTGTAAACGCCCCATACTGCGTTTTTAGAGACCTTTTGGACCACTTGTTACGGATTGGCAAACGTTGTATAGGTGGTTTGCAGAACGAACGTTTGTCTACATACAGTTCGGTTGGTGACAACGGCCCTTAACTTAAAGAGCGAGATGCATTGGCTCTATAGCACCTCAACAGCGGTGACCCGTTATAATGTATGAAATGAGTGATTAGTAGCCAGCAGACAAAGCAACTCACAAAAATAGGCATGTTTTAAAAATAATGTTTCTCATCCTACAGGTTGATATTTTCGGTAAGCAGATAGCGTCTAATACAGCCATTCGACTCACTGCTATGTCTCAGTGAAAATCTCTACGGACAGGCCAGTAGACAATAAGTAGTACACTAAAAAAACGAAGTAATATGCTCGAAAAAGGTTTTAAAACCGAAGCTATGCAGTTTTCACGGACCAAGCTAGGCAGTAAAGTCGGAGTCATGGCGTGACTGAATATGAATATGCTTATTCGTTTACCTGACTACTGCAGCGTGTACTAAGCTAAAGTGATAGCGATTGAGGAAGCCATTGGTTGATGCATAATGTGATATCGACGAATATTTCAATATATGTGGACAGTTTAGTGGCAATCAAGTCAAAAAATTCAAAAAAATTTTCGACGGGACAAGCAACTTAAACCGACTTTTCCGAGAGGAATAAAAAGTGCGTCCAAATCTGGACTTGAAGCACTGCGGACCCTAATCTCTATGCAGAAGTACTTACAAGACACTGGATTTTTGTTGAACGATAAGGCTGGGCCTGGAAAGTAATGACTTCTGCCAAAGCTGCATTGACGAGGAGATAGAGACACTGGGTTAATCCCAATCCCGATCTTTGATTTTGGCACAAAGAAGACACTTTACAAAACAGATGAAAATAAGTATTCACAAAATTGATGCTCTGGCCAGCACATTTATTTTGTCATAAATCACTAAATCAAAACATCAAAACTGGAAAACTCTTTATATATAATAAGCAGTAAAAACAATTTCGAAGAGTTTAAGATTTTATAGACGTCTTTGAATAAAAACAACAACTTGACACAGAGGCAAAAAAAAAAAAAAAATGGCAGATTAATTTTCGTATACCGTAAGTGAAGTATTTTAATGGATTCACAAACATTTTTTTTATCGTTCTTAAATATAATTTAAATGACAAAGAAAATTAGAACAATAAAAATTAGATTTATTAGTGTTAATTATAACGATATTTTCTTATTGTTTGGCCCTAGACATTTTTATTATTGCAGTGCTTACAATTCGGTGTTTTTTGTAGTTGAAATACGAATTTTATGTTTTTAAGTGGTTTATTGGTATGTACGTAAATCAGTTTGGTGATTTATAGGAGGGATTGTGGTAGTAAAACATGTGTTTACGTAATAAAAGTATTTTAGATATAAAAACGCCAAAAAAAGCTGTGAAACTTGGAAGTTTGATGAAACTTTATGATATTATTTTGCAAACGATAGGTGGTTTCGTTCCTATGGTAGTGTAATGAGTATCTTGGATAGACGCAAAGACCCTGTAGTTGGACTCTCAACATTGGAAAACAGGAAATAGGAAACAGGAAATTTATAATTTATAATATAAGCTCCATACAAACAAAATTTGCTTTTATTTCAATTTTATTTGCTCTTAATGCAATCCCATTTACAATTGTACACAAATGCAATAAAATTAATGTGTCGAACATATTTAAAACATGTTAAATTCCGACACTGAATGATAATGGTGCTATTACGAAAAAACAACTACAAAAAAAATCTGAAAATCATTATCTTAATCCAATTAGTCAACGAGCATTACCTAAACGGTATCAACACTCATTATCTTCTAACAATATATGTAAATTGTGCAGAGCGAAAATAAAACCAATCCTCCAAAAATCGTAAATGTATATACATACATATATCTGTAATGAAAAATCTGCATAACTATTTATTCTGCACACAGTAAAAAAAGTCTCTACCTAATTGTAATTACCTCACTTAATTCTGGTACATGAATTTTCTCATGAGACTCTAATTTTTGTTTTATTTTTTTTTGTTGTCTATACATTTTAATTTTATCTCTAATTTGAAAATCACATACATATGAGGATATATATATATATATATATATATATATATATATATATATATATATATATATATATATATATAATTATTACATTCATTATTATCATGAGATTGCATCTGTCAAATTTATATTCATTGTTATCTGTAACATTTTCTTGTTAGCATCATTGCTGTATATTAAACGCCTAATATCCTAGTTCCAAGAAAAAAAATTGTGAAAACGGAAACAAAACAAAAATACTTAACGAGGAACTAGAAAATTATAATTTTCATTGGAGACTAATTTATAATTTTGTGTTATTGTCTATCAGTTCTTTGGACTTAATTTGATCAACTTCATCGTTTTTTTCAAGGGTGTTCAAAAAGGCCTATCCAATCGTAAACCGTATGATGTTATTGTAGCGTTTTTATTTTTATCTAACGCAAACCACCCCACGGTGCGCGATACATTTGATATAATGACGATAAATATTAAGTGTCGGTAGTTAAAACTTTAGCAATCACATCGAATAAAGATTTGTCAATAAATTTTTGTTAATGTGTTCGATAGGTCAACCGTATTTTTAGTGTTTAATCAAAAATATCGCACGTACCGGTTAAATAAATTAAGTTAAATGTTAAATCTATAATAACAACTCGTAATGTTTTCTAAAATTTCTGTCGAAATAATAAATAAACACACCCCCAAAAAACAACAACAAACTAAATTTTTTCTACCTTAGGTTAGAATTTACATTACATATATATGTGATGTAGATGTTTCGAATAAATGATTGATAGTTTTGTTTACCTTTTGAATTAGAAAACATTTGTTTTGTGTTTAGGTAGTTTAATTAACCATAGATTATATGGAAAATAATAGAAACAACAACAAGATTGTGTTTTTCAAATTTAAGTTTTATATGATATCCACCTCCACCTTAGTTTAGGTGAATTATGTTTTTCAGAATTTAGTATGATCGTATTAGGTAATTAGAATAATTTTTAATTTATAAGTTGTGTTAGTCAAAATGTTAAATCAAATCATGTCACTAGTCAAAATTAAGTCAACTTACAGGTCATGCCAAAAGGAAATTCAAAATTTAAGTCCAAGTGAAAACTCGGTTCAAATGTTAATTATAAAGTCAAGTTAAAATTTAAGCTCAAAAGACAAGTCAAAAGTTAAGTTTATATTAAAATTAAAAGTCTAAATTTAAGTCAAGTCAAAATGTTAGAAGCTCCAACATGACTGCAACAGTTCAAATATAATACAAAAATTATGTTTAAAATTAGTGAAAAGTTAAGTTAAATGTGAAGACAAATGTGAATTTAATAATAAATTAAAATCCAATTTAATAGTCAAGTACAATTTAACTCAGAAAACAAAAATTATATTAAACAAAAATCGAATTAAAATTCAAGCCAAAAAGTTAAGTCATAACTTCAAATAAAAATTTAAGTCAAAAATCAATCAAAAGTCAACCAGTGACAAAAAAATTCGAACAAGTGAATTAAGTCTAAAATCAATAAAAATAAACATGCAAATTAATTGTAAAATAAAAATCAAAATTTTATTTCAAAGTTAAAGTTAAAAAACGAGACAGCTAAAACATCAATTAAAATGTCAAGTTAAAAAAGTCAGTTAAGTTAAATGTCAAGTCAAAAAATAATTTAAAATTGAATTAAAAGTTTTATCAAAAATAATTCATAAGTTAGTTAAAATTTAAGTTAAAAGTTAAGTTAAAATTTAAGTTAAGAAGTTAAGTTAAAAGTTGAAAATTAAGCTTAAAGTTAAGTAACGTGTCTATTAAGGAAACGTTAGCTAAAAATTCGTTTTAAAAATAAAATAAAATTTTAATTTAAATTAGAGAAAATGAATTAAAGTTGCAACGAAAATTGAAGTCAATATATACAATTTAAGCCAAAAGATAAGAAACAAAATACGTAACAATAAAAGCTTAAAGTTTGGTTAAACGCGAAATAAAAACTGACGCTAATGACACCAGTGGAACTACATAAATCCAGTTAACAGTTCATTTAAATGTAAAGCCAAGTGTCAATTTAGTAATACAATAAAACTGTACTTAAAATTCAAATAAAATTTAATTCAGAGAACCAAAATTAAAATAAACAAAACTTTAACGGTGTGTACTGCCTCCAGGAATAATTTTTTTTAGTTGATTATTTCGTTATTTATTTCACTCTTTTTTATAATTCGCTTGGTCCAAAATTTCTTTAAAATAGATGCTGTTTTATTTAAGAACAAATCGAGACTGATAATTAAAAAAAAAAACGTTTACAATCCAAATACCTATAAAATTTCTTCGAATGTCTGGTTACGTGTATATGTGTATGTTGGCAATAATTGCTTACTAAAATTTACATATTCATTTATAATTAATTCGCGGGTAAAAATAATTTTTAAATTTATGTTTGGACACAACATAAGAAAAACAGCTACTTAGTCATTCCTTAAACCCCTAACTATATTAACAATAATAATTTACGATAGATGGCATGCTTGTAGAACTTAACTTCTCCCAAATACACTACTTTTAATTGGACTGATGCATCTGAGAATACGCACTCGATAACTTAAATTGAAGCTAAGAAGTGGCTTGCAGTTATAAAAGACCAAATGGCAAAGTTGATCACCTACGTAAAAGAAAAGGTAACAAGGGTATTACGGTTAGAAAGAACGCTAGTTTTACTACGGGAGTTTCTTTAATGGAAACGGCAATATTTAATATGGATGAAAATGAAGCCTCCAACATGTTGGATTTTGAAGAAAATTATTACTTTAAATAAATTGATATGCGATTGCAGTATGGATCAGCCACTGTTACAATTGAATGACAGCATGATGCAAGCTGGTTTTAATGCAGCCGATTTAAACTTCCAATTAATATACCGCAATTTTCCGGGGATTATACGGAGTGGCAATCCTTAAATTTCAGTACCTAAAGAGCTTTCTACATTGAGAGGCCACAAATTTGTTAAAGCACTTCAACATCACTGATGTTAAATTATATCGAGGCGATCCAGAAGCTTCGTAAAAGATACGACCAGAAAAAGCACACTGTTAAGAAGTTCATTGATACAATTTTGAGTATTAAATCAGTAAAAATACGAGAGTACACAAATGTACGAGTATAAGTTGTAACTGTTGACAAAGTTAACAGGGGTATGAAAGCTCTAGGCTCAGTTGCCGAAACCAGAGACCCTTGTTGATTCAAATCTTAGAGGACAAACTAGAATATGAGATAAAAATGTTGTGGGCCAGACACTCAGGACAAGAATAAATTTCTCAAACACGACGACGTTTTTGAATTTTTGCAATTACGTGCAAACTCATTAGAAGCTGGCAGGAGAAATATTTAATTTTTCAAAAATGACAAAAAGTCAGAAACCATAAGCCAAAAGACTGAAGTCGCCCCTGAAAGTCAAATATATCAGATGATTTTATGAAGGAGTAGCCCATCTGATATAATTAAAGCCTATACAATCCTAAAATTGGTATCTTTGGAATGGGTCCGGTGTCCTTTTAGGCAACACGGACTTTACTCCAAATAGCAAAGAATAATGCATCTAAGTTTCCTGATGCAGCCAAGCGAATCATGGATGACATGAACGTAGATGACATTATTACTGGTGCGGATTCAGATAAATAGGCAGAGGGTCTAAGACGACAAATTACACATTTTTTATTAAATTCTGGACTCCCATTACATAAATGGATTACCATTCGTCCGACAATACTTGACGACTTGCTTGAAGAAACAAAAGAAGTTGGAAGTTCCAAAACCATTGAAGAAACCTGCAAATCCATAAAGTTACTAGGCCTGCAGTGAAATTAAATAGATGATAGTTTCTATTTCCGAGTAAATTTGGATGAGCCTATTGCTACTAAACGTCAAATATTGTCTTAAGCCTCTCGTGTTTTTGATTAATTAGGATAGTTAGTCCCAGCTATTATCCGAATTAAAACCTTCTTTCAAGGTATCTGGCTCCAAAAGTTGAGTTAGGACGATCAATTGCTGCGTAAGCTGAAGAAATATTGGGTGATACTACGTAGTTGCTACCTGATTTGCATAAAAATAATATTCCACGCTGGTTGTCAACCACTAAAAACGAAGCAAGAGCTCCATAGATCCCCTGACGCCATGGATTCCCTGATCGAAAAGGTCTACGCTACCGCAGTTTATTGCAGGTTTGTAACCGCTAATAATGTTGCCAAGATTGCTTTAATTTCAGCTAAGACCGTAGTATCAATTAGCAAAACAACCAAACCACGACTAGAATTATGCGCGGCTGTATTGTTAACAGAACTAATGAAAACAGTTCAAGAGACACTGGAGATAGATATTGTTGGAACTTATGCATGGTCTGACTCCAAAATAGTTGACTCTCGTCGCGTCGTTCACGTTGCCCAACCTTTGTAGCAAATAGGACGGCATTAATATTGAGAACACTCGGCTGTGACTACTGGTACCATGTTTCCACGCAAGATAACCCCGCCGATTGCGCCTCAAGCGGAACTCCAACAAATCAACTAATCAACTTATTGCTATAGTGGAATGGTTCAAGTTGGTTATCGCGATCAGTTAATTATTGGCCAGCACAACAATCAGTTCTAATTCTAAGAAACCTCTATGAGTCTCACTTTGCTCCCGATTTACGTAGTCAAAGCCGGTTATCTGTATCCAGCAAGCTAACGTTTTTAGATCTATTTGTCGATAGTGATGGCCTAATTACAATTTGAGGTAGACTTAGGTACTCACTTGCGTCGTTCGAACAAAAGCACCCACTTATATTACCTAATTTGCTACATATCTATAATATCATTGATATATATATATATATATATATATATATATATATATATATATATATATATATATATATATATATATATATATATATATATATATATATATATATATATATATATATCCAATAAAAACTATATTATGCATATTCAATAACCTTAGCACAAAGGCAGTTTACTTGGAGCTGGTGGCAGAACTAACCACTGAAACATTCAATAGATTACCCGCTCGAGTTTGTTGTTATGTTAATAATTAAAAGTCAAAATTTAATTTCAAAGTCAAGTTACTACGTTAGAAATGATATTAAAATACAATTCATAAATAATACAAATGTTAAGCTCAATAAGTTGCAATTTAACAATTAAGTTAAATTCGAAGTCAAATGTCAATTAATTAATAAAATAAAATTCAACTCAAAGGTTAAGAAAAATTTAACTCGACCCAAAAATATAAACAAAAGTCCAGTTAAAAGTCAAGCTAAAAGTTAAGTCATAAGTTAAATCAAAATTCAAACAATAGCCAACCAGTCTCAAAAAAAAATCCGAAGAAGTGAAAAGTCGACTAAAAGGTCAAAACTAAAACTTAAAATTTAATTTTAAAGTCATTAAAAAAAAGTTAAAATACCAGTTATTATGTTAACTTAACTGTCAGTTAAGTTAAAAGTCTTAACTTAAAAGTCTTTAACTTAAATTAAAAGTTAAGTATAACAAGTCAATTATATTAAAAATATAAACTTAAAAGTCGTGTTAAAAATAAAATAAATTTAAATTAAAAATAGAGAAAAAGAGTTAAAATTTCGATTGATAATTCAAGTCAATATTAAATTTAAGCCAAAAATGAAAACAAAGGACAAGCAAAAAATTAAACTAAAAGTTTTATGAAAAGGCAAAATAAAAACTCACCTTAAACAAAATTAAATGTTAAGTCCAAAGCAAATTGTGTTACAAAATGAATTTATGGTGGTTTTAACTCATGAAAACTTTCTATACACAAAATGTAGGGTCAAGCTCAAAATAAGACATTTTGAAAATAAGATATGTATTTTTTTACCGTCAACCCAACAAGGCCCCTGGGGTATGCAGATGGTAACTAAGTGATTAGAATGAATGCGGTAAAGGTGTGCTAGTATAAATTTACTTATACTTCTACTCTAAGCTTTTGTTGGTTTAACAATTGAACTTCCCAATTCAGAACTTCCATATTTAAAGAACTGGTCGGATTCAATTTACATGTAATACCACATAAAACTTTGATTGAGGTTTCTAATTCAACTAACAAAATTTAGGACATCAAAACAGTTTGTAAACCGAGTGGCACCTGTATTTATGTGTGTATTGTTGTCCCATCTTCTTAATACAGTCTTTAAATATTCAAAATACGAATTATTCGACTAACTAAAAAAAAATTGTGTGTGTATACCAAAACCGAAATTTATTTATGTTTCATATATGCCCTAAAAACCAACCCCAAACCAAATGAAGACGACATATCAAATGTATGTACATATTAATTTTACCCAAAGGATTTTACATTTAAAATATATAAATTTTGTTAAATCGTACATCAAATAGATTAACTCGAAAGCAGCAGTAAAGCACACACACAGCATATATTATCCATATACGAAATATATCCGACTACTATATGTTTTATATATATATATATACATATAGATAAAATGTATATACCGCATATATTACATAATATATAACATGTCTATATACATAATTAACCATTTTATTTTTATTACATATTTTTTTTCGTTTTGTTTAATTTACATCACATAAAAACCTTTTAATTGACTATTAATCTATCAGATTTAGGAGAAAGTAATAAATTAATTGATTGATTAGTAAAATATACTACCAGACTAATTTTAAAATTTATCGGATGTAGTATGTATATATATATATATATATATATATATATATATATATATATATATATATATATATATATATATATATATATATATATTTATATATATATATATATATATATATATATATATATATATATATATATATATATATATATATATATAATTCAGTTTTACGCGATAGATATATATTCCGCGGAAATATGGGTAAAAAAAGATAGAGTATCCATATACAAGGAGGGGGCCTACAGATTGGTTCTACATTTAAAATATCAGCTAAAATAAGGTAAATATAGTATAATACCTTTTCCGCCTAATTTTTGAGCCAATGCTATTATGTTGGAATACTAAATTGTATTGGAGAGCACCGGCTTTTTATTTTTAACGGATTTTGGCCAAACTCCAACATGCTTTTAAAGATGATTCTTTTAATGATACATCATGTTTTAATTGATTCTATTATATTTCTTCCACGCATCTGTAACTTTTAAATTTTCATTATTCTTTACATACAAGTTTTCATATTATCGAAACATAACTTTGTGCGTTGTCTGTAACCGCCAGAACATTAAAGCTAAAGCTTTTGTCGTTCATATATCGCCAACTTTTTGAAACAAAATATTTTAGAAATCATTCGGTGATGAGTTCAGTATAGTTATCCTGTTAATAGCTGCTCAGTGAACGGCTAATGAGGCAATATTTATGCCATTGTTTAGCCGTACATTAAAGCTCGATTTACAAGTAAAAGTTTTAAAAACAGATTTTCTGAAGCGTTGGAGTAGAATCAAAACGTCACACGATTATATATATATATATATATATATATATATATATATATATATATATATATATATATATATATATATATATATATATATATATATATATATATATATATATATATATATATATATAATATATATATATATATATATATATATATATATATATATATATATATATATATATATATATATATATATATATATATATATATTATTATATATATATATATATATATATATATATATATATATATATATATATATATATATATATATATATATATATATAACTAATCTGTATTTCGATTTGTTGACATGTAATAAATTTAGAATTTGAAAATATTTGTAATGTGTGTATTTGGATGACATGAATACATTTATTTTTGATATGGATTAATTTTATTCGACATACACTGAGAGAAAAAATCCATTTTATAATTAAATACAAAATTTTCAATTCAAAAATACTGATATATCAATTAGAACAGACAAAATACTTTAGAACTAAACCTGTTTTTATTTAAATTAAAAAAAAACCTTTTAAATTTGAAGCAATAAAATAATGTATTGGAAACAATTTATTTTCAAATTGTTTTGCTTTCAAATTAAAACTCATCATTTTAGTTTTATACGAACATTTTAAAATATAAAACGTTTTTTCTGAGCCAATTTAAATATAAAAGGCTCATTATCTTTCTTAAAAAAATTGTTTTAAATACAAACTAATTGCAATATAAAATATTATACATTACATTGTGGTTCTTTTGCTTAGCGATCAGGATCATTCGATTTTAAATTGTCGTCTTTGAATGTTTGAAACGATTTAGTTAGCGATTTAGTTATTAATACAACTGTAATTATAAAAGTTGGTGTGAAGTGAAATTATAACGTGCCTATCAAGTGTAATTGTAAATTAAAATATTATAAAACTATATATATTTATAATAATAAAACATTTAGATAAGTTCGACATTTACAATAAAACGTTTTTGTGAAGAGTGCAAGATTATTTGGAATTAAAAAAAAAGTAATAAACATGTGGAATAAGTGAAAAATAAAGCATAATACCTTATATTACCTTATAATACAAAAACTATTTTTTTAATATTAATACTTACAAGCTTTTAAAATCTTCAGCCATCTCTTCACTTTAACGTTATTTGGAACACAACACTAATAAATAAATTTAAAATGTTTGTATGTTTTAAGTGTATGGGCACTTTTCAAAATCCAAACATTCTGAGGCAACATTTAAAAGATATCCATCAAATTAAAGGCAAAACCATTTCAGTCCAGTGTAAACAAAATGACTGTAATCAACTTTTTAATAATTATTCAACTTTTTGCTGTCATTTAACGAGATTTCATAAATTAGTTTCTGTTTCATCAGTCCAAAATAGTACAACTCAGATGGGAATTTTAAAAGATAAAGGGACCTCTCTTATCAACAAGGATAAAAATGAAACAAATATGATTACCAATGTCGCTGCTTCAACAGTTAATGCATCTCTCACATTAGAGAGGTTAAAGAAAAAGGCAGTGGGCTTAACTTTAAATCTTTATGCTAAAAATGTAATGCCTCGAAATGCAGTTCTTGAAATTCAAAACATAATAACTGACCTTTTTACAGCTATATCGGTATCTGTTAAATGTTTAATCACTAATAGTGACCAACAAGAAGTGAATACGGATTTAGATTGTATATTGGAATTTTGTAAAAACCCATTTCAAGAAATTCGGTCGGAATATCGACTTATTAAGATACTTAAGGAAATGAACTTATATGAAGATCCGATATCGTACGTTATCAAGAGCACGATTACTGAAACAATAATTCAAGGAAATCCGACTCTGGCGACCAATCGATCTAACGTTTATATAATGCCATTGCGTTTTAAATTTAAGGCCATTATTGAAATACCAAATATTTTAAGCGAAACTATAAAGAATACAAAAACATTTTTGTCTGAAACTAATTTACAAAATTTTGCTAGTGGGGACATTTTTAAATTTAAAGTAAAAAGATTAAATCAAGAGTTTGTTATACCGTACATATTATATTTTGACGACTTCCAAATTAATAATCCTCTTGGCAGCCACACTTTTTCTATTTGTGGGTGCTATTTTAGTTTCCCTACTATGCCTCAGTACTTACTATCCAAACTAGAGTTTATTTTTCATGGTGCATTCATATCCACTAGCAATTTGAAGAATTGTGGAAACGAAATTTCATTATATCATTTAGTATAAGAACTGAAACACCTAGAACAAGGTGTTGATATAACCGTACAAAATCAATTATTTAAAGTCCATTTTGTATTGGGCCTCATAACCGGAGATAACTTAGGTTTAAATAGTGTTTTAGGTTTTGTTCAATCTTTTACTTCCAAAAGGTATTGCCGTATTTGCGTTCGAACTCGAATCGAAATGAAAGAAGATGTTTTAGAAATGTCTACCCACTTAAGAAATAGAGAAAATTATGAAAATCAAATTTCAGAAAATAATTTTCTGGAAACAGGAATAAAAACAAAATGCATATTCAATGAACTCGATAGTTTTCACGTTACTGAAAACTTTTATTTTGATATCATGCATGATATATTAGAAGGTGTTTGTATTTATGATATTTCCCAAATTTTATTGGCCCTTATAAACGATAATGTAGTGAGATTAGATGTTATTAATAGCAGGAAAAAATTGTTTCAATATGGCGAAACTGAGGTGGGAAATATTTCACCACCCTTAGATTTCAATAGACTTAAATCCTTCAATTTAAAAATGACTGCTAGCGAATGTTTGACATTTACTAGATTTTTACCACTAATGATAGGAGATCTAATAAATCCAGAAAATGACCATTGGAAGTTGTTGACAATTTTAATAGAAATTATTGATTTTTTACTAAAACCAAATTACATCCCAGAAGAACTAGATAGTTTGAAAGAATTAATTGAGAAACATCATATGTTATACATTAGACTTTATGGGCCTACTCTTAAACCTAAACATCACTTTTTGGTCCACTATCCTACCTAAAACGCTTAAAACGAGTTCGAAAAAGGAAACAAATACACCATCGACATCAAGGTCCAGCGTCAAAACTACTGGAGTCTCACCATATTTTCAGCTGGTAAATAAAAAAAATTATTTTCTTTTACATACATATACGTATTGATTTCGTTATTATTTTGGTAAAGAATGTTAACTTATTAATTTTTTTTTCTACTAACAGAATGTCGAGCATATTTTAAAAGAAACAGCAAAAGGAAGATCATTGTTAAGTGCTTATCAAATAAACAGTACACTAACTAATATGAACCGGGACGACCTCATATCAATTATAATAGAACAAATAATATGTAGTGATACATTTCTACGGCCGTGTGATTTTCCGTCCATAATTGATCAAATTTGCAACATATTTCCTACTGAAAAACAAGCAAAGGTAGTATTATTTTAAAATATGCTATACATATGTGATACAAAAACGGTAATATTTTTTATTTTTTTTTTTTGTTAAGGATTACTACTTCATCGCCCGAGATGGAAGGTCAAATCCTAAAGGGAAATTATATTCAAAGTATGTAAACGTACGCCACAAACGCCGAAAATTATCTTCTTGCTCAAAAAGCACGGAAGTTCCAAAAATCGATAGCGACCCACAAAATGAAATTGATACAACCATAGCAAACGCGATGAAATTATTTCTAGCCAGAGACAGTTCAGACTGGGAAGCAATTACTGATAAATGGCAAAAAACGTATAGTTTAAGACAACAAGATTTAAAATCACTGTCAAATCTCGAATTTTTAAAAGCATGGCCGAAATTTGCGGATTCTCGGGCTCCTAAATTGGTATGTATTGACTTCATTAATTTAGCATTATCACGTCAGTTCTGTAGGTATTAAGTCATATAATCGTAGTGTAGTTTAGGGTTAGATATTATAGCCTGATGTGATAAAACATGAATATTAATAATATAAAAAAATCTTACTTTACTTTTCTCTTACCCCAAAATTGCAGATCAACATCGATTTTGAAATTATGTACCCGCAAAAATCGTTCTGTTTATATAGTAAATGGGATCTATTTAAACAGAAAATTAAACTGTTTTATGATTTATATATCCATAATGAGCCCTGCAAACATCTACTGGCTTTGGCAAAGTCAACGACAAACAAAGGTAAAAGCATTATTATAAATTTAAATTTACTAATTTATTTTAATTTTGACTGTTTTCAGATGCGGAGGACTATTTAATAACAACACTTTTAAATGCAGTTTTACTACCGGTAGCACGTTTTAAAGATAGAAATGGACGCAATAAACGAAAAGTAACAATTAACGATGCTCAGGAGAGCTTTATTATGCGTCTAAATTGTATAAATGACTATCGAAATAAGATATCAGAATTGATACAAAAATATTATTGTATCGGCACGACCATTCAGCCGTTTATAATTATTGAAGGCACTTCCGAAATAGATATTAAAAATTTTTATATCTATTTTGATCAAACTTTATATAAGTTTGAGTCATTCCTTGAGTGTTTAAATATAGGATTTCAATTGTTCCAAGTGCTTTGTTTGGAGTACCCCCAGGCTTGTCGCGCGCCATGGGTGTTTATCCAACAATATTTTTACGATATTTACACTAAAACTGATGTAAAGTCTCCAGGCATTACATCACTCTTACGGTTTTTAGAACACAACCCTAATATATAATTTTTTTTTGCTACATTTAATCACGACATTAAATAGAAATTAAATTGGAATTTGCATTTTAAGTTTTTTTAGAGCTTTTATTGTTTGTTATCTCGAAAAAACCTTAGTTTTTTTAATCATTTGAATTGTTTTAATTTATTTTTTATTTTTATTATTTTATTTATATTGTATTATTATTTATATTATTATTATTATTATTATTATTATTATTATTATTATTATAATTATGACTTGTATTATTATTTTTATTTTATATAAATAAAATTTATTATATCAATTTTGTAACATTAACTTAAAATTTAGTTTTTCAATAATCATCAGCCAATTGAACAAGATTTATAAGGAAACAACTTTAATAGGTTTGATTTAGCGGTATGTATACAAATTGGTATTGTATACACATACATATCCAATTACAATTTGGACGTAAATTTCAATTACAAAAGTAAAATAAAACAAGGTTTTCATAATTCATAATTAAATACTAAAAACTAAATCTCTTAAAATCTAAATTTTGTAGTAATTTTGAATTTAAAATTATAAGGATATACATCAAAAACAAAACATTTTAAATTTATTAACATTCAAATTATAATCAAAAGCTTCTTGCATTTAAAATGTAATTGAAACATTTTAATTTCATGAACAATATAATTTATTCTTATACTTGAACATATTTAAATCAAAACTAAAATACTTCCAAAATTAAAATTAAAGTTTTCTAAATCATATTACTGTTTTCTAAAATTTAAAATTATAAGTTTTAAAATAAAACTACAACGTTTTATATTTATTAACATTAAGGTTAATATCAAATCCGATTCGTTTTAAAAATTAATCTAAACGTTTTGATTGCATAGCCACTATGTTTAAAACCATTCAGACCAGTTTTTGAAATGATGCTTTAACATGTTCATATAGTTAATGTTGCGTTTTAATTTTAAAAGACAATTACAACACTAATAAAATTAAGCTTTTAAATTAAAAACCTCAGCAATACATTTGTATATGTTAACCGGTTTAAAATAAAAATTAAATTTATAATTTAAAAATGATGTGTTTTTAAATCGATTAACTCAATTTAAAAAAAACAATACCATTTTAAAAGGTTTATTTTTAAATCATTATATTTCGTTGTTGCTTGGAAAACGTACATGAATTTTTTAAAAACGAAACGTTTTTTTTCATTTTTAAGTGGTTTTTTCTCTGAGTGTATACACTATTTCAAAACACGCCTGAGTATATATTATATATAGTCATAAATATAAAGGTTTAAAGCTAGCATTTCTAAACATAAGTTTATTTCGTATTTTATTAATAAATTTGATAATTAATTTAAATTTATTACAATGTATAAGCTTTTGACTCATAATTTAATTTGATAAATTATTTTAATTTTTGGCAAGCTTCTAAGTCAATTATTTAAATAATGAATTAAAAGTTATGAGAAAATTAAAAATTATTTACCGAATAGTCTAAAAAAATAGCAAGGTTTACACTATTCAAATTTCGAGCTATTTTTATATTTTTTACTGTCAAAAATTCAATGAATTTTGGCTTACAAAATTGTAAATAAAAATTAGCAATAAAAATTGAAAATGTAATACACAAAATTGCAAAAGCAGACCGATTTATACAAGTATTCTGGACTAGTTTGAAGTATGGTTTTGTATTAAGAATAACTCAATTTCACTTAAAATGTTATACAATTTCGACTGGTTAGCTAAGTCATAATTGGGCGATTTAAATGAAATGTTGTACTGCCTATGTACTCAACAAACCCTATATTCGTGGAGGAATAGTTAAGTTCAATCAGACTACTATTAGAGATTTTGATTCGTTTGTTTTACACATTTGAATTAGGGATAGCGCGATTAAGGTTATAAAACTGGAAGAATTCCAGTTCAAATGCTTTTTTCTGTCGAATGCTTGACTGAGCAATTAAAATCACTTTTACCGATCTAAGCTTTTCTCATATGCTTTACAAATTTAAGGAACAAGTTATTTTTAAAGTCTGACTTTCTTAAATTTTGAAAATATAAAATTAATATAGAACAGTGACTTTTAATAGTTTTAGTTAACGTTTCTAAAAAAACATTTTTGTTGTTTGTGAAGAATTTTCAAATATTACAGAATTTCAAAAATTGTATACCTTATGCTGAAAAGCTTCCGACTTTTTATTTTCTCTACCTCAAGTCTACCCAGCGTATACTGTGGCCTCTTTATTATCTTTCACTTAAGATGTATTTTATACCAATGTAACACTTATTATCTCCAATACCAACATTTGATATAATTCTAAATTCAACATAAAATTTTACCGCAATGTACACCAACAGACCAAACTAACGACAACATTTCGAAATATATAACAAATTAAGTAAACAACATAATTACATTAAAATCAATTGTAAATTCAATTTAACAACACCACGAACGAAAAAATCATTTTCATCTCCAACAAGATTGGAGTTAAAAATGAAAATATTTTCTATAGTAAAGTTCCAAAAATTATCTTTAAATAAGCGCACAATTATAATGTACATTGAACATCAAACACAGCAAATGAATTGATTTTTTTTATTTCTATGCTCTATCTGTACTATACAATATGCTATTTAATATTATGTGTACATTGTTCATACATACAACATAAATTGGATAGCACCAAAAATAAAGAGTACTATTGAAAAAATAAAATAAAACGTGAGTTGAAAGCATAACTACTTTTTAGCACACAACATAGCTTTCCAAAATAATAATAATAGAAAACATAACACATACAACCGAGATGAAAAAAAAAATTGATCTAAAAATGACTATGTTATGTTATATGTTATTATGGTATGATTATTATTATCATAATGATATTTTTTTTGTCGCATAACATATTATGTGGGTACTGTGATTTGCAATGTATAGGGTGAGTAATTTGACCACTAAATAAATAAAAAAACTAATAAATATTGCGGTTGAGTTAGTATAGTACAGTTTGTAAAAATGAAAAGCTTTAAAAATAAACTCTTAAATTAATTTTATACTTTGTCCGCTATGGTTTGATTAAGTTATTTGATATACCAATCAAAAGCTCGTAATATTTGTAGAAGTGATTTCAAAATTCGACTATGCTTCGTATCATAAATTTATAAATTGTTTCGAAAGCTTAAATACAATCCAAATAGTAGCCTGATTGGAATAACTGATATCTCAATTAAATTAATTACCCTGTATAAATAATTTAATATGTTGCTATTGTCATAAACAGTAATTTAAAGTTGTGTATTTGGGAAATGGGAAAACCTCACTATACACATAGGTGTTTTGTTTATACTTCATAAAATTAACCAACAAGTGTTTTTATAAAACTAGTGTGGCCACAACAACAATAATACTAGCAATATGTTTGAAACTAACAATTATTAGCAAGTTCAGTTGACGATGGTATTATGTTTTGTTTGAAATGAAAAATTAAGCGTGAAAGCAAATTAATGTTATCGTTTTAAAAAAGCTTTTAAAAATAGTGTTGGAAATCTTAACCATTGTTAAGAACCACCTAGAAGAAACAAATAATCATCTTCGTTCTCAACTACAATCGCATTGTTCGAGACAGCATTACATACCACATCACTGGCACGTGGATGTTCATTTTGGAGAAGTTTACTGGATTTTAATTAAATGGATGCCAACCATGAGTTTCATTTCGTTCATTTATATCTACCCATTATATACCTAATAAAATAAGTTGTGATAACCAAACCACATTTCGTACGTCGTTTGAAAATCGCCACATTCACAACCAGTAAACCACCGGAGACCTATTTGAGACTTATTGAGTCGAATCAGACCACTATTACTCATTTTGAATTTTTTGATTTTGAAACAGCTTAAATTTAAGTAAAAATTGGATACAATTTGGTCCCAGCAGCTAAGTAAGAATTGACCGATTTTAATAAATTTAAACAGTAACGAATTAATTAATTAATTTATATAGTAAATTGTGAAGGTGACCAGAAATATTTGTGAAAATACTATAACCTTCATATTAAACACATTTACCTATAAGGTTAATATGGAACGACGATCAGTAATTAAAGGTCAAACAACAAAGCTAACCACACATATATGCTAAAGGATGTAAAGATACCTCACTATACGACGAGATACATACAAGGCTGGAGAAAATCAAAAATGATTACAAGAACTTTGTAAGTATAGAGGATGAAATGTTTCCTATCGATAAAGAGGTGCAGTTGGATATTGATGCGGTAGACGGTAACTATTACCTGTGTGTAGCCACCTTACAGAGGCTAATCAGAACCAAAACTCCAATTTGCATTGCAAACGACAGCACACTAAACGCATCGTTTTCAGGTCTCCCAGCAGATCTTAAACTACGCTATTAACCTTCAGCGTGAAAACCTCGTGAATGGCAGTCACTCTACGACCTATTTAAACGCACCATCCATGAGAATACAAGTTTACCCCAGCGCAAAAGTTTCAGTAACTGGTAGGCCAATTACGCGGCCCGGCTGAATTATAAGTGCGGCATTTCCGGGTAGATGACTCTTGCTAGATGGAAGCATTCAGAAAGCTCGTCAAACGTTATGATAGAAAGCGCATCATAGTAAATGAATTTATCGAAACGTACATAAAGCAGCCGCAAATTACAAGACCTTCTGTTGAAACACTTGAGCATGTATACGATACATGCGACGAAGTTTTCAGAGGACTCAAAGCTGTTGAACTCAAAACCAAGAGTGAAATCAAGAGATTGTTCGCTGGTATACCTTTACCTGAGAAGAAACTTGATGAAAGCACGAATTTGCTTGAAGGTTTCAAACCTCAAATTATTAAGCACCAACCTAACCAATACACCTCAGTGAAAAGTTTTCTTACTGAACCGAAGCCAACTATCAACGTATCGTTCAGCGTAATTCTTCAGCATCAACAGTAAAGCATTATCGGCTTCTCACAAATACCAACGACAGTGCCTCGTTTTTGGCACCCTAAGCTTTTTGCAAATTGGCACATATACATCGAGAAAATCACCCGTTGGCTGTCAAGTCGCTTTTGAGAGACTTTTATATGGACAACCTTATGTCCGGAGCATCTACTATACTATATCGATGAAGGCATAAGAACACAAACTCAATTAATAGCCCTTTTGAGACTTCGTGGGTATCACCTACGTTAATGGGCCGCCAATGATGTACAACTTCTGAAAAAGATACCAGTACAAGACCAAAAGATTTCAATTCGAGAAATCACCGAAAGAACAAAACTAATCTCAGTTCTGAGGTCCCATGCTAATGGGATGGCTGTCACCAGTGACTGTAGGAATCAAGATTCTATTTCAGAGTCCATGGTCATTGAAGCTCGACTGGAATGATAAACTATATAATACGATTGAACCATAAAATTCAATGGAGAAGTACAGACAGATATTATCGATGCCAAAGCAAAAGTCGCACCGATCAAGTACACAACCACAGCGCTTGGTTAGTAAACCCACTTAGGAAGGAAAACGTGTTCGTGCTTAACCGAGGCACTGAGATATTGGATACAACAAATACTCAGCAGTGGTTAAACGTCCCATCGAAGCAGAATCCGGCAGATACATGGCTTCTCGTAGAATTGTCACAAGTGAAATTCTACAAAAAAAAAAACAATGTTGTGGCAAGAGTTGGGATGACTACGTAACGAGCCTGTTCAATTCACAAAAGTACTAAAAATACACAAAAGAGATGAAACAGTCGCGCTAACCTGCTTCACTGCAGAAATGCATGATTCAAATCCAACAATCGCTGCTGAAATTATCGAGAGCTATTCGAATCTTTGCTTGCGGGTGAGACGAGCAGGGTACAAATTACGAAATTTCAAGGCACGACTCTTTAGCCCTTCGTTTGTACGAGTCGAACAAAACAATGTTGCAAAGAGCACAACATTCGAGTTTCGCTAAGGAAATAAATAGCTTGCGCAATAATTTCTAGATAACCGCGGCGTTTTACGAGTTGGTGGCCGCTTGGAGCATGCACCCGAGCAATATGATCTGAAGCATCCGATCATTTTATCAGGAAGTCATTCTATGGCACGGAAAATAGTATAAAAATCACATGAAAAGAACCTATACACGCAGGACCATCATTATTGATGTCTTTCATTATAAACCGGTGCAAAGGCCTGGTTCGACGAGTGACACGCTAATGTGCCAAATGTTTCCGACCGAAGAGAAGTTAACCCAGGAGCAGCTCATGTAACAATTACTTTCACCACAGATCAATCTAATTCGCGCGTTTCTGCTGTCAAGCATAGATTACACTGGTCCATATGTAATCAAGACTATAGACAACTACGAAAAGTCACCACCTATAAGGCGTACCTCGTCGTGTTCACATGTATGGCACCAAGGCCATTCACTTCGAATTGGCAGCCAACATGACAACGGCCACTTTCATTAGAGCAATTGAAACGGTTCTGTATATCAGATTACAAATAAAGACATATTCATAAAGACAATTCTTTCACTATTAAAAATTAAGTAAAACTTCACCGTAATGTTAGTGGCCTTAAAAAAGTTCAGTTGATCGTTAAGCTTCATAAATAATATTAAGATTAAATTATTTTAATAACATTACTATTTTAGGCATTTTGTAATGTCAAATAAATAAAAATAAAATACATAATACGATTTTAGAGAGTTTGTATATATGGGTGAATGAAAATCCTTCAAGTTTTAAAAATATGTATTTAAAATTTTAACCTTTAATAATTGTAGTTAAATCATAATAAATAAATAAATAACTTTTGATAAAAATCTAATTGTTATTTCGCTGTGTATTTAAATTAGACGGATACTTATCGTAATATTAGAATACGTTTCGCATTAAATTAATTCTGATCTAAAATCCCATAAACCAAAAGTCATTTAGTCACATCAGGATATACTGAATTTAAAGTGATAGCATACATAATATGTAAATTCATATCTATATCATAACGCACAATTTATGTACGATAAACTCATGGGTGGCAGATACATATATTCTTATTATATTATGTATATACATTTAAATGCAACCTTACGGCATATATATACAACGTAAAAAAGCCATATAAAATTTCTACATTTTGAGGTACCAACTAATAATAATCATAAAAACAAAATAAAAAATAAATTTGATTCCATTATTCTGTAACATAATTCATATTTTATCATTTTGAATTTATTTATTTTTTTTTATACTCTTGTAACATTTCTATGTAATAATTTTCATCTTTGATTTTTATCCTTGAAAACATATAAATCATTTTTGATGATATGAGTTCTGTATTTTAAGTTTTTTATTTTTGTTATTTAAAGTCAAATATAAAATATAAAATTTATTTCCTTCTATTTTTAACTATAAATCAACTAAAATGTTACCGACTATACATCTTTTACATTCATACATATGAAACCAAAAAGTTACACCAAAAGAATAAAAAAAAAAAAATTAAAGCTTTTGTTTTATAAAAAAAACACCATGGATCGAAAAAAACACAGTCTTACATAATTCTAAACGAAAAAAAAAAGAAAAATTTGGAGCTCAAGACAAAAATAGTTCGTGCTGTTTAAACACTACTGCTACCGCTGTTATTATTAAGTCACATATAAGTTGCATTCGTAATAGTTAAAGTTCAAATAAGAAGATATTCAATTCGCCGTTTTTTTTTTCGTCGACAAGAAAAGAAACTACCAGACAATTTTTTCCGTGACTCTATGTTTTTGGCCTCGTTTAAATACTACAAAAAAAAAAAAAAAATTTTGTAAAAATATTAAGCTTTTATGAAATAAAAAAAAGAAAAGTTTTTCGCTTGTCTTCACGATTTCGAAATATTTTAAAAAAATTCTGTTGTAACGTGTGTATACATCCACAACATTTGTTTAAACATGTCCACCTTATTGCTCATTTTAATTATAAAAAAAATGTTTATTTTATGAACTTTAACCAACTTTTTCGACCCGATAAATATAAAAAATATTTTGCGATATATGTATTTGTATGTTGACTAAATCGTTAAAAGCTCTCTAAAACCTATTAAAATTCATAAAAATTTAATTTTCTAAACACTTTTAACGATTCTCGTTTTCAGATATTCACACTTTCAGCATATGAACATTTTAATAGCGCGAAAAAAACTGTATCCCTTATACACATTAAAAAGCTTTTTAATGCATTTTCATTAGTTGATATTTTTCTCGATCCTAGTGAAAAACTAACTTTAATAATATTTAATTTATATTAAAAATCCAATTGCATTGTGTCATTAAAATTTGTAATGCATACAGTTAAAAAACCTTAGCATAACAAAAAGGCATACATATTTTTAACAGAAAATTGAAAGCTTCCAGTAATTTAAGTTTATTAATTTATCGGTGTAAAAAGTAAATAACTTTGAAAACAGTAATTTACAAAATTATCGTAAAATTATGTAAACGAAGCACTTACATCTTTTATTTGCTTGATTTGTGTACAAAAAAAGTTCCAAACTTTTCGTTTTTATTGAAACTAATCAAAACATATTGCTCAGACAATCACTAAAATTTTATCTTCCCGCAAAATATAATCCTATATATAATTTCCAAAATTACTTTGTTTTGATCAAATCAACCAAATTAAAAAAGCTTAAGGAGCAAAAAACAAAAACAAAAAATTGTGACAAACCCGCAAATACTCACAAAGAACATGTTAAAAGGAAAAACTGAAAATCAATTCAATTCAATAATCAAATATTATAATGCATAACTATTTTTGTATGGTTCGGTTGAGCTTTTTTTTATGTTTCCCTTGATTTGGGTCTTTATCACGATAAACTTTATTTACTTTTTGTTTTTCTGCTATACCCGTACATATATACTGTTTATAAATAATATATATATATATATATATATATATATATATATATATATATATATATATATATATATATATATATATATATATATAAACTGTGTGTTTGTATAACTGAATAGCGGACTACTATTTATACGGATTGTTTTTTTTAACATTCTTAAATATCCCACAGGTGCGTTTAACGACAAAATACTATAAAAATTTTAAAGGTGTTATTATCAACATCATCATCATTTCAAAGTCTTAACTTTTCTCGTTTCGTTGCTTGACTGAAGTTTTTTTTTGTGTTGCTCCTTGTTGTGTTGTGTGAGCATAACGCAATAAATAAATCGAGATATAGACAGAGAGAATTTCTTTGTTTCCGTTACGCTTAAGAATCTACTTGTTTATATATTTTCATAGAAAAGAAAATAATTTTTCATTTTATTTCGGCAACATAGCATCAGAACTATGTATATAAATATAAGAAGAATGAAACACCCGAAGAGCTCATCAAGGCAACAAAAAAGGTGTATATATATAAGAGTATATAATAGAAAAACTTTTCACTTAGAAATAATCAAAAAACATAAAAAGGAATGAAAATGCGAGAAAGTAAATTTTCTTGAGTGATATTTTGTTCGTATATATCTTTGTTGAGTCGCTTTGCTATTATTGCTATTGCTCTGTGATAAACTTTCCTTGTATATATAGTTGTTTGGCGAACATTATTAATATTTACTACTTCGTGCTGGATTAATATTTACTTTCTTAATACTTTTTTATGTAATACATTGTGTAAATACTTGAAATGAAATCGAAATAATATTTTCAATGGTATTACAGTCACCAAGATTTAAGTGGTGTTTGTAAGTGGTTTCACTGTTGTAATTCAAGTAATTGAAATGATGAAGTAATGATAATTTGATTAGCATGACTGTTGTTATTACTATATAAGAATATATTTAAAGAAAATTTGAAATTAGAAATTTTATTTATCCTTAAGCATATAAACGAAACTTTAATGTCTTAAAATGTCAAACATGCATTGGGAAACTCAAAGCTTAATTACTTTGAATTATAACAATCTCTAAAAAGCTTGCAATTAATGGAGCTTTATAAAATCACCTTATTTAGGAAAAAAAGGTTTCCGATAGGAAAAAATGGAATAAATAAATTAAATGAAAATGACGGAAACCAATCAATTATTTCAAAACCACCAAAATCCAGCCTGTTTGAATATTTTCTTTGACATCTTAAGACAATTTAGGAAAAAAACTTGAGAAAATATAAAATTGCATTAATCATTCTGCTTAATATTTACAAAAGCTATAAATCTTAATTAACTTTTGAAATTGGACGAAATTTTGAGCGCTTCTCTGGTTCAACTCTATTAATTATCTGGAATTGTCAGAACCTTAGGCATTATTATTGGTAGATAAATGAAATGATTTTAAGGCTAGATTGTCTAAATAACTATATAACATGGTCAGGTCTTGCGTAGACCATGATAATATTATTAGCGTACAAGCATATAATATACCGACTATTTGCTCCAAATTTCCGATTGAGTATGATATCTTATTTCAAATCTGTGATTTGGATGTGAACATCTATACCATGTGCTAATTTATGAAAGAATTGTCCATTTATAAAGGATTCTAGTATAGCGCGCAACACCAAATTTGGATGATTTATTCAAAACTTTAAACTAGACGTTTTAAATGCAACTTCTATTAGTTTTTAGACTACTTTTACAAGAAAAGATTAAGCTCTAACAGTTTACTTAAAGAAGCATATATACAATTCCTTACATGGAAACTTGTCTCCGAACAAGAAATTAGAAATTACCAAATTAAGAACATACCCCGTCATCCTATTTTAAAATTGTTAGTACTACGATAAAGGTGCGGGTAGTAGGCTCTACTATTCAAGACATTCTAATCGAAATACTTATAAAATAAAAGTCTACAGTCACGAGGGTATAATTTTCATTTATGTTCTATGACCTATGGTACAGATACCGCTCCCTATTTAGCTACGCAAACACTCCATTTACTTTCTGATAAGTTTGCTACCAAATTTCCAGCTGGTTCCAAAGTTTTCAAATTCGATTTCGACATGGACGAGCCATGTCTGGTGGAGATACGCTAGAAACAACCCTGAAGCTATGATGAAATCTCCTGGCTTTAATTAGGTGGGATGAACCTAACAAAGTGGTCATTTTTTTCCATTAGATCATCACAATTCAAGCACACAACTTATGTGGCAGATCGGGTGTCTTAAATTCATACACTGACAGAAACGAACATATACACTAACTCATACACTTAGTATTTAAATTCATACACTAACAGAAACGAACATATAAGATATGTTTCATCTGCAATTAGTCCAGCTGAGCTTACCTCAAGAAGTATAAGGCTCGAGTAAATTCGGGATTGCACATTGTAGTGGAATGGTCCTGGTTCCTTATACGATATCGTAAAAAAATGACCAGAGTCTCCAAAATCAAAAATAAACATAGAAAAATTAAAATTTCGAATATCAAACTGTGTTATTATGTACGGCAGCCAGTTGGAATGTCTTCGAGAAATATTTAAACTACAAAAAATTGCTTCAATGCATTGGAACTTGTTTTCGTAAAGTTAGCTAAAAATTATCAGCAAAAATTTCCTGAGACTCGTATATATACTGCCCACTACAAAGTGCAGAACTTAAAACAGCATTTATTGGATTTGTCAAGTATGTTCAGTTTATTGAATACAATGAATGATAAAATTTTGTCGACATAAATCAAAATAAAATCTTTGAGTCTGTTTATTGATATACTTGGGATTGTGCGTGTTGGAAATCACTAATCTACATTTTGGGTTACTTTATGCAATCCCAAATCATTTTTATATCAAGTAAGACTTAATGTTTGGGTTACTACTAGAGGTATAAATCTTTGTCGCAATATAATTCGCGAATGTATTCGTTGTGCTCGCGCAAAACCTAAATAATATACCAAATTATGGGATAGCTACCACATATTAGAATTAATCCTTTGAAACCATTTTGATTAAAATCAATCTAGTTTTAGAAGATCAAATAGATCGTTTATTGCAATCTTAAAACCAATCGTTCATAGGAATTTTTAACTTTAATAACGCAAGTTGAGGCTTGTCTCAGCTCACGCTTTTTAACACACACGCTTTTTAAATAATTATCGTTTTTTTTTTCGAATTTTTGATTCTTGAAAGATAATTATTTATGTGCAATTGGATTGTTGGTTTGAATACTATAAAATTGTCTGCACACAGTGAAAATGTTAAACTTATTTTATAACTGTTATTACTATTTAAACAGTTAACTAATAATATATACATATATACATGTAAATTATATTTAATTAGTATAATGTATAAATTGATTATTGTAATTAGAAATAACAAAATTTTTTAAATTTTGAAATAAGGTAGTTTCAATGCGGGAGTATGTTGGAAATAACTTGTCCTTGTCAAATTTATGGAACAATTTATAAAAAGAATACAACCAATAGTTGGTGAACGACAAGTTTTAAATTAGCGATCACCTTGTGTTTGGGATTTAACGAATTATTGTTAAGGAAAAAACATGATAAATTTATTGTTTGATCTTGATCTTGATACTTGTTTGTATTCCGTTGAAAAAGGTTAAAAATTAATTAATGCTTTGGATAATACAGCCCAAGTTTCCTTTGTTTAATTTAATAAAATTTTTAGAAGAAATTAATGGAAAAGGAATCCGCACAAACATTGAAAATAAAAATGTACCTTACAATTGGTAGAATAATAGTAGGTACTTGACTTAATTTGCAATAATAAAAATCAACTTTTTTAATATTTTGAAACATTGAACAGTTTGTTATGAACTTTTACTAATACTGTAATTAGTAATAGATCTTTAAAGTAACAGTAATGTGTCAATATTAAAAATAGGAAAAACAACTTTAATCTTCAATTACCCTAGTCAAAATCTTTTAATGATTTGGTTAAACCCTAGCTACACAATAGAAAATAAAGCACAACTTAAGCCTGTTTAATTGGGTAAAGCTTATTTTATGACGTTTAAGCTTTAATTATTAACAACTCAACATTTTTACAACGTTTAACTATAATTTTTTTTAATTGCTTAAATTTATAACTTAAAGTTGTTAAATTGTTCAAAAATACTGAGGTATTTAATTAAAACAATATTTCTAATAAAAATTTTGAAGAGCTTTTACTATCTAAACAACAATCAAATTGCTATAATTTATTATGCACGCCTTAATAAATTGAATCAAGTTAACGTTAACTTACCTTGTAATTATGTATAATAAGTTCCTAATGATTTATTGATTGATATTTTAAATGCACTGCCTTCCATGTTTTCCCATGTTTTGACACTTATTTACGTTGAATAATGAAAAAAAAAAATAATACGAACGGCATTAATTATTTTTCACAGTTAAACTAAAAACTAAAAAAATAATAAATAGTGCATCAATTAATCAATTAATCATTTTAAACTTTTCATATGTTAAAGTAAAGCTCTAAGGTTATTTTTCGATATAGGTGACAAGAACATATAAAAGCAAGGAGGTTAAAGTGTTTTGGCAGTATTTACAATGGTAGTACTGTCAGTTTTTTAATAATATGTTGTGAACATTTAAGTAAAAAAAATCATACACAATTTAAATTGCCAATTAATTTAATTGTTATTGTAAGAGCAATATGTTCAAGCTTAAATTAACACTAAAATTTTCAATTTTTATTAAAGTTTATATTTTTAAATTGTATAATTTTATTAAAATTGCTAAAATTAATAATTTAAAGTTGATTAATACTTCGATGTTTGATTAAAAGAAAATTTAATTTTCAGTCTACTCTAATGAGCATTTTTTAATATTAAATTCGTTTTTGGAATAATTGTTTACTAGAATTTCTAACACCATAGCAACTGTTATAGATTATGCAATGACTGATATGGTTGATTTAAAATTTCCACTTACTTTTTTAGATATATTTTATTCTGATCGTCAAGTCAAATGTTGGTTCTGGACTGTAATTTAAATTTAAAAACAAAGCCTTGTGGTGAAAAAATATTTTTTTCAATTTTATTTTTTCAGAAACCAACCATCGAATTAAAATCGAATTATTTTGAAGTAGAGAACAATAAAAATAATTAGAAGAATGCCTGGCAAACTTTAAATAAACTTATCTTCAATAAGAGTGACTCAAAAAAATAACTACCCTTGATTCAATCAATCACTGTGGACCCAAGATAACACGTTTAATTCATATTTTGTAAATGCCTCAATACATCATGATAATTCTTTTAATATTTTTTTAACATTTCGAAGCAACCATCAACTAAATTTTGGCCATGTTAATGAACAAGAAATATGTAATATTATTTCAAAATTAAATAAAAGTTCTGCTTCTGGTTATGATTCTATATCAAAGCACCTTATTAATAGGTTTAATTCTGACCTGGCTTTCACTTTAGTTAGGCTAAAGTAATTTCATTACATAAACCAGGCGATAAAAGCCTAATGGAGAATTATTGACCCATTGCCATTTGCCATTTTTTATTCAGTTTTTCGAAAATATTTGATTCAGTTATATTGCGAAGGTTAATTGATTGTTTAATCTCATACTTGTAAATCAATCTGGATTTGTCGAAAAATCAAGAACCTAAAAAGTCTTGTTCTCAATTGTTTTGATGTTATTTATTCCGCACTTGAAGAAAGGAAATTTGTGTTCTTCTCTTTATTGATGTAAAAAAGGCTTTGATTGTGTCGATCTATTTATTTTAATTAAACAATTTAAATTGCTTAATCCATCCGACTTGGCATTGTTATTGTATCCTTTTTTTCCAATAGGTCCACACTATTTATTTATTAATGAATGAAATAAAAAGTTATTATAAAACTATTATAGCTGACTTTCCCTAAGGTTTGATCTCTGGTCCATTATTTTTTAACTTTTAAATCAATTTTTTGTGGTTGTTTGCAAATATATGCTGATGATGCTATTATTGTTTACAAGATCAATTCTCGCACTTTTTTGATTAATAACGTGAAATTTGATTTAACAATTATCAATATACTTAGTTTATATTTTAATAGATTCAAAATTAAAGGCCCATGATGTTTTGATTGTTTATCAAAATTATTTCTTATTGAATAATGTTGAAATTAAACAGGTTTAACAAGCAAAGTCTGTTGCAAGGTCTCATTATTGATTCTAAGCTTAGTTGAACGTACCATATTTCTCATTTGAGAAATAAGATTAGCTCGTTCATTTTTGCCAAAGAATCAGACCTTTTATTAATCTAAAATGCGCCAGAATGCTGTATTTTGCACATTTTCATTCTAATTTGTGCTATAACTTGAAACCTTTAAAAGTTCTTCAAAATAAGGCTTTACAAATTATTTTTCAACTACCGCAGCTAACTCGGTCTAAAGACCTTTACAGTGTAAAAATTCTTTCATTGAATTTATCTTGCATTGAATATGAATTATATTTGTATATCAAGAAAGTTAAGATGCATTTGATCAAGTGTAAATTAATTTTCTTGCAAGTTCACCAAATTCATACATATTCTACTCGAAAACAATCTCACTTTTATTTTATTTTGATCTAATAACTCTTCCAAAATATATTAATAATTTTATAAATTTAATCCATTTCATATATATTTCCAATATATATGAATACAGTTTACCGACTGGTTTGAGAAACACCAACAAGCTTGATATAAGTTTAAATGTAAATTAAAATCTTTTTTATTATATAATATAATTATTAATTATGATTTAGCCAAATAAATGTTATTTTTTTAGTAAATTAGATCTAATTATTTTTTAAACAACAAATATATATATATATATATATATATATATATATATATATATATATATATATATATATATATATATATATATATATATAATATAATATTGCAAAATATTGTAATTTATTACTAAATAAAATAAAAAAATAAAAATAAAAAAAAATAAAAAAATTATAGTAGAAATTATAGTAAAGCTTTCCAGATTGTACATTTTTAGAAAACCTCACAAGTATTAGCAGTTTTTAAAAAGACTTCCACATTGAATTGCTTTGTCAAACTTGTAAATCAAATATGTAAAAAATAAATTAAAACTTTTTATTAAAATATGAATTTGTGTATGACAAAAATTTAATAATTACCAATTTAATTTACCATATTTCAATTACTTTGGTCATCTATTCATGAATTTTAACGATATGTCGTCACACCAATTTATACAATATTCTAATGTAATGTCACTATGCACACAACTCATGATAAAATATTTGCATTTCTTCATAACGAAAGATAAAAAATGTAAAGCAACAAAAAAAAAAAATTTGTGTGATTCTTATAATATAAAAGCAAAATTTATTTGCAAAATAAGTCTGCAAAAAAAAAAAAAAAACTTTGTAGCAATTTTAAGAAATAACCAAGTGGGTGGTTTATGGTATGACAAATTGTGGAGTACTTACACTTTGAAAAATGGTAATAGGGAAACATACACAGTATTTTGTCTGGAATATTTGTTTGAGAAAATCTTTGTGGTATAAATTATATATTTTTTTCTATTTCCGCATTCAATTGTGGAATAGAAATAGAACCAACATAAAAAAATGTCTTTGGTGGTGAAAGAAACATTATTTATGCTATATATTTACAATCTTAATTGAAATGTAATTTTTTCAATTTGGTTTTTTGCTAGTAGAAATCTGGTTCGTTCGGTGTTACATTAAATTAGATATAAAAAAATATAGTGAAACGCCTTATTCATGTATTTAGAGTTTTGTGTTCGTTTCTATAAGGGATGTTTCATTCGCATACTATCTCCGTGTAAATAAATTGATACAAAATGTAATGATTGCGTTCTAGGCACACCAAAAAGCAATGTGACAAAATGAGTAGACGGTACAAAAAAAATCGTATATAAGAAAACTAATTATATTATGGTAAGAGACAGTATAAAATGAAAATATTGCCATATTCAAATAGAAAATGCATAATTTCTTTAGGTTTTTATTTGTTATGCACAAACAAAATTATATCGGTTTGAAAAAATAAAATGTTTGCTATATATTTTTCCTATGGTTTCATCTGTTGTGGCCAAGTTGTGAAAATTTTAAATTGAATTATAAATTTTCATTTTTACAAATTTTATTTAAGTTTAAATTCAATTTTATTGCCAAGATTTTTTTCTATATGTTTTACTCTAGGTTTTGTTTTTGTAGTTCTGCTATCATTTTTTTTTTAAATATTATTTCTTGACTAAAAGTACAAATTTGTTGTTTTTGTTAGAAAAATTAAAATACAAAAAGATGCATGAAATTTCCCAATGGGGATTATATATATATATATATATATATATATATATATATATATATATATATATATATAATATATATATATATATATATATATATATATATATATATATATATACATATATATATATATATATATATATATATATATATATATATATATATATATATATATATATATATATATATATATATATATATATATATATAAGTATATGTACTATTGTCGAATAGTGGAAAGCGAACCAACAAAGCAAGTAAGCAACCAACCATGCAAGAAAAAAAAATGATATATTTACGACATTAACAAACACACGGATATGAAATGATAGATTATGGCGGAAACTATAATGAAAAATACTTATGGTGCTGTAATTATGATATCGCACAATTAATATTATATTTTGACTTTACGATTTAACATCAATCGTTTAAGGTTAAAGACCTAGCTGAATAAAACACTATGTCTAATAAAATAAATTATTACATTGAAAAAGTTTTATGTTTTCACATAATCCAATTTATACATTGCTTTGAAGAAACTTTTATTTTATTTTAACAATTTTAATATTAAATTGTTTTATATGAAATAAATTTTGAAGCTAAAAATGTTTATTTCTTTAAGCATTAACCATGGTTACAAATATAAATAGCTTAAAATACCATAATAGTACCAAAAGCTGTATTGTAATGCTTTCGGTTTTCATTAAATTGAATCAAACCACCGACATTAAACAATATATTTTCGGAAAAAGATAATATTTGTTTATTCATTCACTTAAGTTTTTAAAATTATCGGCGGTTTCAAAAATTAATTGTGCTTTTTGAATTATACAATTTATATTATCTTTACAGATCTTCTACAAATAGTTAAGTGTTTGGAGTTTTTAAATATTTGATATTATTTTTTAAATTTTATCTGCTTTACATCTAACAATCAATGACTTACATTACTGAGCTTTTTATACATATATCAATAATTTTTTACTAATTATCAGCTTTTAACTTTAAATGGAAACTTTCACATTTTTACGTTTTGTATTTTAAATTTTTAAAGCAGTTTTATTAAGAGATAAGGAGTGACTGGCTTTTAGTAACCTTTATCTTATTAAAAAACGGTCAAATTTATCTTTTCAACTTCTGTTTTCGTAACTTTTAAGCTCTATGTATAAAGCTTTAATTTAAACTTAATACATAAGAATAAAGTGGACATTTTTGATCAATCAATGTGAATTGTTTAATATGCCCTATAGCATCAAGTTTCCGGAGGACTAACATTTTTTTCTTGCTACATGTGATTAAAGCTGTTGGGTGTATATAAAACTGAACTATCCTGATTCTGAGTGAAGAATTATTTTTTTACAAAAATACATTTTTTGTTGGTTTTGTTGTTTATTAATTATGTTATGCAAATATTGCATTTTTTTTCATAATAAAGAAATCTAAAAAGTCAGAAAATTTTTGGTGTGCAGTGATAATAAAAATGTCATTGTGACAAAAGTTCTAAAAATGGCAAATACTAGAGAAAGAACCTCAGTGAGGTACTTCGGTAGAAGCAAGAAAGTGTCTTATTATTTCTGTGTGGATTGGAAACTTTTGAGAAATTTGGCAAGCTTTTTAATAAATGTTATGTCAGATTTATTTGCTTAGAGTGCCACAGCTTTGCAGAAGATAACGCTTATGAATAGTTTGATAAATCTAAGGATTTCCTTGAAGAATTGAAACACCATTAGGAGAAATAAAAACATCCAAGTTGACATCCAAAAACCAACCGAGCAAAAAACATATTTTGCAGCAGTAGTGGACAGTCATAGCACAAAGTTAATCTAATTACAAGCCACAGAAGAATAAGAAAACTAGAGAAGTTCTAATAAATATAGTTGACCGTAAAAGCATACCGTTAATGGGCAGTCGAAACATTTCGAGTGTCGGAATTATACTTCAGTGTGTTACCAATGAGGCAAACGAAAAACTCACTTGAATCGTTACAGGAAAAAAAACGGAAGCTGACTATGACGTGAAAATACCAACGAAGCTTGACCCAAGAAATAAAGTACTATAGGAATGTCTGAGAAATTGGAGAACACCGAAATAGTGTCAACACTAAGGCAACACAATCCTTTCCTGATAAACAATAAAATTAAGGTATTAAAAACGTAATGAAAGTTTTAAAAAAATATTGCAAGCTGAGCAGTTAAAGTTGAACATTTGACAGATGCCACACGTAAAGTCAATTGCATTAACCAGATGTTATAACTGTAATGTTTATGGTCACCACGGGTATAAATGTACCAATCAATGTTATTGTCCAAAGTGTTAGTGAGATTCACAAATTAAGTAAATATAAAAATGCAAATGTTAAGTGCAGTAAATGTACCACAGTAAATGCACAATTAAATATGAAGCTTGAGACAAACTACACTACTTGGGATAGTTTTTGTACAATCTACCAGACGAAGGTTAAAATATTGAAAAACTAAATACATTATCAAAGGATGCGTATTGTACACAAACATTCAAAATTTACCATCAAATTTCCTAGAATTACAGCAAATGTAAAATTCAACGCAATGGTGTCCGATAAACAAAAACTAGCGGAATCGCTAAATCATATTTTTGTGTCTAGCGTGATCGAACTTTCCCAGAACATCCCCGAAATAAAGGATTGGAATTTTTTAGTTACGAATGAGTTTTATAAAATTTAGTTTCTAAGAAGTAACTTAACACCAGATTATAAAAATAATAAGTAAGGTAAATTCTCAATATTGAATAGATGGCATAAATAAGGTGGTTTTGCTAGATGCGATTAGGAACATAAAGTTCACCGGAGCTTTTAGAGCTTTAATCAATCGATGGAAGCAGCCTGATGGAAGCAGTAGTACCATCTTCATGGAAAATTGCAACAGCTATGGAGAGGAGGGTAGTTAAAATGAAAATGGTTAGACATATTTCTAATAACAAAATATAAATGAATCAAACAGCATTTAACCTTATGTTAGACAGCTGGAAAAATCAAATAGGCCAAAATAAAGTAGTGATATCTACTGCAAGAAAGGCAACAATTGTCATTGAACAGTTCGAAAACCAAACATATGGTCTTGCCAATCAAAACAAAGTTTGAGGATAATTCAAATCTTAAAGTTGCAAATTAAAATATCAGCATCTGGATTATATTGCCAAAAAGAAACAAACTAGCAACGGAAACAGAAATTATATTTTATAAAGCTATTGTAGCTTCATACATATAGATTATAGCTTATCAGTTTATTATACATCAACAACAAATATAACGGCTACAAAAAACACAAAACCGATTTATGCGAAATATTTTAAAGGAAGGAAATAGAACACACATTAAGTACATGTTGCAAAAACTTAACTGGCTGCCAACCAACAAGAGAATATACTTTAATGTATTACAATTCTTGTTTACACTCAGAAAAGGAAAATGTTTAATCCAACACCTTAACCATCAAAATACGACCCGTGATACTATTTTAAAAATATTCGATAAAATGTGGGGGTTAACTATCGGTATACCGATTATTTTAGTTGTATGTAAAACATTAAACCGTCCACCGTTTAGAATGTTTATTTAAGAATTTTAATTTTAAATATTAAATATAATTTAATATTCTAAATATACATTTATATTAAAAAGCTTTTGAATTATTATTTTATTATTATTATACTAATTTCATCGTCTGTTTAAAATTTTAAAAATTTTCCGATTTTATGTATTATTTTTGTAATCTAATCGATTTACATAGATGTTAAGGCTTATAAATTGACTAAGTGAAAATTAAGATTAACGTTTTAAATATATTACTAAATTAACTCGGATTTTAAACTAATCAAATGAAACATCAATCAAGCCAATTACCGAATAATACTGTTAAGTAAAAAATTTTATTCCACCTCAACTAAAACTAAATCTATCAATAAAAAAGCAACATAAATAAAAAATAAAATGAAATAAAGCAAAATATCTACCATAAAAGCATTAAATTACATAACCCAAAGTTACATACGATATATGTATATGTATGTACATACATCAATAAATGTAAAATTTATTTTTATCTACTCTCAATTAATCGTACAAGAATTGCAAAAATATATATATATGTTCAAAACCAACAAAAACTTTTTACAACAACAATATACAAAAAAAAATTTAGATGGATACACCATTAAATAAAATTAACAAGTAGATAAAGTAGATAGTGTAAAAACGAGAAAAGTTTATGTAAGATGAATAAACTTATAGTACATAATACTACATAATGTACGAATATGGCATTATATACATATAAATTAATTGAATGCAGATTAAATTGGTCATGTTCCAATATCACTTTAAATATAATTAATTGTCACAATTTTTCCATTTTCTTTTTTATGGGGTTTATATATGTTTTCGATGCACAAAAACAGAAAATTTCAATTTTTAATAATTTTCCTAATAATAGTAATAATAATTATTATGCAATGGTGTACAACACCAGTCTTGTAAATTATAATTGAATTTAATAAGAAAAATTCGATTAATTTATGTCGATGCACATACAACATTTATAGTTCTTTACATATTTGGGAGATGGGATATGGTTTCAGACATGTACACCATGTAGACGATGTAAAGCACAATATTCAAATGACTTATGCTTTATAAAATATGGACATATAATAAAAATTAGTTGATGTATGTTTTAAAAAATAAGTTTTTTTTTATATTATGGTATGTAAAAGTCGTATTTAGTTTTTGCATAAATTAATAAAAAAAAACATATATTGGCGAAAATATGTTAAGTAGATTTTATTTATTTTTTTCGGAAGGAGTCTTACATATAAATATTAAAATTTAATTTAATTTTTATTTTTTTTTAATGCACAAAATCGTCTGGCGTCTTTTAATATAGAAAAACTAATTAAAGAACCGAAAAAATTGTCAATTTGACAATTTATTTGATATACGTTGATCATAAAATTTATGTCTTCCAGCACAATTCATCTGAATTCTATTAAACTATATAAAAAAAACATGTATATATATATATATATATATATATATATATATATATATATATATATATATATATATATATATATATATATATATATATATATATATATATGCATAATATTTAAAATTCCAACCTTCCCAATCGCTACATCAACATTTTTTTTGACTTGGGTGCATTCGGATGGTTATTCCACAAAAAATGGCTTTGAGAGAACATAAGCAGAAACTAAATAATATAAAGAGACGTCGCAACCCATATATAAAAAAACATCCAACATTTAGTTCTGGGTTCCAATCTTTTTGTCGGGTTTCAATTGTCGTTGTAGGTCAAAACCATCTATATTACAAGCCACATTGTTTGCATACTCATGCTATACATGAAATACTGTGTAGGCTAAGTATGTATTTGTATCATTGTAGTTTATATAATTGTTTCGCACCCGCAACCACGATTGGAACCCGTCAATTTTCGATGTTTTTGAATATATGGGTTGCGACGTCTCTTTATATTATTTGGTTTCTAATATAAGCTTTTAAAATAAAACTTTTACTGAACTTGTAAAATTTTACGATGTAACTATTTAGTAACTAACCAATCAAGTAATTGGTTTATATGGAAGATCATTATTTGTTAAGGGTTAAAACTTTTAATGCAGATATTGTCAGTCAAAGTTTTAACCCTTATCAGTACCTGGAGCTTGTTGGGATTTAAGTTTGGATAAAGACAATTCTTTTCGCCTTATAGAAAACTTTGAAAATGAGACTATATAGGTTTTAGGTTTAATGTATAATTAAAGTATTTTACCTAAGTATTAACCTTAGTAATAACAGTTAGATAACCAACTGTAATTTGTGGTATTTTCTTCATTTTTAAGAATTTTTTAGACTTTAAAGAGGTGGTTGGAGCAATGACAACGCATTATAGATCTTAAATAGTCATTACATTTAATATTTTAAAATAAATCGGCTAGTTTGCCCCGGACTTCACTTACAATGATTCGAAGAGCCAACTTTCAATCTGACCACTATTTTGTATCCTCAATATTCGAGTTTAGGATAATTCTATGTTCGAGTTTAAATAAAATAATTGATAAAATTATAAGATCTGAGGAATCAGTAGGTATCAAACCCAAAGTTGGCAAGGACATAACGATAGTGGAATATAAGTGTAATCAGTAAGATAATCGATGAAAAACCAAACGTTTTGTTGCAATCAATTTCCTGACAAATTAGCCATCGTGCCATTCTAAGAACGATGTCCCAAATTTAACCTAACATTTTTCAAGCTTTTATAGTCATAAATCATTTTGACAAAAAAGAATTGTACGATTTTCTTATCATAAAGGCATGCCTTGTGTACAAACCTATATTCTATACAATGTTGAATAATTGAATTTGATTATCATAGAAATTAAGAAAAAAACAAAAAGTTCAAGTCAAACATTGTGTCATAAACAAACCACATTAAAAAACACCCTCGAAAAAAGCGGGACCAAAAATTATACAAAAAAATTTAATTATTGTTTATAACTTCCTGTCTGATATTTTTTTTGTTTTGGTTTAGCATTTCCATGGAAAATAATAAATTTTAAATAAAATGAAAAACCAAAATATAAAAAGCTCTCTCTCTCTGTTTATATGTTGTATACTTTTTAATTTATTCCGGTGTTTTTTTATTTTTTATTTTTTTTTTTTGTAAACACCGAAATTAAATTTTTCTACATATTATACAACAACAATACATAATCCACTAAGTTCCGACAAAATAATATTTATAAAAACCACCGCGTATCAACAATTTGTGTGTTAACAATGTCAAGGCGCATATATATTATGTGCTCTGCTTTTTGCTGAATATATACTATCATTTTAACATTTTCACGTGACCATATCAGTTTTTGAGTTTGGGGAAAAATTCATTGAAATTATATTGTATGGTATTTAGACGTGTCGTATTTCTAACAATTATTTCACTAAATTCAGACTATAATTTAATGTTTTAGTCCATAGTGGAAAATAATATAAATAAGGAGTTGGTTTGTTTTTTGTTATATACATATATATATATATATATATATATATATATATATATATATATATATATATATATATATATATATATATATATATATATATATATATATATATATATATATATATATATATATATATATATATATATATATATATATATATATATATATATATATATATATATATATATATATATATATATATATATATATATATATATATATATATATATATATATATATATATATATATATATATATATATATATATATATATATATATATATATATATATATATATATATATATATATATATATATATATATATATATATATATATATATATATATATATATATATATATATATATATATATATATATATATATATATATATAATATATAATATGTAAATATAAATGCCAAATTCATTTTGTCTGCGTCTGTAACGTTTCCACGACTAAACCTCTGACCCGTTTTTCATCAAATATATAATATGTAGGACTTGCCTGGCGAGGGTAAATTAAAGGTTTTCTATCACATACCGCTTGAAAAAGTTAAAGGCAGAAATTCTTTAGGAGCTACGGAAATACCTGAATAGATATCTTGAAACTAAACTAATCGCCAAAGAAGCACAAGGTACGGTTACTTAAGTATTTTGTTACTCTCAGAAAGTGCGATCAGTGATGAAGAAGTAATTCTTGAATTAATTTTGTTTTGGATTATAAAGTTGTGTTACTTTTCGCTTAACTTTGCAAAAAAAAAAAAATGGAACAGAGATGTTGAAGCTGTTAATGATACCAGATTTTGTCAGAAGAGCCAAGTTAATCTTTTCTATTTTTTTAACCCATTTATTGAAAATTTTACATAAATAATAAAATTTAGATCGAAATCTTAATTTTAAATACAAATTTAAAGATAAACTTACACGAACCAAAATGGGTTGCAGGTATATAGTAAATTCTCATTTTTAATAATTGAATAACTGCCTATAAATTATAATTGAAAAAAAATAAAGTTATTAAAAAATTAAAATAATAAAAAATTAACAATAAAAATTTCAATTGTTCAATCCAACTCAAAAGTTTCAAAACACCGGTTTTGAATCTTTGGTTCACTCAGCAGCTTATTAAACATTGAAAGTCTCCTGTTAAGCACATTACTTTTTCCAGATTTGATCGTGGATAACTTTATAAATTAGCTCATTTTTAATGGTAACACTGAAAGAAGTGAATTCGTTGAAAAGATCTTTTGTGGGATAACGTATTGGGACACGAATAATATATTTCAAAGCTCGTTTTTGCAAAATTAATATTTCTTTTTATGCCAAATATGTATGGTAATATCCCCTTTTTATAAATTCATATGGCATTATTTCTTAAGATTTATAATCTTGCTCAATATATGCGATTTAATTTGGGGTAACGAGTTTAAAGAATACACAATGACACCACCGTCAGTATAAAGTTGAATATACCATTCAAATTGCAGAAGATTATTCATTGATATATATATATATATATATATATATATATATATATATATATATATATATATATATATATATATATATATATATATATATATATATATATATGTATATATATATATATACATATATATATATATATATATATATATATATATATTTATATATATATATATATATATATATATATATATATATATATATATATATATATATATATATATATATATATATATATATATATATATATATATATATATTGAAAAGGCACGATCCAAGTGTAGAGCCTTGAGGGATACCAAGGGTTAGTTCAGTTTCGTTGCTCAATTTATTGTTTATTTGTAAAACTTGGCTTCGATTCATTAGAGAACTACTAAATAATTTTATGTGAGTTTCTGAAATATTAATTTTTCGTAATTTTATTTATAGGACATCAGAGTAAACTGGGTCAAACGCCGTAGAGATGTCTAAAAACAAGCATGCACGCATGTTTTTTTCGAAACTTCTGCTTAAAGAATTTGTTAGATTTAAGCAAGCTAATGTTGTACTTGATGTTCTGATAAAACCAAACTGCTTTTTTTTGAAAGATTTTGGTTATGGTATAGTTAAAACTGAGTTAGGCCGGTAATTATTGAGGGTCAATTGACCCTTAACAATTAAAAAAATATGATTTTTTGGGACTTTGGGGAAATATTGAATAATCAAATAAATCATTGGTTAATGTACTATACTGGTCACTATTTGTAACATACTTCCATAGAAAATCCGAAAATATCTTATCATAACAGACATAACAGATAGATTTGAACATAGTACATTTCGGTATCTTGACTATATTCATTCGCTTAATTTGAAGACATAGTGATTTATGATCTGGTAAGTGGGAAGATGAGATGTCTAGTTTAAAAGATAGTTGCACTAAATCTGTAAGAATGTGATCAATGATTGTATCTATATACCATTACGAGATCTTGTTGTACATTCTTTAGTAATTCTATTAACAAACACAAATCCAGTTGGTACCTGTACTAACTCTGCATAGTTTATAGTGTCACCACCATTTAAATTAAGCAAATGTATATAAATGTCGCCCACCACAATACATCTTGAATTGTTTTTTAAACAAGATTCAAAATATTCATAGAATATATTTAAATTTTTTTTTGTGATCGATATATCAAAAAAGTTTCTATATTCTTATTTATAAGCTTAATTTCTAATGCTTGACAATAATTGAAATCATGTTCAATATCATTTCGAATAAAGATCGCAGTGACACCATAACTATTAGACCGATTACTATAAAATGATAAGGAATTCTTAATATTAAAAAATTGTTTTCTTCTACTGTAATTCAGATTTCTGTTAAAATTATATCTATGTTACACTGCATTGTATTCCACACGTAAAGATACAGAACAGGAGTAGTCTATAGCAAATGAAGGACTTTTAACAATGCTCGCACAGTTAACAAAGTATAAACAAGGATTTACAAGAATTTTGTATCACCTTCAATTTTAAATATTGAGAAATAGATTACTAGAACCTAAATTAAGTAGAAAACATGGGATGCAAAACACTTTTAGAAACGCAATTTCTTTAAATGGCATCCCTTTACTGTCGATAAAAGTAATTCTATGAACAAAGAACGTTGATGTAAACATATTAAATAATCAAATTATTGAGTTGCTTACTGAAAAAAGTTCAGTATAGTCAAGTAAAATGACGTCGATATAGAAATGAAAATGAGCCTCTTTACTTTATGATGACCTCGATTTGCTCCGAATCTTAAAGTTAGAACTATATCGTCATGCTATTTTGAAAAGTGGTTAGGACAAATGGACAAACTTAGGATATATCTGTTGGAGCCTGTATTTCAACACGGATAACTTTATATTGTATTTTCAAAAATTTGTCGGTCCTATAACAATATAAACCAGGACCAACCTTTATATATACATATATATATATATATATATATATATATATATATATATATATATATATATATATATATATATATATATATATATATATATATATATATATATATCCCTTCTTGAAAACGATTAATATAAATTGGAGGTTAATGAAGATTGATTAATTTTTATTATGTTATGTGTTAAACTTAAAATAAACAAAAACAAAAAAGGAAAAAGGTAATTTGTTGCCTCATAAATTTTCGAACGCAAAAATGTTCATCCGCTTCTTCATTCTGCTCGGTGTTTTATGTTTTTATTTTTATTTTTTTATGGTTTAAAAATAAAGTAGAAAAATTTTCTTTTCAATTTTTTTATTACCTGCGCTTGTCTAACATACAGAGAAGACTTAGATTTATTGATATACGTATTTGTTGTTTGTTCTTTAATTTAGTTGCAGCATTGTATTTTTGGCTTAGAGATTCAATTAGGAAATTTAATTTAAAGCGAAGATTTTATTTTTACGCAGGCTAATGGTGAACGATCTTGGATTTTTTTTTGTACGATACAAGCAATGATTTATGTCTTACCAAAATTATAAATTGCATAATAAAATGATATTATTATTATTTTATAATAATAAATTGTATTTAAAAATTCACGAATAAAGTCACGAAATTTTGAAATATAAATTTAAAACTATAAATAATTAATTAATTAGTAGAATGTGAGTACCATTATGGTCTCAACAACTCAATGAGTTTTCCTTAAAATATTTCTTAATAATTCATTCAGCCAAATTAAATATTTCAATTTTCATTTAAAAGTAATCTTTTATAAATTTATACATTTTTTGATATCTCACTTAAAAGTTTAAAATACTTATTAAGTTCTTGGAACTCTTATTGTTGTCTTGTCTCCAATATAAAGTAATGATATTGACAAAATTCCATAATATACAGTACAAAATGGAAAAACCAAAAAATAAAACAATGTAAAATATAAAGAAATGATTAAACTCAATTATATTAATTGACAAAAAAATAAAGAATTTGTGGCATATTCAAATTGTTTTTACGCCAACCTAAACAAAAACAATCATCCCATTTAACAGCACACAGTATTTTTCTATATTATTGTTGTTGGTGATCCAATTCTTTAGAAATTTCCCAGGAAAATATATTTTTTGTAGTTGCTTTATTACATCTTATGTATATATATATATATATATATATATATATATATATATATATATATATATATATATATATATATATATATATATATATATATATATATATATATATATATATATATATATATATATATATATATATATATATATATATATATATATATTTAGATACTCTATTATATTTTTTTGTTCCAAAGGACTTGAGAAAAATTAACAGAACATAATAACAGTAGCAACAACAACAAAAGAGTATATAATCAAATTAAATTGAATCAAAATTGATTTTCCATTTCAATAAATTACAAAATCAAATTTATTATTTTATATATTTTCTTTAAACTAAATTCGTCAGCATAAAAATGAAAATTATTTTTTCAATCTTCCCTCTTTTGTATATAGTACATACGTACACCTCGCACCCGTCCTCCTAACAAAAAAAAATATATAAATTTTTGTTGTTGTCAAAATTTAATTTTGGCAATCAACCAAAAATATGTTTCTGTATCAATTTGTGAAGAGTACAAAAACAACAATTTTTTTTGTGTGTCTGTTGTGCCCGTAATTTTTGTTTGGGTCAGACAAATTTATTTTCCACCAAAAACTAAATCAGCCATATTTTACCTATATGCTTTTATATAAATTTATATATATATATATATATATATATATATATATATATATATATATATATATATATATATATATATATATATCATGACAGTAAAGGGACGAGTTAATATATATTGATAAGTCCTTCAAATCACACCTCAAAATCATCATTGCTTAACGGAGTGAAAAAAATTGAATTGATTGGAAAACAAAATGCGCTGTGGAAAGTAGATAATTATTAATTATATCAATAATCTAATAAACAACAACCAATAAAATTTAATTGATTGTTGAAATAATAATTAATCAAAAATATTTCCTTTTCATTTAGCCTTTTTCCAATTTTCTTTTTCTTTTTTTTCATTTTCCAATAATTCTACACTTTATCCCTTATAATTAATGATGTATATATATGTTTAATATAAAAACGCGCAAAAATTCTAAATATATACATATTCTATCTCCTTGTATATAGCGATACGAGGGAGTAAAAACGTTTTTCCTATTATTGTTGTTTTTGTTTATGGCAAAGTATAGAAATCAAATCATTTATTAAATCGTGAAAAAAAAAATATTATTATGATTATCTCACGTACAATCAGTTAGATCATTCTCAAGTTATGATTTTTTTCCTATGTATTTTCTCATACTCACTTTTATCATACGCCAATAGAAAAAATAAATAAAAATAAAATGGGGAAAAATAGAAATAATAATTAAATTATTTTCACTTTTATGGTTTAGTTATATGGAAAATGAAAATATATAAATAAATAAACGTTGTAATAAATGAACATTTTATTTATTTGAAATTTAACAAATTAGTGAGAATATTATAGTATGTATATAGAAAAATAGAATATCTCGTCGTTCAGAAAATAGAATCCTATTCGGTCTATTAATTTTTCATTTATTTTATGTTTCATAATAGATTAGAAATCGTTTATCTTTTATTAACTTTTACTTTATATAATTATGTATAGGTTTGGTACGAGCATATAATATAATTAAGTGTTTTATGAGTGACTTTTGAAAGGCATAGTTTTTGTATTTAATAATTAAACAACCAAAAGGTGTGAACCTTTCAAACCGACTTAAACAAGAGAACAAATCTGATTTAAATTTGGTTTGACTATAATTATGTTATTATCTAATTTTATAATGAAAACATAATGATATACTAAGCGTATAATGCGATTAAACTAAAACCATCACGTCATATGTCAACAATAATATCATCACGTCATCTTACTTCTCAACCCAGTGGAATTGAATTAAGATAATTATAACCCTAATGATTAGAGTATCTTTGGAATTTTCTCATTACCGACCAATAAGTACTTTAAGTTTTCTGTCTAAGGGTTAGAGACAAACCCAGTGGAATTGAATTAAGATAATTATAACCCTAATGATTAGAGTATCTTTGGAATTTTCTCATTACCGACCAATAAGTACTTTAAGTTTTCTGTCTAAGGGTTAGAGACAAACTTTAAAAATCAAATTTAGACTCATTTAAATAGCAACAGTAGTGAGTTTGTATAGATCAATCTAGATTTAGACAACTTCATCGTTTAGATAACTTCATTAAATGTTTGTGAAGACATTAGGTTTAATAATCATTAGGAACTTACATCTTTATCTTTGTTAGATTTTTTTAGAATTAGAATTAAATCTATATATAAATCACAAAATGTATAGATTTTTAATTCCTGCGTTGACAAATCAGTTTTTTATGGTGCCAGTTCGTCTGATTTTTTCATGTTACTTCTGGCGTACTGTAGGGCTCAGTGCTGGGTCCCTTATTATTTTCGATATTTCTATCATTTTTTTCGATAAACATTTTATCTCGATTTCGATTCGTTTTTCCCCTCTTTGAAAAACCAATCTGTATTTTAAGTACAAATTGGACAAAGAAATTAATTTACCCAATTTTAAATATGTGTGTTTAATTTTTCACGTATAAAATAATCATAGGCATCTTTGACAAATCACCAACGTCATTCAAAATTGGCAGCAAACTGACAGAAATGTTCGTAAAAGAAGGGTAAATCCTTTAAAAAATCCAGATCGCTAAAAAGTACTAGTCTAGCAAAAAATTTGCTCGACAGATTGATTTTTTTTGACAAATCGAACAACTAACTAACTGGGCAGCAGAAAAAGCAATTTTTTAAAAAACATAGTGCTTTTTTATGACCAATCGACTTCGACATTAATTTGCTTGAAAAAAATATTTATTACCAAATTTTATTATTAAATTAGAAAAATTAAAACATGTAAGATTTCCTGTTAATTATAAGAAGTATATTTTGGGAGGATAAATTTCTAAACTTTAACAAAATTTAACTAAAATTTCCATTGTAAAAAATCGTTCTGCGAACTGGGTATCTGAATTTTGTCGCGCTTCCTCAACTAAATCATTGATATAGACGGTGATATTTCTGATGCGTCAGGTAAATTTCCATATCTAAAATTTTGATACAGTTGAAACAAATGAAAAAGGAACTTTTTGGATTTGAACACATGAGGACTATTGTTAATTCATTACGGTCGGAAAATGATGAATTACAAAAAAGAATGCAACAAAAGAATGCAACCCAGTTGAAATTAATTCAAGCTGAAATTGATAAGCCACAGCAACTTGAAAATATTACAATTTTAACAATTACCGGGTTGTCCTTGAAAAACGACGACATTCGCGTCGTAGTAATTAACGCAATCAAGATGTTTGGGGTTAATGTTCAACCTGACAATATACTATCAACATACAATCAAACAATTTTCTCGAAGGATTTAGATGTAATTTTGTCGCAAAATCAGCAACAATCATCTTCACTATATGCACCGTTTAACAGCATTTCAATTTAAGCTACACTGAGAAGCTAACATTTAAAAAAACAAGTTACAACTATATGTGTGGTGTAAATCTGGCCGCAAATATACATTCTAAAATCTGCTGACTCGAACGTTTATCGAATGCATTCGCTTAACGATAATTTTCGTATTCAACATATAGTCATATGACATCCAGTTGACAGCAGTAAACGCACAATGTAGTAAGATTGATGTCCTTATACTTAAGTTTTCAGACTGGTATTTTCCCTGATAAGCTTAAAGACGCCATTGTAGTTTTTTTGCATAAGAAAGATGATAAAATATGCTTGATGTCCCATGTCTCAATTAACCATTTTTTATATCTTTGAAAAATTTTTAAAATTTAGGCTGGGTAATTTTTGGCTAAAATTCCATTTTTAAGTGGTATCCAATGAGGCTTAGAAAAAGGAGTACTGAGGATTCTCTATTGCCTTACTTTAATCAGGTATATCAAAGATAAATAAGGGTGATACAACGGTAGTATTTTTTATTGACATTACCAAAGCCTTTGACACGTTGAACCATAGCTTACTCTAGCTAAAACTTAAACAAATGGTAGTAAGAAGTAAAATGTTGCTATTCACATTTAGAGAACAGAGCAAGTCAAAGTAAATGGTGAATTAAGTGATCGTGGTATTTTAAACATAGGTGTTTCATAAGGGTCAGTACTAGATTCCTTGCTGTTTCTCGTAAAGCTATAAACATATAGCTTTACGAGAAACAGCAAGGATTGAAATAAATGTTCTAAACCCACAGATGTTTTAAACCCTCCGTAATTTTAAATTCGGCATTCAAAGTTATCGCATAATAGGAAGTATATGATAAACTACGCCCAAAAATTAAACTAACTTTAAATTATCCCACAATCTAGATAAATATTTTCATTTCCGTTTTAAAAAAATGTTCCCAACACATCAAAAATGTATATACATCATCGACCCCGTAAACAACCCTTATATTAAATTTATTTGTCGATCTATGAGGGGCGAAGGGGGCAAACAGATATGATAATTTATCATATCATATTATTACTATAAATTTTGTGATTAATAACAACATTTTTGTGTTTTGTTTAGAAAATTTTAGAAAAATATGTTTTTCTTTAAATTTTTGATAATTAGATAGATAAGAGCGATTTATATTATGTATATAATATACAAACACTTATGTCATATAAATAAACACAAATAATATTTAAAAAATAAATTTTGATTGACGATTGAATTATATAAATTTTTAATTTTTCATTATTTTTGTGCTGCTCGTGTCGAACAAGAGATGAAAAGATTTACGAAAAAACATTAGCACGAAAGATTGGCAAATGAATAAAATATTTTACAAAAAGTAAAAAATCAAATCAAATATATGTACATAAGTTTGAACAAGATTAATGATTTTTTGATTATTAATGAGCTTTAAACTTTAAAGTTCGTTTAGAGTATAAAATCATAAAAAAACTCCATTTATTATTATTTTATTTTTTATCGATGACTACAATATAAAAATTATCACTTGATGCGATAATTTCACAATTTCATTTTATTCCGTTTCTCATTTTTCAAGCTTTTAAAAATATTTACTTAATTAAAATTAATCTGCCAATGATTTTTTATCGTGGATATTTTATTCAAGTAACTATAACGAAGATTATTATAACTTTAGTTAACAACCACTTGAAATAAATTTTTTATTTGTTGTTGTTTATCTTGCTTTTAAAAGCATTACGTAAATTGAGTTTTTAAATATTGAAAATAAACGAAAACCTCACAAAAATTGTATAACCGCTTATTTAATTTCATGCATAACCACAACAAAACAAATTTACATAACCCTATTTTTATATATATATGTATATACATATAACAGGTATGTACATATATATATTTGGTAAACACATAGAAAGGACATGAAAATCTAATTATCTTATTTCCCTGAGTTTAATTTTTAATTTTTGTCTGCATTTTTTCAGCCACACTCGAACAACGAAACATGTCTTGAAGGCAATTTAAACATGGCATATACATATACCGAGATAAAAAAGCATGATCTTATCCATGCTATGTGTATATTTTATATGTATACATACACAATATACAAAAAATCTAATATTTTTTTAGTATTTGATTATTAAAAAAAAAAAATAAAAAAGTTACGAAAAAATCTCGAACACCAAACAAAAAAAAAAAATCGATTTACTTCTGTAACCAGTATCTAAAACCCATATAGCAAAAAATTAAAATAAAAGCTCTGTAACGAGGTATAGGTGCAGAGCAATCATTTACATAACGTTTTTGATTATTTGTTGCTGGTTTTGATAAAATTGACATTGAATTAACAATTCTTAGAAAATTCATGGATTTGTCGAAACAAGATAATCTTAATTTTGAATGGTATACGCGTGGATCTTAAACTCAGAAGCACACATGTTGTATTCAATTTAATTACATTCAATTAGAATAGGTATTATTACAAATTTACTGAATTTAACTTTTCTTAAACCGATCTCAAAATCTTTTCAAATTGTCTACTGTATTAATATATAATGAATCAGTATTTAAATTTTTTTTTAATAAAACTGTTTTGTGAATCTAAGTTTATGTAAAAATTAAAAAAATAGGATTTGTTATTAGATTTCTATTCATATTTAATTTCAAAATTCAATCAATTCTTTTTAAAACTATTTATATAATTTATTTGTTAAAAGCTTCACATCTGAATTTGAAATAAACAAAACCTGATTTGGATTTAAAAACAAGTGAAAACCAATTATTATAAGAATATTAAAAATTTGTATAACGTTATTAAATTACCTGCGTAACATTGGAGTAAACATTAATTAAACAATTCAAAGGTTTAAGCTGAGTATCAAATACTTTTGAGGATTGTTAATCATAACACAACTAGGGTAAATAAACATACAAATTTAGATCATTAGATTTGTCAATATAATAGAAATTACATGCTTTGGTTGTGGTTGATGTCAACCTGGATCTATTGTTGTTATCATTTCAAAATAGGATTGAAAATTGTATTGAATATTTTTATGCTTTTGATTGATTGATTGATTGATTAGAGTGTACGGCCAAGGACGAACCAGGAACTCCTGGAATACCGGGCACCACCGTACACCCGTGTTACATTTAACAAAACCGAAGGAATGTTAGTTGTGACAGACTCGACCCGGTTGCAGACACCTAAGCGATCGATAGTTAGTGTTTTTTTTTGTGGTGTAAGGAAAGGAAGGGCATGTTAGTAATGACAGATTTGATCCGGTTTTCCGGAAGCCAATATTCAACTAATGTTAGCACAAGACAATCACAATTTTGACGAGCTGCTCTGCTTTATTTCAATTTTTATCATCAACTGCAGAGTGCCCCCATTCAGGTGTATCAGCAAATGTTTCCTAAAAGCAAAATCAATTAATGAAATATTTGTTCATAAATTGAATTAGTTTTCATCTGAAATGATAAATTAATTAATTTGTAATATAATAAACTAATAACATCATAATATAATTTCTGCAAGCCGTAGACTGTAATAAACTGGATTAGTTTTCCCTGAAAATACAAATTAATTTGTCTCATAATATATAAATATATAAATATATAAATATATAAATATATAAATATATAAATATATAAATATATAAATATATAAATATATAAATATATAAATATATAAATATATAAATATATAAATATATAAATATATAAATATATAAATATATAAATATATAAATATATAAATATATAAATATATAAATATATAAATATATAAATATATAAATATATAAATATATAAATATATAAATATATAAATATATAAATATATAAATATATAAATATATAAATATATAAATATATAAATATATAAATATATAAATATATAATAATATATAAATATAAATATATAAATATATAAATATATAAATATATAAATATATAAATATATAAATATATAAATATATAAATATATAAATATATAAATATATAAATATATAAATATATAAATATATAAATATATAAATATATAAATATATAAATATATAAATATATAAATATATAAATATATAAATATATAAATATATAAATATATAAATATATAAATATATAAATATATAAATATATAAATATATAAATATATAAATATATAAATATATAAATATATAAATATATAAATATATAAATATATAAATATAAATATATAAATATATAAATATATAAATATATAAATATATAAATATATAAATATATAAATATATAAATATATAAATATATAAATATATAAATATATAAATATATAAATATATAAATATATAAATATATAAATATATAAATATATAAATATATAAATATATAAATATATAAATATATAAATATATAAATATATAAATATATAAATATATAAATATATAAATATATAAATATATAAATATATAAATATATAAATATATAAATATATAAATATATAAATATATAAATATATAAATATATAAATATATAAATATATAAATATATAAATATATAAATATATAAATATATAAATATATAAATATATAAATATATAAATATATAAATATATAAATATATAAATATATAAATATATAAATATATAAATATATAAATATATAAATATATAAATATATAAATATATAAATATATAAATATATAAATATATAAATATATAAATATATAAATATATAAATATATAAATATATAAATATATAAATATATAAATATATAAATATATAAATATATAAATATATAAATATATAAATATAAATATATAAATATATAAATATATAAATATATAAATATATAAATATATAAATATATAAATATATAAATATATAAATATATAAATATATAAATATATAAATATATAAATATATAAATATATAAATATATAAATATATAAATATATAAATATATAAATATATAAATATATAAATATATAAATATATAAATATATAAATATATAAATATAAAATATATAAATATATAAATATATAAATATATAAATATATAAATATATAAATATATAAATATATAAATATATAAATATATAAATATATAAATATATAAATATATAAATATATAAATATATAAATATATAAATATATAAATATATAAATATATAAATATATAAATATATAAATATATAAATATATAAATATATAAATATATAAATATATAAATATATAAATATATAAATATATAAATATATAAATATATAAATATATAAATATATAAATATATAAATATATAAATATATAAATATATAAATATATAAATATATAAATATATAAATATATAAATATATAAATATATAAATATATAAATATATAAATATATAAATATATAAATATATAAATATATAAATATATAAATATATAATATATAAATATATAAATATATAAATATATAAATATATAAATATATAAATATATAAATATATAAATATATAAATATATAAATATATAAATATATAAATATATAAATATATAAATATATAAATATATAAATATATAAATATATAAATATATAAATATATAAATATATAAATATATAAATATATAAATATATAAATATAAATATATAATATATAAATATATAAATATATAAATATATAAATATATAAATAATATATAAATATATAAATATATAAATATATAAATATATAAATATATAAATATATAAATATATAAATATATAAATATATAAATATATAAATATATAAATATATAAATATATAAATATATAAATATATAATATAAATATATAAATATATAAATATATAAATATATAAATATATAAATATATAAATATATAAATATATAAATATATAAATATATAAATATATAAATATATAAATATATAAATATATAAATATATAAATATATAAATATATAATATATAAATATATAAATATATAAATATATAAATATATAAATATATAAATATATAATATATAAATAAATATATAAATATATAAATATATAAATATATAAATATATAAATATATAAATATATAAATATATAAATATATAAATATATAAATATATAAATATATAAATATATAAATATATAAATATAAATATATAAATATATAAATATATAAATATATAAATATATAAATATATAAATATATAAATATATAAATATATAAATATATAAATATATAAATATATAAATATATAAATATATAAATATATAAATATATAAATATATAAATATATAAATATATAAATATATAAATATATAAATATATAAATATATAAATATATAAAATATATAAATATTAAATATATAAATATATAAATATATAAATATATAAATATATAAATATATAAATATATAAATATATAAATATATAAATATATAAATATATAAATATATAAATATATAAATATATAAATATATAAATATATAAATATATAAATATATAAATATATAAATATATAAATATATAAATATATAAATATATAAATATATAAATATATAAATATATAAATATATAAATATATAAATATATAAATATATAAATATATAAATATATAAATATATAAATATATAAATATATAAATATAAATATATAAATATATAAATATATAAATATATAAATATATAAATATATAAATATATAAATATATAATATATAAATATATAAATATATAAATATATAAATATATAAATATATAAATATATAAATATATAAATATATAAATATATAAATATATAAATATATAAATATATAAATATATAAATATATAAATATATAAATATATAAATATATAAATATATAAATATATAAATATATAAATATTAAATATATAAATATATAAATATATAAATATATAAATATATAAATATAAATATAAATATATAAATATATAAATATATAAATATATAAATATATAAATATATAAATATATAAATATATAAATATATAAATATATAAATATATAAATATATAAATATATAAATATATAAATATATAAATATATAAATATATAAATATATAAATATATAAATATATAAATATATAAATATATAAATATATAAATATATAAATATATAAATATATAAATATATAAATATATAAATATAAATATATAAATATATAAATATATAAATATATAAATATATAATATATAAATATATAAATATATAAATATATAAATATATAAATATATAAATATATAAATATATAAATATATAAATATATAAATATATAAATATATAAATATATAAATATATAAATATATAAATATATAAATATATAAATATATAAATATATAAATATATAAATATATAAATATATAAATATATAAATATATAAATATATAAATATATAAATATATAAATATATAAATATATAAATATATAAATATATAAATATATAAATATATAAATATATAAATATATAAATATATAAATATATAAATATATAAATATATAAATATATAAATATATAAATATATAAATATATAAATATATAAATATATAAATATATAAATATATAAATATATAAATATATAAATATATAAATATATAAATATATAAATATATAAATATATAAATATATAAATATATAAATATATAAATATATAAATATATAAATATATAAATATATAAATATATAAATATATAAATATATAAATATATAAATATATAAATATATAAATATATAAATATATAAATATATAAATATATAAATATAAAATATATAAATATATAAATATATAAATATATAAATATATAAATATATAAATATATAAATATATAAATATATAAATATATAAATATATAAATATATAAATATATAAATATATAAATATATAAATATATAAATATATAAATATATAAATATATAAATATATAAATATATAAATATATAAATATATAAATATATAAATATATAAATATATAAATATATAAATATATAAATATATAAATATATAAATATATAAATATATAAATATATAAATATATAAATATATAAATATATAAATATATAAATATATAAATATATAAATATATAAATATATAAATATATAAATATATAAATATATAAATATATAAATATATAAATATATAATATATAAATATATAAATATATAAATATATAAATATATAAATATATAAATATATAAATATATAAATATATAAATATATAAATATATAAATATATAAATATATAAATATATAAATATATAAATATATAAATATATAAATATATAAATATATAAATATATAAATATATAAATATATAAATATATAAATATATAAATATATAAATATATAAATATATAAATATATAAATATATAAATAATAAATATATAAATATATAAATATATAAATATATAAATATATAAATATATAAATATATAAATATATAAATATATAAATATATAAATATATAAATATATAAATATATAAATATATAAATATATAAATATATAAATATATAAATATATAAATATATAAATATATAAATATATAAATATATAAATATATAAATATATAAATATATAAATATATAAATATATAAATATATAAATATATAAATATATAAATATATAAATATATAAATATATAAATATATAAATATATAAATATTAAATATATAAATATATAAATATATAAATATATAAATATATAAATATATAAATATATAAATATATAAATATATAAATATATAAATATATAAATATATAAATATATAAATATATAAATATATAAATATATAAATATATAAATATATAAATATATAAATATATAAATATATAAATATATAAATATATAAATATATAAATATATAAATATATAAATATATAAATATATAAATATATAAATATATAAATATATAAATATATAAATATATAAATATATAAATATATAAATATATAAATATATAAATATATAAATATATAAATATATAAATATATAAATATATAAATATATAAATATATAAATATATAAATATATAAATATATAAATATATAAATATATAAATATATAAATATATAAATATATAAATATATAAATATATAAATATATAAATATATAAATATATAAATATATAAATATATAAATATATAAATATATAAATATAAATATATAAATATATAAATATATAAATATATAAATATATAAATATATAAATATATAAATATATAAATATATAAATATATAAATATATAAATATATAAATATATAAATATATAAATATATAAATATATAAATATATAAATATATAAATATATAAATATATAAATATATAAATATATAAATATATAAATATATAAATATATAAATATATAAATATATAAATATATAAATATATAAATATATAAATATATAAATATATAAATATATAAATATATAAATATATAAATATATAAATATATAAATATATAAATATATAAATATATAAATATATAAATATATAAATATATAAATATATAAATATATAAATATATAAATATATAAATATATAAATATATAAATATATAAATATATAAATATATAAATATATAAATATATAAATATATAAATATATAAATATATAAATATATAAATATATAAATATATAAATATATAAATATATAAATATATAAATATATAAATATATAAATATATAAATATATAAATATATAAATATATAAATATATAAATATATAAATATATAAATATATAAATATATAAATATATAAATATATAAATATATAAATATATAAATATATAAATATATAAATATAAATATATAAATATATAAATATATAAATATATAAATATATAAATATATAAATATATAAATATATAAATATATAAATATATAAATATATAAATATATAAATATATAAATATATAAATATATAAATATATAAATATATAAATATATAAATATATAAATATATAAATATATAAATATATAAATATATAAATATATAAATATATAAATATATAAATATATAAATATATAAATATATAAATATATAAATATATAAATATATAAATATATAAATATATAAATATATAAATATATAAATATATAAATATATAAATATATAAATATATAAATATATAAATATATAAATATATAAATATATAAATATATAAATATATAAATATATAAATATATAAATATATAAATATATAAATATATAAATATATAAATATATAAATATATAAATATATAAATATATAAATATATAAATATATAAATATATAAATATATAAATATATAAATATATAAATATATAAATATATAAATATATAAATATATAAATATATAAATATATAAATATATAAATATATAAATATATAAATATATAAATATATAAATATATAAATATATAAATATATAAATATATAAATATATAAATATATAAATATATAAATATATAAATATATAAATATATAAATATATAAATATATAAATATATAAATATATAAATATATAAATATATAAATATATAAATATATAAATATATAAATATATAAATATATAAATATATAAATATATAAATATATAAATATATAAATATATAAATATATAAATATATAAATATATAAATATATAAATATATAAATATATAAATATATAAATATATAAATATATAAATATATAAATATATAAATATATAAATATATAAATATATAAATATATAAATATATAAATATATAAATATATAAATATATAAATATATAAATATATAAATATATAAATATATAAATATATAAATATATAAATATATAAATATATAAATATATAAATATATAAATATATAAATATATAAATATATAAATATATAAATATATAAATATATAAATATATAAATATATAAATATATAAATATATAAATATATAAATATATAAATATATAAATATATAAATATATAAATATATAAATATATAAATATATAAATATATAAATATATAAATATATAAATATATAAATATATAAATATATAAATATATAAATATATAAATATATAAATATATAAATATATAAATATATAAATATATAAATATATAAATATATAAATATATAAATATATAAATATATAAATATATAAATATATAAATATATAAATATATAAATATATAAATATATAAATATATAAATATATAAATATATAAATATATAAATATATAAATATATAAATATATAAATATATAAATATATAAATATATAAATATATAAATATATAAATATATAAATATATAAATATATAAATATATAAATATATAAATATATAAATATATAAATATATAAATATATAAATATATAAATATATAAATATATAAATATATAAATATATAAATATATAAATATATAAATATATAAATATATAAATATATAAATATATAAATATATAAATATATAAATATATAAATATATAAATATATAAATATATAAATATATAAATATATAAATATATAAATATATAAATATATAAATATATAAATATATAAATATATAAATATATAAATATATAAATATATAAATATATAAATATATAAATATATAAATATATAAATATATAAATATATAAATATATAAATATATAAATATATAAATATATAAATATATAAATATATAAATATATAAATATATAAATATATAAATATATAAATATATAAATATATAAATATATAAATATATAAATATATAAATATATAAATATATAAATATATAAATATATAAATATATAAATATATAAATATATAAATATATAAATATATAAATATATAAATATATAAATATATAAATATATAAATATATAAATATATAAATATATAAATATATAAATATATAAATATATAAATATATAAATATATAAATATATAAATATATAAATATATAAATATATAAATATATAAATATATAAATATATAAATATATAAATATATAAATATATAAATATATAAATATATAAATATATAAATATATAAATATATAAATATATAAATATATAAATATATAAATATATAAATATATAAATATATAAATATATAAATATATAAATATATAAATATATAAATATATAAATATATAAATATATAAATATATAAATATATAAATATATAAATATATAAATATATAAATATATAAATATATAAATATATAAATATATAAATATATAAATATATAAATATATAAATATATAAATATATAAATATATAAATATATAAATATATAAATATATAAATATATAAATATATAAATATATAAATATATAAATATATAAATATATAAATATATAAATATATAAATATATAAATATATAAATATATAAATATATAAATATATAAATATATAAATATATAAATATATAAATATATAAATATATAAATATATAAATATATAAATATATAAATATATAAATATATAAATATATAAATATATAAATATATAAATATATAAATATATAAATATATAAATATATAAATATATAAATATATAAATATATAAATATATAAATATATAAATATATAAATATATAAATATATAAATATATAAATACATAAATATTTTATATATATATATATATATATATATATATAATATATATATATATATATATATATATATATATATATATATATATATATTTATATATATATATATATATATATATATATATATATATATATATATATATATATATATATATATATATATACAATACATATATATACATATATATATATATATATATATATATATATATATATATATATATATATATATATATATATAGATATATATATATATATATATATATATATATATATATATATATATATATATATATATATATATATATATATATATATATATATATATATATATCTATACATATATATATATATATATATATATATATATATATATATATATATATATATATATATATATACATATATATAATATATAAAATGTAATAATATGACAATATGATCAAATTAGTAACCTATTTACGTCAACATTATTGCAAATGTGCTATGCAACAAAATCATTCAATCTTATTGACACTCTGTCACCTATATTAAAATTATTTTTATTTTGTAAATCCACTCTTCATACAACAACAAAACATATTTCCATATTTTGTGCAGCGGACAAATGAAAGTCAAACCGGGTGAACCTCATATTTGGTACACATTCATAATTCTATGCTTTTGGGCATACAATTTGGAATAAAACGAAATCATCCGTTTTTTTATATTGCGCTCCTTGGCTATGCGTGACATACCATAAACATATAACTGTATATAGCATAAACAAACCTGCTACAGTAGAGCTATATTGTTTGAGCAGATGGCAATTACTGCTCACAGATGGAAACGTTTGACATTTAAGTATCTATAATATTACTCAAGAATGTCTAAAAATTACACATCCGAAAATAGTCAAATAAAGTTGAAACCTTAGTAATTTCCAGCAAAAGTTAATTGAATTGTTTTAAAGATTATATGTGTATATGAATGAATAAAAATAATTAAAAAAAAAAAAGTACAGCTGCTATACTCAGAGTACCAAACAACGTTTATCATCGTCCATATACCATCTTAAATGCGTATCGAGCCGAATAACGATTCCGCAAACTCCTCAGCTTACGGCCACTGGTAGCTGTTGTGTGGAGGCCAGTGAAGAAGGCCTACCACACCACAGCCGCCAGCTACCGTGCGCTGTGGAGTTTGCGGAATCGCTATCGACTCGATATGCCCAAGATGGATTTGAAACGATGATTCGATGATTTAATACTATAGTATAACCTGCAGACTGCACTGAAATACGTACAATTTTTTTTCTATATATATTTAACAAGAGTGCATCAGTAGTTCTAGCGAATTACAAAAGTCAAAATAAAAAAATGAAAAAAAAAAAATGTATAACTTTCGGTATGTACGCAAAATTTAAATCACTACATGTAAATTACATGAATAGAAAAATTAAATACTACAATATTAATATACTACTACCACAGAATTTGCTTTTGGGTGGAATAGAAACGCAATATATATATATCAAAAATGTGATTGTATCTATTATGCGATTAGGTAAAAACAAAAAATTACAATTACATTTAAATTTGTCCTCGAACAAGACGATTCGTATGAAAAATTGATATAATACACCTTTCCCTCGCTTAACGAAAACTCTAATTTATTTTAACGAAATTTCGCTATTACGATTATTTACGATTTATGCAAAATAACAAAACCAACCAATTGTATAAACGCAATAGTGTTGGTTTTGAAAATAATAAAATTTACAACCATAATCATCACAATAGCTGAGTGTATTAAAATGCAGAACTGGTTTCCACAAAATATGAATATTATGATTGAGTAATGTACACCATTATGTTAAAAGTCTATACACTTGTACACGATATAATATCATAAACTTTATTGGGTTTGAATTACGACTGTACAAACAATACAAAAAATACAAAAAAAAAAGAAATAGAATTGGTCGCCGGAAACATCACTGTAAGGATGTATTTTTGTGAAATTGAAATTAATAATCATTTTTTTTTAATTTGCATCTGACAAATTTTAGAAGTGGGAATATTACTCGTGTGTAATTATTTCGGAGAATAATCAGTGAAAGTTCGTTGATTTTGTAGAAAAAAAATCGTATAAAATTCCAAGAATTAACAAAACTGATTCTGAAACACTGGTACCACTCACAAGTATACAAGCAGATTTTTGATTATTTTTACTGATGATATACTGCCGTGTCCGCTCCATTTCCATTTGACTTGCTCCCGTGAGATTTTGAATAATTCACTTCTGACTTGCATTGATAAGGCAATTGAATGGGACATATCTAATAGGCTAGAATTTTATTCAATTACAAAAAACCAAGTCAATATTTAAATTTCATAAGATGCGCTGTAATTTTTATTTTACTCCATCAGAAGTCCTTTAATCATATATAAGGCTTATTTAGGCCCATTATGGAATTTAACTCGTTTATCTTATAAGTGGGACTCCAAAATCCCGCATTTTCATGTTCTCGATAGAATTTAAAATTGACCTGTTTATAAGTATGATAAATTTAAAAAATATTGCATTATCGACTCATAAGAGCACAAAAGCAAAGTAGGTGCTTAATTGCTATTTTACAAATATCATTTTGGTCACTATTCTTCCGAAATTAAATCTCTAATATAAGTGGAATTTGCCAGCAAAGCTACCAATTATTTTACCAAATGTAGAACAAACCATTTCAAATCGTCTAATTATTAACTAGAGTTACCTCTAGTTAGAATCAAATAGATTCGTCGATCTATCAGACAATATTTATGACAATATTTAATATCAGGTTGTTTAAGAGGAACCAAAACAATTTCTTGAAGAAACAAGAAGTCCGAGATTAAGAAATCAGTGTTCTATTATTACTTGTAATTTGTTCTCGGTCAGAGTTTTATGTATAGTTTTTTCTGACCAAAATTGGTTTTAGTCTTTTCATTGTAATTTTATATACGTTGGATTCCTAAAATCAAAATCAATGCATTACAGAAGTCTGAGAAAATAAGAATTACAAATTATAGTTTGAAGTTAAATAAATTGAATTATAGAAAATTATCAGCTCCGCAAAGCATCTATCGTGGCGAAAAAAAAACTTTGCTAATATAAAAAAAAAATTGTATAGCACAACTCTTTATATACAATATTAAACATAATACAATGATGTTTTGCAAAAAATAAAATCAAAAAGTATAATTGAGTAAATTTACTTAGGAATTTTTGGAAAATTTAAAGTATATTTTTAATGCCGTAATAAAGACGGACTGGGAATTTTGTGATTCCAAAACAAGTTTAGGTAAAACAAATCAAAACACACCCCTTCTCTCAAAATTGTTTAAAGAATTAAAATGGATCATTAAACCGTTCCGATTTAGAGAATTACAATAAAATAATGAACTGTCATATTGCATATTTTTATGCTTTTAACAAATAATCCCCAACAGACCACAATTGCATGTGTACAGGTCAAAACTGAAAAAAACTGCATATCAAGTTAAATGCCATGATATTTTGTTTAAATTGAATCAGATATCACAACATAAAATATAATTATTAAAAAAAAATCATGATACGGCATAAATCGAAGCAAAAAAAAAAAAATTGTGCGAGTTGAGTTCATTGTGTTTAAAATTATGTTGTTTACATAATAATAAAAAAAATGTAATCAAATCAAATTCTGTTGAAAAAGGGCATCAAAACAATTAGAAAAATCAACAAAATTTGCAACCCTCTCTAATCCAGTTGCTCGGCAAATTTTAATTAAAAAATAAATTTATCGTGTCTCGTACAACATTGTAATAATAATAATAATAAAATTGAAATAAATATTAGGTAAACATTTACCCAGTAAAAAAATGATTAAATCCAGAACATTTTTTTTTGTGTTTGTTTCGTCTCTCGAATATGTACTAATATTAATTTTCCTTATCACATTTCAATAAATGCTCCCATTTAAATAGAAAACAACCCCCATATTATACCTATATACATAAAGTTCATAAAGCTCACATATCCTTTGAAATAGAGAACACAAAAAAACGTATAAAACGACACCGACAATAAACTGTTTTTCCAGTAATTATACGACACACAAAAGAGCTACATCATTATATAGATAGGTATACCGAACCAATAAAAAATTTACAGCATACAACAAATTAGGAGGAAAATCAAACATATAATTAAATTCCAATCACATACCTTGACTGGAAATTTATTTTCATTTTAAAACTTTTTTCATTCCTTTCAATAATATTTTTTTTTTGTATTTTATCACATATTTTTCATATTATTAATTTTGCTACGGTTGATTAATGCCAAGAATTTTCTTTAGGGAAATGTATCAACAACGAACATAAGAATAAAACGGAAATCGTTTATATCGATTGAAATCATTCAGTAAATTAACTTAACGTTTTGTATGATGTATAATAACATTTACGTTGAATACAGAAGTCTAATAAATCGCCAATCGATTGGACATTGTTAATCAAACTGGTTTGTGAGATCACAGGCCAAACTTTATTTAAACTACAATTTTGTATATATACAAATATAAGACAATATGCAAACTAGTATAATTTTAAATCAAGTTAGAGCATTGGATCAACTCACTTAATGAAGTGAATATGTCATTTTAAGTAATTTATAAAAAAACTTTGATCTAAAGTCAAATTTTTTAAAAATTTAAATTGTATTTTCCCTTTTATTTTTAAATAAAATGTTTTGGAGCTAAAGGGGCCGCGGTTAATTAACGTCCAACTTTATGCCATTACCAACAAAATCGAGGATACATGATTACAGGTTCACTTTTAATATCCAATTGAATAAATTAAATAAATTAAATAAATAAATTTATTTATAAATTAAATTTATTTTAATTTATTTAAAAAAATTCAGTCTGAGTTGTAATGACAGAACTACCCCTTCTTTTACAACCCCAGTGAAACGGGGAAAATAATCAAATATGGTATATGAATGTTTCAAAATAGTACGACCAACAAGCGTGAGTTTTGAACGAGCATTTTACTCGTTCAAAAAAAAAATAATTTGTGCTTTCTCGGATCTTTTTGTTTTTACTCTGCTTTTATCAAGTTTCAATTTGATTGAACATGCGAGTCCAAAATTATTATGGTAAACTTAAATTTTCAGTCGGACGGCAAGCCAACTAGATGACATATCGACTTGAAACTTTATACACGCTCTAAGTATGCTACTAGTAGAGCGTGCGCTAAGTTTCAAGTTAATAACTGTACTAGTTCCCGAGATACCTATGTCAATTTTTTAATATAAGCTTACTATGGACCCAAAAAAAAAACTTAAGCAAGTTACAAAGCTATGTTTTTTCGCAATCAACGCTATCATCGATAATCCTACAAATAGGTATCAATCGATTCTTGTTCTTTGCAATGAGTATTTAATGCCATTTTGACTATACTTAAACAAAAAAAAAACCATATTGTCTTATTACAATAATATAATTTTTGATTAATAATATACGATTAAAAACAATAAAAAGAATATTTCCAAAATTTGCGTATTTAACTAAAGCACTCATGAGCATACATACACATACCAATTCTAGTGTCAGCCATTTTTAACCATATAAATACAAAAAACACTACGGTTTTCGATGTAAAATTCCTTAAACCTTTTTGGTAGGGCCACTTTCTAAATAAATACTACACATTTATACACTTATTACACTTGATTTTTAAAACAATTCACAATAGATTTTAATTTTTTATTTTGCGTACATTTTAGAAAAAGTACGTAATTCAACTGCATTTATTTCAATATGTACTTGTGCACTCTCTTTCATATTCGGAAACAAGTTTTTTCTACGATTTGATATTCGGTTTAGAAGAGAGTTTCAAATAATCAACTATTTTGTATAATCACAAACACGAAGTAACCATCATATTTTTTGTCTTTCATCAAAAATACTACAAAATCTATTACATACACTTAATCAATTGTATCTGTACCTGTGTAGGCATTTCCCGTTACTTATTGTGATTGGAACTTATATTTAATGGGGGAAATTATATTATATATACCATTTTTCTATACACTTAACCAGCGAGATGTTTAAAGAGAGTGTTTTCTCTCTGAATTTATCGTAGCATGAGTACTGAGAGTATACAAATTTGTTTATTTTGTTTATACATAATTGTGTTTGTATTATTTTTAATTTATATTTTATATTTGAGTAAATTTGTTTGGATGTGGTCGTTAGCATATTTACTTGTTTGTTATTTGTTACCGTTTTAACCGTTTGTTTTTTAAATGTGGAGTAAAATTTCATTTATATTTTGATTATTGTTGGTACATTTGTACACAAACAATTTTTAAGCATTTTCCCACTAGACACGATCTATAAGTTTATTTTGATCAGTATAAAACAAAAAAATTTGTAAATTATCAGGAAAAATTTTAGGTTAGGTTACAAACCACAGCAATCGTGATTAAAAATGAGGATAACTACTTTTTGTTGTCAAACTGTAGTGTAGTGGGGCTTCTTACTTCCTTATTAACCACGTTATTTCATATCCTAATAGCTCAATTTGATTTTTTAATCATTTGTCTCTCGGCAAAGGCTATTCCTTCAGAATTGTTTTTCACCTTCGAAGGTAAAATGTTTTTCTTTTAGGGATTATTTCTGGTTAAATAATTTCCGTCTTCATTTAGCTTTCGGCTCGATTCCTCGAGATATTTTTTGCTTTAATTATTCTACTAGTCTAATCGAATATTTCAACTCTTATATATAAGTTCGGTCTCTGAAAGCTATGTTCCGCTTAAAACATTTTATTTGGTTCCCAATAGAGTGGGAGGGTATACTAGTCTATAGCTAAGCACATTTTTGAACACAGAAAAGAGTGACTCTAATTCCTCTAAAGGAGGAATAAGGTTTTCTGACGTAAATTTGGTATTCGGTAAATGCAAAACTAGCATTAAAAGAATTTTCAAACCCAACGACATTAGTAGTTTTTTTCTGCTTTAATTTAAACTCTGGTAATAGTACTTTCGCTTGGCTTTCTGAAGGGATTTTCGATTTATTTATGTTTGGAAGGTTAAATCAAAATCCTCTGGTTCAGAGAATGGGAATTTGAAATTTCGTCTCAAAATACTTGTTACATATTTTTAACTTTATCCTCATATGTTCTTCCCAAATCAGTGCGGAAATTAATTAAGATAATTTTAATCTCAAAGGTTAGAATTATTCCGTAATTTTTCTGACTTGTGAACCAAATGTCGAATAGCATTATGTATGAATTATTGAGGGTAGATATATCAATAGAATTTGAAACTTTGATTTTACCATGCATATTTAGATTCCAGACAGCATTTATGTAAGTTAGGAACATTACGGACCTAGGCGAATTCTTGTGGAACTATATATGATCTTGACACTAAATAGAGCACTGAAAGAAATTCAGTGAAATTTCCACTATAAATCTACATAAATAAAGTTTATGTAAGAGTAGATCGTTTGATCAACTGTCTGTCAAATGCTCTTTTGATATCTACAAAAAATGATCTAATAAGCTATTTTTGATTGATAGATTGATTTAGAATGTACGGCCAAGTCTTAGACGCAGGATATTTCGGAAAGATATCTAACTATTCTGTCCCATCCTTACATATACTTGTAAGGATAGGACAGGATAGTTAGATATTTTATTGAGATCGACCCGGTTACAGACACATTGGCGGCCAACATGTTTTTGCTGTTGTACAACATGTTATTATTGTAACATGTTGTAAAACCAATTTCAAAAACAGGAAACGGGTGCCCTTACTAGTTTTTTCAAAAATCTACTACATATTGTCAACTAATCAACATAATGTTTTAGAACAAAATTCAGTTCATCGATTTTTCTTGGAAATCCATTTACCTTGACATCAGAAAATTCTCATATTGTAAATAAGGGCTAAACTAATAAACCGAAAAATCAGTTTTTAAGCCTATAGTAAGCCTATAGTAAAAAATTGGTACACGCTCTAAGTTTGTTATTAGTAGCGATTGTAACAAGTTTACAGGGATCTAAAACTTTTCTAAAAATGTCTGGACGATTTTTCAAAACTTATTTATTTTGCTCAAAAGAGATTTAAACTTTTTTAATAAAGTTATAAAAAAGCGAAGGAGAGTTATATAATTTTATTTCAATCAATTTTTAATTTAGTTGTTCATAGTAAGTTAAAGCGTCAAGTACATTTTTTACTGAATGTTTGATTATGTGCTTTATTTAAAAAAATTTCTTGTTGGTTCTGTTTATTAAAACTTTTGTTTTCTCTAAGTTTATATAAGATTATGTTATCCAAGTAATTAAAACAAAAGGAAGTGATCGAAAGTATGATCAAGAACAATAAAATATACAAACGACATAAAAAGCTCATCTTTTTGAAGTGAACAAAATTTTTTTTTGATACCACAGTTTTGAGGCCAACACAATTATTTAAAAAAACTAAAAAAAGCTTAGGCTAAGATTCGAGTTCATTGGTCTTTAGTTTTACTGCTTATAACTAATTAAGATTGTTTCAACTTAACAAAACCTTATAAATAATAGTTTTAAAATAGTTTTAATTGAAAAATTTGTAAAACCTGTATTAAAAAATTACAGAAAAGCTTTTACACTTTCAAATTTAATGATTTAAACGAATTTTAAATTTTTAGTTGTAAAATATGATATATAATCAAAATAGGGAAAAGCTTAAGACCAAATATATTCTAATCTTTGAAAGTCTCCGGCTTGCAGAAATTATATTATGATATTATTAGTTTATTATATTACAAATTAATTAATTTATAATTTTAGATGAAAACTAATTCACCTAACGCAAGAGCAATTATTTCATTAATAAATTTGAAATTGAATGGGGGCACACTGGAGTTGATGATAAGAAATGACAGAATGCAGAGCAGCTTGTTAAAATTGTGATTGTCTTGTGCTAATATTAGTTGAATATTGGCTACCGGAAAACCGGATCAAATCTGTCATTACTAACATGCCTCTTCTTTCCTTACACCACAAAAAAAAACACAAATTACCGATCGCTTAGGTGTCTGCAACCGGGTCGAGCCTGTCAAAACTAACAAATTCCATACACTCTTTCGGTTTTGTTATATGAAACAAGGGTGTACGGTGGTGCCCAGCATTTCGGCAGTTCCTGGTTAGTCCTTGGCCGTACACTCTAATCAATCAAGCAATTAATATAATAATATAATAATTGTTGCAATTTGTAGGCTGTAATAAATTGTATTAGTTTTCAATTGAAAATACAATGATTGAATTAACCGTTTAATGATCGTAGGTTAGGCGTGAACTGCCGAACGAACGATATGTGGTGGAAAACACTCCTGGACAGCGTTTATTTCAGAAGATATTTCATGGTGTTTTTGCTGCGTTTAATATGAAACCGTTGAATACTGGTAGACAATCAAAGTCGATTGTTTCGTCAGGTACGACCCAGTTTTAAAGTTTCATGTAAATTTTTATTGTTGACGATAGATCGGAATGGTTATGGTTGATGGATTGTCCGAATAACAATATAAGTTTTGACATGTGTTTAAATTTAAAATTGTAAAATCGGGGTTGAGTAAATAAATGGATCAATTTGGAAAAAAGTTTCTGAATTTACCAATCTGGTTAAAAAAAATAAATTAATAAATAAAAGCGAAGTTTAAATAAATAAAAGATGTTAGTGTAATAGAATGTAAATTTCTTAAGGGTTATATTCTAAAACTAATTTGAGAATGGGAATGTAGTCAAAAGGTAGAAAATTTACCAGGTTGAAATAGTACAATAAAATCCTGCAAATAGGAAATACTTATTATCTCGAACAAATCTGAAAAATTTATCACAAAACGATCAATTATATACAGAGTTATTAAATCAAGTCCTTTTTTTAAATTATTAATACATTCGTACTAATAAAAATATTCTTTTTAAGCTACATAATTACGTACCATATTGTTTAACACCATGTAGACATACATGACAAAATCCTTTCATCATTATTATTATAAAGCAGTATACTGTGGGTTATTTTAAAATACATAATTCATATTTTCAATTGTTGTAGAAAGATATACACATATTTATATATATATATATATATATATATATATATATATATATATATATATATATATATATATATATATTCATTTAATTTTAAAATAATAATCTTATATAATATAATATTTTAACAAGATCCTTGGAGTTGTAAACATGATCCAATTAAATTAAGTAAAACAAGCAAAATTATATCCTTTTTTTGTTTTATACGATAGTAATATATATCATGATATAAAATTGTATATCACAATAGATTTTAATTTATAGGACTTTTTTGTTGTTGTATATTGTCGGTATTATTTTTTTATATTTTAAATAGAAGATAAAACTTAGAAATGATTTATTTATATATAAAAAAAAAATGTTGTGAAAACATTAAGAAACTTAATGGGTGTGTGTATCTATAGTCGTATATAAATATATATAATGGTAAAATGGGTAAGCAAGAGAAGGATTTATTGAAAACATTTTCTGATACCAGATATGGTATATGGATATACGATAAATAATAATAGAGATAGAGATAAGGTAACCATATTATTACTATACGACATTGAATTTTGGGTTATGTTCAACAATTGTTGGAATATTAATTAGTAAATATTTTTTTCATACATATTTATGATTAATGGGTATCATTAGGATTAACTGATGGTTGCATTAATCAAACAAAAGGGTGGAGAAGCTAAAAGTGGTATTCTCATTAAGAAACAGCTTAGTACTAGGTTAAATTTACTTATTTAAACTAACGACATCAAAATTCAATCTTTCTCTAAAAAAACGTTTTCCATGAAACTGAAAAGCTTACATATAATTTGAAAATATTTGAAATCAATTGAAAAATTAATTGATTCAATGTCTAATCGGAAAACTTTGGATATAGTTTACATTTCTTGTTTAATCTCGAAATTTATATGGGAAAAACTATACATATTCACTTTTAGGAAATGCAAAAAAAAAAAGATTTTATTATTGCTGTTATTAGTTTAGTTATTTAAAAAAAGAAAAGGGATTTACTGAAAAAAAGACAACTTTTCTTTCCAACTGTTGTCAATAATTGATTTATATATAGTGACACTTATTCATGCTTTTACTATTACTGGTATCACGATACAGTTAACGAAAATATATTTTAATCTTTTGCGTCTCGACATAATTGGTTTTTACATAAAAATCATTAATCGTTTCAATCTAATCAAGTAAATTGTAGCCATAATAAATTCAGTTACAACACACACAAATAAAAATAACGAACTGAACATACGAAATAATAAAATATAAATTATTCATAAATTCAAAGTGGCGCTGAATGATGTTTACACGAGACCTAATATATCATTTGGAGATATATATATATAGACATAAGTGTAACAAAAACAGCGAGTCGAGTAATTTTTTCGTCGATTGCAAAATATTTTTCGCAAAATAGATTTTTGCTAGAACGAAATAAGAAATATTAAACTTCTTTTTTTTTACTGGCACAACAACAACATTTATTTATAAAATATATAATCTGACAACAGCACTGTTTTGGAATTCTACCAAACAATAATTTATTTAGGCAAACGAAAAAAAAACGATTTCGTAGTACTGTGTTATAGTTAAAAAAAAAATGTTATTTCATCTCTGTGGGAAATTCACACTTTTCATTTTCTATAAATTCAATTTTATATATTTAAGCACAACGAGTGTGTAAGTTTGTGTTTACTCTTTTTTATTATTACTATTTCACTTCTAGACAAATATATTGCAAGTCCTACGTACAAATGTATATGTAAAATGAAAATCGCTTGAATCGAAAATTGTAAGATGAAGGCACAAACAAAAATAAAAAAAATTTAATTCAAAATTCCAATGCAATATACATTCAACTTATGTATCCTTTTCATATACAATATATACGTAGCTACAACAATGAAAAGTTTTAAGTCAATTTTTTCAACTTCTTCCTCAATTTTCATTTCTCTCGATCTTGGGAGAAAATTAGATTTTTTTCCCGTATACATATTCTTATGTGAGAAATGATTATTTTTTATGTTTAAAAGAATGTTTTATTGCATGTCGACTTGTTTCATGTTCTTCCAGTCAGTAGGATTTCTAGTTCCTTTTCCTCACCAATACCACCACCACCTTATACTATTCTTAACAAAAAAAAAAAAAAAAAAAACATGAGCGGAAAAATGTATAAAATGTCAAATTGAATTGCGTTTTTTCTTCTATCCCGTCGAAATTTTATAATTTTGAAAATAAAATGTTATGCTTCATAAAACCGTATGGCAGATGTATGTACTTAGTGTTTCCATTCAAACTATCAAATTAATATGTCGTATTGGTTGATTGGAGAAAAAAAAATGAAAAATCGAAATAATTTGAAAGAATTTTGATATTTTAGCAAACTAGAAGATTGTAGTAAACCGGAAATTAAAAAAAAAACAATCTGAGCTTAAAAAGTTTAATAAAAGCCATTTAGTTATCAATTTCTGATATCATTTTTTAATTTTCTTAAATTTGATAAAAAATGATAGTTTGTTAAAAGCTTAATTGAAATTTAAGAATGTTTTAAATTTTCGTTAATAACCAGCTAAGCGCCTCTTTGATTTACAAGAAAAACAAGTTTGACCACAAATTATATCTGCAAGACTATACTGACCTTCCACAAAATAGTCGAATATTTGTGATCAACAATAAACCAACAAAATCACCCAACTAAAAAAATATATATTTCCGATTCGTTTAATACACATATATACATTTTTGTCATTCATCACACTCAAATTTTCCGGCATTAAATTTGTTTTTCCTTCTTTTGGTAGTTTTTGTCTATATATTTGTATATAGATGTTTGTTGTTATGTATCTACCATAAAACTATTAAAACTAAGTTTTTTGTTATTATTTATTTGATGTTTATGCTGCTGCACAAAAAACAGCAAAAAAAAAAACTTCTAAATAATTTTTATGATGAAATAAAAAAATTTGAAAAACAATTTCAATCTAAATAAATAATATATAAATAAACAAGCTCAAATAAATTGTTGTTGTATATTTTGGATTTTTTTGCGCGTATGTGTTTGCAACTTTTTATTTATTTAATGAAATTGAATTGAAAATTCATCGTATCAAAACTCAGTCGACTTCATAGATTATTTAGAATGTTACATTTTCATATTTGGTGTAGGAACTAATTTTATGAAAGCTTTAGGTAAATAAAATGCTTGCTATAATTTAAAATTTTATTTGTTAGCACATTTTAATAATTGCTAAGCTCACTCTTCAGTAAGCATTGAAAAAATTATCAAAATGGTTATATTATTTAATTGTCTAAAATCAAAAAAATGAAACAATCATATTTCAAATGATTGAACACCAAAATTATATTTGAATGTCTACATTTTTAATTTCGTAGAAATATGTTAAATTAATAATGAAAATAATTAAATAAAATTTGATATTTACAATTTAAAGAATTTTTCATTCATCAACAAATCAAAGCAATGGTACAGGTGAACCGTGAATACCGTAACCCGATCAGTTTTATTTTTATTTCACATGAAGATTTCTACATATTAAAGTCGCGTTTGCCACTTTCATTGAACTATTTGGAATAAATAAAGAAACAGATAATATTAGACATAGTGGGGTAACATTTGTCACTATAGTCAAGTTAATGACCATCCGCCAAAAACGATATGACGAGCAGACTTACTAAAAAAAACGATCGTCAAATATAGATTAATGTGTGTGCCTTATACGATTAAACTAACAACTAAATTAAAACGAGTTAGTTAATGTTATTTCTAGATAGATGGAACTACACAAAAGTAGACAAAAGTCGCTAACTGTGCTACAACTTGAAACTAAACTAAACCAAAAAGTATTATAGTTTATTTATAGTTTAAAATTATTATAGTTATTTTATACTTTTTGGGAAAAGTCACTGAAAGTTACTTCGAAAATGTACTTTTCAGCTACCACCTATAGCGAGGTAATAGCGGAAGCTTTAACAATTTGCATTTGTAAAGTGTTCCACTTTAAGAAATGTTTAATAAGAATCTGCGAAAGCGAAATAGTAATCCGTTTAATTACACCATCGATGTCCGTACCCAACTCGATGAAAAATCGAAATCACGATAGAGGTACCCCTATCGTGATTTGAGATTTGGTCAACATTTTATTTTGGTTATAAGTCATCGTTCATATATAGATAGTATAAACCTTTACGAGTATATTACTCGTAAGTAATATGATACTATGTACTATCATACTATGATGACTGCATGAATAAGTTAATTTTACAAAAAATTATGTTGTTTAAATAATTTATACTTAAAAAAAAATTTAAATTTGCGAGCAAAGCATTTTTTTTGATTCAATGAAGCATTAATTATTAGCTCATGCTTAAATTGTCAACTTAGAATTGATAATTCGTGATAATATTACATGCATTCAACTAGAACCTAGCTTACATAGATTAAATTACTAAGCAAATTAGTTAAACGTTTTTCGTTTTGTGTAGTAGTATATGATTTGTAAACTCAACGCAATGCTCCTTCACAAGTTAACTAATTCATCCTACGTAAAAATTAGAATACGCATTGTTAAAGTAATAAAATTAGAAAATTACAATTTTAACATTAAAAAAAATACATAAATTTGTCTTTTGGGAAAATCTTAACTTTACCTGTGGTATGTTAAGCTTACATAATTACGTCAAATTTTCCGATGAAAATTATAAAACTTCGTCAATATTTTAAAAGAGATTACAAAGCAATGTTAGTTACTATTATTACAGATAGCACTATAGTAGTTGTATTACAAAATAATTAAGTATAAAGATGAACTATTATGATTGATTGAATCAATCAATATGCAGGGGCATTGATTAGATCTCTAAAATTAACACCATTTTGAAAATATTATTTAATATTTAGGTAATTTACTTGCACTTGAAATGTTTGTAGATTGTAGATATTACACAATTTGAAGTACAATAGTCAGGTTTTCCACCATTAATTGAGTAATCCTCGTAAACTTAAATCCAATATTACATCATTTTCAAAATGAATTTACATTTATCCATGCAGTAAAATAATAAATTAACAAAGTAACAGACAAACGACAGAAAAATTACTGTATGTAATATTAGCGTAGCGCTAGTTAAAATAACATATCAAAAAGTTATATTTACTTAACATTTACGTAAAATTTAAATAATGGATTCTCACATAAAAATTTTATTTTAAATTTAACAGCGATTTTAATAAAATGAAGGCTAAGTATGGTATTTTTATTAGTGTTCAGTGTAAAAGTTCTATAGAATTATTTTAACAAGACAGATTTTATTGGGTATATGAATATAAAGATGTTTTATAAAGATAGTATATAAAGATGACCAAGGCGATTATCTCTACTTCCAAAAAGGTAAAACATGTATAAAAAGGGTAAAAATTACTAATTGATTTTCATCAACTGAAAAAGGGTAATCATCGCTTGAGGTTTTCCAACAAAATATATGTTATTAATGCAGTATTCTGGAAATATCTTAGAACTAATGAGGCGGTCCCTCGTTTTTTAATTACGACAATTATTAAAATCAAATGCCTAACAACTATACTGAATATGTGGATACTGAACAAGTTAAATAATTTCAAAAAATTGAAGAATAAAACCAAATTTCTACTATTATATATCGACTGAAGTCTTAACATTGAAAATTTTGGTCTTTAGCATATAATATGTCGATCTTAGGTTTGAAAATGTTGCTAACTTTTTTTCGACGCTTTTTCTTTGTGATTGACATATTTGATAATTGATAAGTGATTAAGGGTTTAAGCGCATTCAACTTTTAGTTATTTTATATAAATTTTAATATGTATAAGCGCATACAACTTTTAGTTATTTAAGTTATTAGTTATTACGTGATCAATTTTTTCTTGCTTGGCTATGAAACTAGAGGATGACAAATTTTGTTTTAGTTTTCCGAGTTTCATCCAACTTTGAACGGTGTACGACCTGATCCTAGTGCTAAGAAACATGTTCTTGCAAACTGGTTTTCTAACTCTGTTCGTTAAGTAAAAAAATGTAGGATTTTTTCTGCTCGAACCATGTTCAGTCCGTATTTTATGTTAAAGTTTAAAGTTGATTTGCCAAAATCAATTTAAACTTTAACATCAATGTAAGGTAAATTTAAATTTAATTTAATTCACTTTTGTTTATCGCAAAATATATGAAAGATTTTATTTATTTCGCATGTTAATATGTTAGGAGAAATTAGAATTAAACAAAAAGACATATATATATATATATATATATATATATATATATATATATATATATATATATATATATATATATATATATATATATATATATATATATATATAATTCTATACTATTAGAAGATTTGTTAATTTAACTATATAATTCTATCAATTTCCTTTACTTTGTTAATTCTATTATTTAAATAATGTTAATTTTACAAATATTGTTTATATAAAGTAACTAAAAATATATATTGCTTTGCTAAATTTAAGACACATTAAATAAAACATATTAGTTTATTTTACTTTAGGCTTTCTTAATTTAACTTTCAAATTAGTTGAACTAACTAATCATTTATGCAAATTTTATCAATTATTTAAAATGTAATTAATGTTATAATTTATAATATATTTTCTGTGTAAACCAAAATTCGATATACGGCTAATTCGATATACATAAAAACACAACGAGAACCAAAAATGTTAGATGACTCATAACAATAGGTATGATAAAGCATACAGTGTGGTAAAATGTACTTTATAAATTTTCAATAAAATTAAATTACCGTGTTCAAAACTTTTTAAAAGGAAATATGTAGTTTCAAATTATTTTTAAACAACACATCATCTGAATGGAAAGCTATTATTGCATGAGTATCCCAAGGATTCGTTATTAGTTCCATTTTTATCAATAAATATGTTTCCGATATGCCAAAAATAGACACTGAACTGGACGATAGCAAATTATGGCGACGATATTATACGGTATATATACATCTGCAACGGTTCCAAATGAAATAATGAATAATCTAACTCTATTTTCATTATACTTAACTCATTTTATTTTTCCTGCAAACCTAAATTAACACAGATAAAACAAATACTAAAAATAATTGAACTTAAATTCTACGGAATTTTAGAACCACATAGATACATACTTGATTGATTGATTAGAACGAACCAGGAACTCCCGGAATGCCCGGCATCACCGTACACCCGTGTTACATATAACAAAACCGAAGGAGTGTAAGGAATGTTAGTTAAGACATACTTGGCCCGGTTACTGACACCTAATTAAGCGATCGATAATTTGTTTTTTTACGGTCTAGGGAAAGAAAAGGTTAGCTAGTAATGACACAATTGGTCTGGGTTCCCGGTGGCCAACGTTTAACTATTATTAGCACAAGACAATCACAATTTTACTGAACTGCTCTGTATTCTGACGTCTCTTATCAGCAATTCCAGTGTGCCACCATTCAACTGTAATCTATAAAGGTTTCCTAAGAACAAAATCTATTAATAAAGTAATTTCTCTAAAATTTAACAGTTTTATGACCAATACGTCATCAGAACTACATAGATACATAATAAAATGAAATTTGCTTAGTTTTATTTCAATTTTCATCTCATTTGAAACAAAACTCAACTGGCATATATACTTCCAGGCTAAACAAAATTTAACAGTTACATAATGTGGCGAGAGTTAAAACTATCAAAGAGTTGATTGACATTAGAAAAATTATTAATTGGAATAATAGTTTGAAGTATTTAGATTTTTAATTTATTTAGTCGTTTACAGTACGGCGTTTCGTAGGTTTATGTTATTTTTATGTTATTTCTATGGTTTTATTTGGTTCAAATTTTAAACAAAAGAATTGAAACCTTCATATACATTTAAAATATCAAAGCTATATTTTAAATTGTGTCTCATAATAGTTTTTAAAAAATACTAATCTATCTTATATTAGGAACGTTAATGTACGTGGTAATACTGTACCTACATAAAAAAAATCGTACATAAAAAATAAATTTAAAATTTAATATATATAGCCCTACAATTCAAAACTGAATGTAGGTCAATCACAAAAGTAATTTTCCAAATTTATTTTCCATCGAATTTTTTATTGTTGATTTAAGGAAATTTAATATAAATTGTTAATTCGTTCAGTAAAATTAAAATGATTTCCCGTAGAAAGAAATCATACAAAAGCTACACACAAAATTTTAATTTCATTATGATTTTTTTTTTATTGGTGTCTATCTTCGCTTTTATTTTTATTTTACGCACATCAAAGTCAATTTTCATTTAATCGAGAAATTTATTTAAGCAATAAAATAAATAAATTAATAATAAGTTAAAAAATAACAAATAAAATAAAAGCACAAAAATTATTTTATTGTTTTTTAATGAGGGACTTACAATACAATTTGTTTGTATACACTTGAGTTTTATTTTAAAAAAGAAAATGTGAAAAATGGTTGAAAAAAAAGATTTGCAAACATTTTCAATAATTGGAAGTGTATTAACTAATTTTTAAAGATATTAGAGCTTTCTGAAAATAGAGTCAAAAAAATACCATAGGTGGTCAAAAGTTTTTTATAATACAGATTGGCCATTAAAAATTGTATACAATTTTACTACTTTGGTTTCGAAAACGGTATATACCCAAAACAATTTTAAAGACATAACAACACAAAATTGTGTTGTTTACAAGAAAGTAATATATGGTTTAAGCAAGACGAATGGATCTAAGAAAATTATATGAACAACGATAGTTGCACCATATAGATACGAATACATTGTTGTTGTTGTCAGTATAAATTTACTTTGACAACAACAACATAAAAGTTCACAATATAATAATAAAAAATGTATATGAACATTTTATTTATTTGATCTCTCTGAGATTTTTTATTTGTTTTTAGCAAATAAATTTTAAAAATATGTACTATACAAGATTACTGAGAGATAAGGAAAAATATAAATAAACAGTTTTCTATATGAAAACTATACTGTATTAGTTTTTCCTCGTATTTTTGTCTTGATATAAACCCAAGGTACAAGATAGAACTAATAGTAGATATGGTTTAACATTACTGTACGAATCTTTATATATATATATATATATATATATATATATATATATATATATATATATATATATATATATATATATATATATATATATATATATATATATATGTGTATATATGTATATATATATATATATATATATATATATATATATATATATATATAAATATAAATATAAATATATATATATATATATATATATATATATATATATATATATATATATATATATATTCATTTTATGCCGCCCGAAGTATTCTGTATGGCTATGTACCTTAAACTTTTAACTACATGCATTTCACTAGTATAAGTCTTAGCTTATTTGACATTTTGATTTTCTTGTTTTATCCAAAAAAAAAAAAAGTTTTGCTGTGAGGTTTTTCGATTTTACCACAAATCCCTGGAAACTTTATGTACATTAACGAAATTAAGATTTAACCTTAATTGAAAATCTCCTTCTTCTTCAAATTCTTTGTGTATTCATGTGTGAGTCTTATGGATGCGAGTATGTAAGTATTATACTTTTACTGATTAAACAGCTTGAAAATTTTATGTTTACGTTTCGTAATTACACATTTTAATTTAATGAATTTTGTACTGTAAAGCGGCTTGTAAGATGCTAGAAACATTGGTTTGGTGATGTAGTGTTTTACAAACTGAAAATGAATAAGTTATAAAGTTCGCTTAAATGACAACCAAAAGTTTCAAAGTTTTAATGCGAAAAATTTGATATATTCTTTAGTACCATAAAAAGCTTGGGTCTTAATTATTTAGATTTAACTCAGATTTAAAATTCTCCCGACAATTTCCCTCTTATATAAATAATTCATTTAACCGATAATCAATATGAGTGGATGAACTAAGTCATAATAATAATGTTCAATATTCTTAATTTCATACCACAAAATAAATTTCTTTTTAATGTCGTTTGAGTAGAAAAGAAGGAAATTAATTTAAAATAAAAAAAAAAAATTTAAAAAAAATATAGAAAATTACTCTATCACAATTTACTAATAATATTGTTATCAGCGTTATCATCAATTTTTTATATTATTCTTATTATTATTACGTATATATATATTTTCTATATTCATGATCATCATCAAAAGAATGAAATCAATTTTTTCATTATACCAAGTATTTTTTTTTTGTCATCGCATTTAAGAAATAAGTAAACCCACTTTCTTCTTTTGCTTGTTAGTCCTCTTATTAGTATTGTTATCATTTTCTACTGTATGTGATGCTGCTTCTTTTATTTTTTGGGGGTAACAATTTCATTTTCTTTCTAAATAAAAATCTAAGTGAAAAAGGAACTTTTTTCGTCTTTCTCGTTATATACACATTTAACTTCTTTACATTTTCCACTTTGAATTCGATTTTCATTTTGAATTCTTGTTCGTTCGTCTGATATTATTACTAAAATTATTCATTTTCATTTAAAATTTTTTATTTTTATTTTTTTTTGATATAATAAACAGACAGATATAGCTGATGGAATATAAATAAGTCGTTAAAATTTTATCGCCTTTATAATATTTTATTTTTTTGTGTTTGTACCACTCGAATATCTCGTAATAATATATACATACAAGTGGGATATGATGTCGATGAAATATAAGAATAGAAACTTTATAAAATTGAACCATTGAAAACGAAATGAATAAATAAATAAAAAACCGTTAAGGAAGTTGAGTGATGAAACACTAAAAACTGATATAATAAAAATAAATAAAAAATTTTCGCAAAGAAAATTTATACGGTTTGTGCTCGCGGAGGTAACAAAATAAACACGCAATGGTGTGAAATCAAGATAAATATGAATATAATGATTTTTATTTGAAATGGAATACAAAATTGGTGTCAAATTCAAAAAAAAAAAAACGTATTCGATTTTTTTATAAAATCGCACGACTGATACCCCACCACTAAATATGGAAAGTACTTTTCAATAATGTTTCAAAACAAGACAAAAATTTATTTCAACTTTATACAGAAATGGATTTAAAGTATTATCCATATTTTTTCTTGAGAGCCGTGTAAAAATACATATAAAAGTTATCCGACTTAAGAAATTTTTTCGATTGTTCGAAATTTAACACAAGATGGTATATTTAGTATACAAAAAAGTTTGCAACAATTTTGCTCCACATTTATATATATATATATATATATATATATATATATATATATATATATATATATATATATATATATAAACATATATATTAAAGAAGTTTACTTTTAAACTGTAGTATTTGTATTAAATGCGACGACAGGTAAACGAAAAACTTTTTGTTTAGATTTTAATATAGAAAAGGATTATACGAGCTTTTTCATAAAATATGTTTAAACCTTATCAGAATGGAGCTCAATTTATATATATTATTTTTTTGGTTTGAAGCATTATATTTAAGTTAGAAAAAAACGCTATTAGACAGTAATCGGCTATAAGCCTTAAAATTTAAGAAACTAATTTTAAGACAAACTAAATAAAATCACAGAACTTAAATCAAGTTTTAAATTTAATATTAAGCATTCTAAAATTTAAAATTAAATGTTGAGCTTTTTTTATTTAAATTTTAGAAATTTACCAATTTTAAAATACGTGAAAGTTAAAACTAAAAATGTAAATTTTATAAATTAATGTCAACACGTTTATAAGTTTTTCACTTATTTTACGATACCAAAAAAGTTTTATTGAATACCTAAAATTTACCTAATATATTATCATTTCCTAAAAATATATTAACAATTTTGAAATTCATATTTTTAATTTTTAAAATTTTTAAAATTTTAGAAATTTTTTTTATATTTTTATAGTTTTTAGCATTTTCATATATGTACGTAAAATTCTAAAAATTTTTGATAAATTTAAAATAGCAAAGTGATATTAGGTAAAATTCAAGACATTTTCATTAAAATTCAAGAGATTTCGTCATAAAAAGCGTTGCTAGTTTGTTATGATATAAGTTTTTATTAACATAGGGTAAAAAAATAGCATAAACACTCTATAATTTCTATAATTTAATGAAATTAATAAATTTATTATACAAAAGCTTTGGTTATAATAAGGTTTTATGAAAATTATTCAGTCGTAAAACAAACCATCCTTATTAATCTATGCATTTTAAAGTTCAAAAAAAGTTGTCACAATCACTATATAGTAAAACTTAATTTTTTTTAATGATTTCTGAATTACTAGGAAATATAGAGCTAATAAATATTATTTCTAACGAAGCTTTTAACTATAAAGATTTTATAATTTTAAACAACAAAAATACTAAAACAAAATCCCTTGGTCATTGATATTCAATCAAAAATATTCCTTTAAACCTACGTACACATTTACTAATAATTTTGGTTATATGTATAATAAAGACAATCAAGCACATAAAGTGAACACAAATTTTTGATCGTTCTATACACATTGTGACAAAATGTTGTAAAAAAGTTCTCCTGAACATACAATATATATAAATGTATATTATATATATATATATATATATATATATATATATATATATATATATATATATATATATATATATATATATATATATATACATGCAGTGAAACAGCATGAAATGAATTATTACTTCCAGTACTTTTGTATAAAGAGGAGTACATCGCCGACCATGCGCATTATAAATTAAATAATTCGTACAAATTTGGTTTGTGTCCTAACTTAAGACGGGTTGGGTGTGCAAAACAAATTTAAAAAATGATTTTTTACCCCTAAAAAAAATGAGAAAAATATTTTGCTTCTATATTACAACTGAAGCATCAGATGAATACCGAAAAAAAAAAATATATGGAAATAACAGGAAGAGAATTTTCCTTGTTATTATTTTTCGGTTGCTTTTAATTTTTTTATTTTTTTTCAGCAATAACCGAAAAATGATATTTTGTACAAGAAAAATAAGTTTTAGTACCAATTTGACTCGAGAGTATATACGATATATATGTATATATATATTTGCGTTTTGTCGCGATTTGTGGTAAAAAAATTAATCTTTTTTTTTTTATTAAACAATAAATAGTTTATAATTATTTTAGTAATAATTAGGTTATCGTAAAGTTAATATTTAAATCGGGAGAATATTTAAAAATTAAATACTGAATAAATAGTTTTTTTAAAGTTTAGTGTAAGAAAGTTAAAAATTTTTTAGTGTAATAAAACTGTAAAAAAAATAAATTTTTTTTTGTTGTTGTCATCAACCCAACTTATATCGACTACATACACAGTACAGTATGTAGGGAAAACAAAATAAGAAAACTTCCTTGTGTTTTGTGATACGGAGCGACGAATACGAGCAATATTGAATTTTTCATAAAAAAAAAAAAAAATAATCGGTTTTAGATTTTAAATTTGCTTAAGTGAATTGTTTTGTTTGTTCCTCCTTCGAAGGAAGAAAAAAAGTGTTAAGTGATTTGTTATGGTTTTGTGACGGTTCTATTGTATGCTTTTTCTTGGTTGTTATTGTTGTTGTTTCGATGTTATACAATGGTTGGAGATATAATCTTAACGAAACCAAATGTTTTTATTAAATTTAAAAATAAGATTTGTTCGTTTATTTAGTTAGCTTTGTTGGTGTGAATCAAAGTGAAAATAAATATATTTAAAAAATAAAAGATAAAAATGAAAATTTGAGTAAAATTTTACATAATATTTACATCATAAGTGGGAGTTCTAATTATGTGAAAATAACAAATTAAAGTGTGCAACCATATAAAGGGCTTATTAAATTTTAAACGGTATGTTACTAACATTATATTAGTTTTGATAAAATAATATCAACTATATTTAATATAGTGATATATACGATTAAAGTTATAAATTTGTTATAAAAGTTTAGATAAATGCATTAGGGAGTTTTCATATTTTATCGCAAACTTTTTCAATCCAGAGATGTTAATATAAAAAATAATACGTAAATGGAAAGTTTTTTGTTTGATGAGTTTGTGATTATGAACTTTATATCAAATTTATTCTCCAGGAGGTATAAGAGAAGTGACATTTTAAATTATGCAAGTTATTGTTAAAATTTTTTTCAATATTCATACTACTACTAATGATTGTAAAGGTTTTTATCTGTTACAAATATTTTACTTTAGTTTTATCTATATTATATTTTAGAAAACTCTAAAATACATATTTTTTTATTTCCCAGAAAATCGATTGATTTTAATTCAAATTAATAGTTGATAATTTCAATTCCCTAGACAAAAATATTTTTAATGGTAAAAATTGTAATATTCATTGTTATCTTTATAAATTATCATAATTAAACATTTTAAAAACAACGAAATATTGGGATTACTTATTCTAATTAATTAATATACTAATTTTTTAAAAATATCAATGAACACTTTAAAATGGTAAACAAAATTTTGTCAAACTTATTAATTCAAGATTAGATTTATTAGAACATTTTTTACCAATTAGGCGCTTACAAATTAATGATTTAATGTTCTGTTAAAAAAAGCTTTTTATATCATATTTTTTATAAGTTTATCTATTAAGTTTAAAAAATATCACATAAAAGATAGCTAAAAATTTTAATTTTTATTAACAGATGGTCAAATCGTTTAAACATATGCTGAGATTTGGGATTCATTGAGCAATATTGCTTTTCGATTCTAGCTAAAAAGCTCTAGATTTAAAAATATATCTGATTTTATTCATTATACTTTTAATTTTCAAATTAAAATTTTGGGCGGTTGAAAATTTTACGATGAGTTGATATTTTCAGTATATTGATTTTGTCTGACTATGTAGTTTATAAAAAAAAAATTACACGTGCGTCCACTCACAATCTAAATAAAACACTCAACAAAATTGATTTTGACCCTTTTATGTATGTTAGGCTGGGTTTAACAGTTTATATATGTGTAGCATATTTGGTTGTCTCATGCTTGGTTGACGATTTTTATTTTTTTTTACCAGTTGACAACGATTTGGGCATAAAAAACATAAATATGGTTAGCTAAAAAAAATGGAAAAAAAAGTTCAGCATTTTTATATTCTTAAAAAACATTCGCACACAATTAATTGAAAAATTGTTGTTTTTGACGCAGTCTAGAACCATATCCCAAAACTATTGTTTGGTCATCATTTTTTTGTTTATTGGATATTGGAATTTTTTTTTCTATAAAATTCAAATGTATGTTACATCTAACCAATAATGATGTAAAACAAACATAAAAAATAGAGCCAAAACAAATGCTCCAAAATTTATAAGTACGAGGTTTTTAAAAAATTATTATTAGAAAACTATTCTATTATTATAATTATTAGAAACTGTAAAGTTATATTATATTCTAATAACAAAACTCATTTTGTACTAGTAACCTACTCTAAAATTCTAAAATCTATAAAACCAAATCGAACCATAAAATAAATCTCTTATCCCACATAATCTACAAAAAAATTTATTTTTATTTTACTCAATTATTATATTTTAAAAGCTTTAAGCGATTTAATGGTTTGAAAATCAATATTATATATATTTTTTTAATATATAAAAACTTTTTTTCTGGTATACGTACATATACATGCTTTTGTCTTAGTTCTTAGAGTAGAACAGTGTAAGGATGAGAAGGTGGATGTAAATTTTTTGAAAGTAATTGAATTTGCCAGTTTTTTAAGGATACAAATTTTTCCAACAAATGGTATACATATACCTAATGGAAATAAGTCACGTTGAAAAAAAATCTGATAATTTAGTTATGTATTATAAAAAAAAAACATGGGTATATGTAATACACAATTCACATACACGTTTATATTAATGTTACTGTGCCTACCTATAAATTACATCAAATGGGTAAAATGTTCACAAAGTCACATTAACTTTGTTTAATGTCGATGTCACCTTCACCTTATAACCTATACAAAACTCAACAAAAACAAAGTTTTATTTGTTGTCTTTATTATTTTATCATTATTCTTTAAGAAGAGTTAGAAATTCTTTACATTATTTACTAAACAAAACAAAAAATAATGAATTTCATTTTGACTTTTGTATCGCAGAACAATAGAATTTGACTAATTAGCGTTAAAACACTAAATATTCAAGCAATTAATTTACCAAAGAAAAAAATAACCATTAATTAGAAACATTTGGCTTGCAACAAATTGTTGATACTAATCTGGTCGGTATTTAGAGTTATTAAAATGGCGATATTCCGAAAACCGATTAATTTGGGTAAACAAATTCTTAAAATTCATTTTTCAATGATTCGAGATCTAAGAATCAAACGAATTTTATATGCTCGTCGTACTTGGTAAAAAATTTTTGGAATTGTTTTTATTTAGGTTACAGTTTTAGGTAAACTGTTATTTTTGGATAAAAGTTAGTTCTAAAAATAGTCAAAAACTAGATTACAACAAAATAAAAAACAAAATCGTGAAAGCTTCAAAATTGCAAACAGCAAACGAAGGAAACTACGAAGAAATAAATTTAATATTTAATTTGACAAAAAAAAAAAAATAAAAAAAAGCTTAAAAATTATTCGATAAAGAAACATTGTAAAAATATTTTACATATTAAAAGAAGGCCAGTATTTTCTCACACCCTCTTTTTTATTTACAACCAATGATCAATGGTTACTAAACTTTCAACGCATTCAAAAGATCCAAATTTTAAAGCTTTTAAGTTTAAAAAATCAATTTACGTTGAACCATACAAATAAAAACTTCAAGGATCCTACTTTTAACTTTCGATCTTTTGATTTCAATCTTTTTATCAAGACAAAATAGTAAACCAACAGACAGTCAAATTTTATTTTAAAAAAGCTCTTCAAAAATGAGTTAATTATTTAAAGGTTTATATAGTAGTAAAATTGACTGTTTTAAAAAAGCTTAAAGTTTCTTTTTATATATAAAAATGATCAATGGTTACTAAAAAAATTAACCTAAAGCTTTTAAGTTTAATTATTGACTTTTAATTATTATTTAATTATTTTACGTTTAACCATACAAATAAAAGCTTTTTTTCTTCGATCTTTAATTCAAGACAAAATACTAAAACAACGGAAAGTCAAAGTTTTTTTATAAAAGCTCTTTAAAAATGAGTTAGGTATTTAAAGGATTGAAATAGCTTTTAAACAAACATTTTCTTAGTTTAAATTTATAAAGTGGTTTTCTAAGCCAATGGTTTATGTTATTTGTTAAGCAATTAAACAAAATCATAACAATTAGTTTGTCAAAATGTCACTTTATGCCAATGTAAAGTTGCAAAAGCTGGTTAAGTTTTTTAATACTAAATAAATTTTAATAGTTTATATACGACGTTTACAAAAAATTTAAAACTGTATTACTAAGAACTAATGTTTCTTGCCAGTCATAGTGGTTTCAAAATAAACTGCCAAAGCTCACATTAAAATTTAAAAAATTGATTTTTTAATAAACAGCAAAATGTTTAACAATATTTAAATAACACAAACAGCATTTTTTATTTTTGCTGGCATATTAACTAATCTGTATAATCTTCTAAATTTGAGTGAAAAAGATCGGTGTGCGGAAAAACAGATGGGGAAATAAAATTTTTTTTTTGGTTAATATTTTTGTGTGGTGTGTATAAGCTTAAAAAAATATGATTAATTATTAAAAATATTTTCATCATAATAAAGTGATTCATCAGTAAATATAAAAAATTCGTCCTCATCTCTTAGAAACGACAATTTTTATGTATATTAAACGACACATATAAATGACTTAATTTTTACTGGTTTGTTACAAAAAAAAAAAAAAAAAAAAAAAAAAAAATTAACAAACCACACAAGATTTTAATGTTTTTTTGGTTTTAGAAATTTGTTTGTTTAAGTTTTTCCCAGTTAGTTTTTAATTACAACTTTTGAGTATTCTAGAAACATAATTGCAAGGCACGAAAATGCCAAAAAGGTATCGAGAAAACCATAAAACATTTTTGTGCTTTTAAGCTTATATACAACATGGTTGACTTAGTGGTTATACACATTTTCATGAAAACTTTTGCAATGGACAAAAATACGACACAATCATCATCAATTATTTGAAAAAAGTCGAGTTTTCTAAAGTTATAAGTATACAAAAAATGTCCAATCATTCATTAGTGTCTTCTAAATATTTGCTACTTTCCTGTATTTAACAAAATTAATTTTAAAATACCCAGGACTAACAAAACAAAAAATAGTATGTGGTTTTTCTTTATATATTACATATTCATTCGTCCACTGGAAAATTGATGACATTCTTTCAAGTATCTCTCTTATATAATATATATATATATATATATATATATATATATATATATATATATATTTATATATATATATATATATATATATATATATATATAAATATATATATATATATATATATATATATATATATATATATATATATATATATATATATAAGAATAACAACGTATTTTGTTTTTTGTACCATCATCGTCACAAACAACATAAACAGCTTGTCCACATTAAATTTAAGGACAAACACAAAAAAAAAAATTATGAAATATGCTCAACTTTTAATTGTTAATAAATTTGAATGTATAATGATACTCATTATTCTGTATGGCGCGTATAATTTGTGTAAAGGCATCATATTTATTACCTTTTTCGTTCGTTCGTTTTTGGAGGGTAGTAAATTAGATGAAAAACAAAATGAGCTTTTTTTTATGTGTAAGGGAAAATCAACTTAAATTTAATGAAAGAAAAATGAAGCAGAACAAACCCAAAAAATAAAAATAAAAGTTTTTTATGAAACAGACAACGCAAGGAAAACGCGCACGAGTATACACACAAAACCAACCAACGCAAAAAAATTGCACGGAAAAATATAATAATTTATTAAACGGAATGTAATCCTTTTAATGAAAAATTCAGTTCCCTTTGTCTTTGTGCTTTTTTTTGTGTGCCTGTATTCTATGTGTTATGGTTACTTTTAAACTTTTGTGATCTTCAGAAGGCAAAAAAAGGTATATATATATATAGAAAAGCACACGATACGCGAAATGATTTATCTTTCCTGTTTATTACTCGTAAGTTTCGTTTTTAATTTATAATTTCTGTGCTTTGTTAATTTGTTAAGAAGCTAAGCATGATATCATAAAACAGATATGGGCTACATATATCACTATGATTCGTGAAAATTTTAATTTTCGTTTATATCTAAAAGTCGTATCGTGATTATAATTAAGATTTTTTATCTAAATGTATTAGAATTTATTTCATAATACGTTAAACACGTCAAGGTTTAAGATTTGGGATATAAAAATTATAAAATGTAAAAAAGCTCATTTAAACTATTTTTTGTCGTCGAAAGCTTAATCGTAAATCGGTTTAAGATTAAGTGTTAAATAATTTTTTACAAAAATCTGACGTCAATTTATCTTTTTACAATTGTAAACTAGTCACATTCTAAAGTAGGCAAAAAAGTTTAAATTATTTTTTAATATTAATTTAATCCAGTCACTCAATCGATCATATTTTATTTTTGTAAAGCAAAATTTTAAATACTTCTAGTTCATTAACAGATGAAAGCATGCTTTTACAGTAAGCAATTGATATTTAGATGACTCCAACCAGAAAACACAGTGACATTAAAATAACAAAAGCGGGGAACAATTATCTCAAATTAAATTTTTTTCAAGATTTCTAGATACATCAAACAAAATACAATTCACTTAGCCTTAAAAAAAATAATTTTAAATTTGTCAAAAAATGTATTAGCCACGCAAGCTTTGACAAAAATTATTTGTGTTGCTTGTTTAAAGGTCGAATTCCTAATTTAATAGAAATCTTTTTGAAAAGAAGCTAATCATGATACCATAGAACCGACATGATTTTTACTTTTTTACGAAAGCTCAATAGCAAAACGTTTTAAATTTTTAAATAAGACACAATCAAAAAAATTCAATAACTTTAAACTTTTATGATTATATTAAGTGCTCTGGAATTTTATTGTACCAGAACTTTTATTAAAAAGTTAAATTTTTAAAATTATTTTAAAACCAACTAGTTAATTTTAAACACAAAATACAAAATATTATAGTTTATTACATGTTTTAGATAAGCTTTTACAGCAACACATTTATAAAATTATGATCCAAATACAAAAGCTTTTAACATATTTTAAAATTAAAATTAAAGTTTTAAGGTCAGCAAGTGTTTTAAACTTTTTTAATAAAAGCCTTAAATGGCTTAAAAAATTTAAGAAAAATTGTTGATCTAATCGAAGAAAATGCAAATCACTTCATCCCAAAACAATTTAAATTTTCTTAAAAATTCATTTCCCACGCAAACAATCATTTGTAAGGTCAAACAACCAATTTAATTACAAAGTTTTGTTATCTTTGTTTAAAGTGGATACGTCACATAAGATAACCAGAGTATTATTATTTATCCGGATGATGGTGATATTCTTGTATAAAAAATATAAAAGAATTGAATTGCTGCACTTAAATTTCCAAATTGATCCTCATAAACATTAATTAGTACTTAAGATTAAAATATCCTGATATAAAATTTTACCATCGAGAAGCTTTTATAATCAATATAATATTGTATATGATATTGTACGTCCGTATGTATAGAGAAAATAATCGGAAAACAAGTACATGAAAAATCTTTTTTTATTCCGGGGTGTTATTGTTGCTTCTCTCTTTTGTTTTTATGTAGACATAAAGAAAACCTATTTCAAATTGTTGTAGCCTCCTCATCTTATTGTTGCTTTTATTAATATATCATTAAATAGTGAGGATTATGTGCGTGTGTGCGTGTATAATATTCTCTATGGACTACCCAAATAAAAGTCAAAAAAAAAAAAATACCAAATAGTTGGGAACCTTTCAATATGTGTATTGTCAATAGGTTCAAATATGGTTTTTATTAGAATCATAAAAAAGGCACAAATTATTCGTTACTATTTTTATAGTTTGGGTTACTATTATTTAAGGGAAAATATTTTGTTTTGGTTCATGTTGACCTTTATTGTACGACATGATTTGTTAAGATTTTATATTTTTTAAAACATCTAACTTTAAAGTACATTCCTAGATTAACTATTTTAACCTTTTTATATATTGTAAATAAATACAAAATGTATCTTTGTCGTATTTGCAAAATAAAACATGAAAAACAATCTGATAATTAATCCTGCGGGACAAATTCATTTTCACTTTAACCAAGGTGTTTGTGTTTGTTTTTTTTTTTTTTTTTGTTTTCCGTGTATATCGAATAACCAAAAAAGTAGCGAAAATATTTTGTAAAGGTGTATTTGATATATTTGGGGAGATATTTGTATGTATATATTTACGATTTTGGTTATCCTTGTTGATTTTAAATAAAGCTGTTTTTAATTTTTTTGTTTTTTTTTGTTATCAGCGTTATTTTAAAAATACAAATCTCGAAAATTTGTTGCATCTCCTGGGAGTGCTATTCCACAAAATGCTTTTAACCATCATATTGATAGCAAAACGTGCTGATTGAGATAATGCATTTTAAATTTTTCGACGAAAGGTATATGGATATAGAATAATACGATAAGATTGCTTTTAATGGAAAAATGTATAGATGTATGGGAAGAGATTTTAATTGGTCAGTCTATAGATTTTACTTGCAAATATTTTTACCAAGGCTCTTTTAAATTTTAAAGAAAGATTTTTTTATTTTTTAATGCTTGTTATTTGAAATTTTGATAGCCTTTAATTTGCATACAATTTTAATGTAAAAGTTATATGCTGAACTGAAAATGATTTTTTACATAAAATTTTCTTTTTAATTATTTAAAAATTAAATTTTATTTTTTTAAAGTTCAATTCAAGAAATAAAATGTTAAAGCTAAGGTTATAATTCTGTTGTAAATGAAAAATTTAAATAAAAGCTTTTGATTGACCATTTTATATAAATAGAACATCAGCTAAATATATTTGCACTTGGTGCAATGGTTAAAGATGCAATGGTCATAATTTTTCATCACTTAATTTTCACCGGTTGTGTTCTCCAACTATTAATATGTACCTGAAGCTAACCTTTTTTGCAGACAGTAAGGTATGGCAGGAGCTTTATTAATGATAAATAATGCGACTTAATTTGGCAAAAAGTAGAGTGTCAAATATAATCTTAACCTTAATAATCTTAAGAAAAGTATATTATATTAAGGCTGCGTGCCATACTCAAGGTAAATCGTAAAATTCGGTAAATTATAATTTTAGTACAAATTTCTCTTTAATGTCCTGCCAAACTTTAGATAAATATTTTAGGTAATTCAGGTTTGGATGGTTAAAATCACTGGTTTACAGGTAACAAAATAAACGTCCAAAACATGTTTGTTTGTAATTTTGTCTTGAGGCAGAAATTAAAATTCAGGACTGTCATTTAAAAATGGAAGACATTAATAATTAAAACATCTTTGCGAAACGTATTTTAGTGACTATAATAATTAATAATAATTTTACTCATGTGTCTTGATTTTTGTTTAAAGAAATAATTCAAATGTGAAAAGTAACAATAACAACTAATTACCTTTTTTTCTTACAATCACCCAGCTTTTTAGTACAATAATTCGATTTACCAAAAAATTTGCCGAAAATGCCATTTACCTTGAGTATGGCACGCACCCTAAGAATAAGATTTAAAAAGTTAACATAATTTTGCAGAATCATTTTGTTGCAA